>CM076581.1:1406421796-1406890697 GCA_034641835.2 Pinus albicaulis | reverse complement strand
AATTTTGTGTTGTGGATGGTGGTGCATGTGAGATACTAGCTAAAAGGTTCTACGTTTTGTAATAATTGATCCCCACAAATTGTTAATTAACTTTAAACGGATTTAAAGTTACTTTAATATTATGGTAAGCCATTATGTCAAGAACGTTTTAAGTTTTGTAATAATTAACCCCACAAATTGTTAATTAACTTTAAACATTACGTTGTGGATTTAAAGTTACATTAATATGATGGGCGGTTTTAAAAATTTTCTTGACCGGCGATTACTCCAATTTGGTATAAAATATTTGGAGAAACTCTATTGACGTGGCTTTTAATTATTTTATGGACCAAATATGACTTCCCATTTGGGTATAAAAGAACCTTTACCGCCTCACCTCACTACGGGTTCAATATTCACTAAGAAGGAGCAAGTTGTGCCTCGTTCTCGTTCTCGTTTTCAAGACTAGTTTGCACTTCTGTTATTTGTTGCCGCAATTTGTTTCTCACTCGCTGAATCTAGTTTGTTTCATACACCCAGGACTTACCTTCCCTTTCTACGGGATGGATCCGTACAATATTGAAGGAGTTTCTGATGCCTGCTACTCGCACCCGCTCACTCTTCAACAGCCCTTGGATAGAGATTTTTACGATTATGATGTCAAATACTCGCACCCGCTCACTCTTCAACAGCCCTTGGATGTCGAATACTCGCCCGATCAAGTGTCATTCGATGAATTTTTTTACGATTTTGACTACTTCATCGAAGGCCCTTCCGTTGAAGGGCCATTTGATGATTTCAACTACTACTCGCACGCGCACACCCTTGGAAGGCAATGGTTGAAGATTTTTACTATTGTGATGTCAACTACTTGCACGACATTGAAGAGCAGGATGAAGATTTTGAGTATTATGATGCCCACTCCTGGCGCGCGCACAGTCTTGAATGCAACACGTCCACGGGTTCAGTTCAAAACAACCCAAATTCGAATTCAGTTTCCACTCCTCTCTTCACTGCAGGGGAATCAGATATGTCGTTGGGCATCGTATCTGGGTCTGCCCGGATGGATCATACTCACGTAAGCTTTAAATTTTGTTCTATTTTGCAAAAAGTTTTTATAGTCCTTTGTTCACATATTCAAGAAATAGATCTATGCTAAATCGTTATTTCTAAATTAGATCTTTGTAAATTTGTATTTTTAAATAACTCTGTTTCTAATATGTATTC
This sequence comes from Pinus albicaulis, assembly GCA_034641835.2. Classification (NCBI taxonomy): domain Eukaryota; kingdom Viridiplantae; phylum Streptophyta; class Pinopsida; order Pinales; family Pinaceae; genus Pinus; species Pinus albicaulis. Next base: position 1,406,889,491 of record CM076581.1, on the reverse strand, counting down.
TCAAAAAATCTATGGACCTAAAGATTCATCTCGGCCAATTAAATTTTTTCAAATTGTTTCTTCTTAAGGACCAAAAATATCTGTGTCAGAATGACAAATGCCAAGAATAATAAAAGACCTTTAACCCCTAATAGATCTTGAATTACTATCACTGCATCTCCTTGACCAAACCCACCTATATTAAGGTTATTCGTTAATGGCTGATCGTGTATGTCTTTGCCTGAGAAACTTGATTTAATTAAAATGATTATTGGTTATGAAAACTGCTTCAATTCTATTTATTTGTTTTTCATTGGATAGAGCCCTCGCAAACTGAAAAATACATTCAGATATATGGCATCATAAAACAGTATTGTTTTTCATTGGCCGGAAGCCTAACCAACAATGTAGGTTTTATGTGTATAACACCGGGTGAGAACCTTTGTCTATTCAGTTATAGAAGAGTGTTTTAGAACCTTTTCTTTCCTCATCAACGAACGTTTCCTTTGCACGCAGGGAGTGAACTCAACATGCTGGAAATTGGAGAAACTTGAAGAAAGTCTTGACTCTATTCACATTTCCTCCGGTTTTAACGTCAGAATTGAAGAATGTTGGAATTTTCAGAATTTCAAAACAATGAAACTGCCCTCTTCAACACAGAGAATAATACAAAAAAAATTCACTGACAGACAGAGTTTTCAACTCAGAAAAATTATATTTCATATAAAAAAAAACTGCTGTTACAGACTTCCTCAAAAGAGGGATTTACAATTGTGACTGCTGCTGTCACAGTGCACAAATTAAAAACTCTGTTTTACTAAAAACATTCACTGCTGGAATACTCTGTTTTTAAAATAAAACTCTCTGTCTTTTACAAGCAATACACCCTGCTGTGTAAAAACATTACAATATAAAAACTCTACTCTGTGTTTTTCAAAATACGCTGTTGTGCATATATGAAAACATTACCTTACAAAACAATGGCTCTGTCTCTACATATTACAAACAGAAATATATTCATAAAAATATCTCAGCCCTGTTTAATGCCATTCATTGACATTCAACCAAAAAAATTCACCGCTTGAATTCATTTATGGTTTTAATAAATTTCTGCAGGCACCGCTTTGAAGTAGCATTGAAGTTTATTTGACTTGCTGGCACTGCTATATTTATCCCAGCACTGCTGTGCTTTACTTCTCTGTTTCCCGCACTGCTGTGTATTAAAAAAATTCCTGTGTAATAACATTACAACATTCTCACACTGCTGTCTTTTCCCTTTTTATATTTACACTGCTGTGTAATTAAAAATTCACCTCTGCTTCACGACCTTTTAATATATATGTCACATATATTAAAAACAAAACAATTAACAATTAAAACATAAAACAAAACTATTGTTTTAAATATATGCGTTGGGTAAAATAAAATTAAACCCAAATCATTTGAACCGTGAAATGTGGACCCCGCATACGTCAGCAGTCCGAGGGGGTAAGGACCTCCGCCCACAAATCTTGATGGACCCCCGCGGACTCCCTTTGCTGCCTGGCCTCTTCTGCCATTTGCAAGTTCTGGCAGTTGGAATTAATTCCAACACTCCCCCTTAATTTCAACTGCTGGGTTTTCCTGCATACCCAGGCATTTCCTGAAATATTCAAAGCTTTTCTGCTGTAGTGGCTTTGTGAGGATATCTGCAAACTGATCCTCCGTTCTGCAATGCTGCAAAACAATCTCGCCATTGCTTACCAATTCCCGTATGAAATGAAACTTGGTGTCAATGTGTTTTGTTCTCTTATGAAAAACAGATTTTTTAGACAATGCAATAGCTGAGCTATTGTCACAAAATATCACTGTCCCTTTTACCTGTTCTTGACATAAGCTTCTCAACATTTTTCTCATCTAAACTGCTTGACACGCTGCTGATGTAGCTGCCACATATTCTGCTTCTACTGTAGACAACGCTACAACGGGTTGTTTCTTAGAAGCCCATGAAATGGCTCCTGAACCCATATGAAAAACATAACCGGAAGTGCTCTTCCGATCATCAACACTTCCAGCCCAATCACTGTCAGTGTATCCAACTAAATCTGAACATTCTGAAGTAGTATAAAAAATACCAAATTTCTTTGTACCTTTAACATACCTCAAAATCCTTTTTGCTGCTTGCCAATGTGCTTCCTTTGGCTTTTCCATGAACCTGGAAATCAAACTAACAGCATGCATTATGTCCGGCCTAGTTGCAGTCAAGTACATGAGGCTGCCAACTATGCTCTTGTACAAACTAGGATCAAAATCCTTGCTGCTGTCCTCTCTGATGAGTTTTAATCCTATCACTGTGGGAGTGATTGCTGCTTTGCTCTCCTGCATGTTAAATCTTTCAAGAACTTCATTAACATACTTTTCCTGTGAGATGAAAATCCCACTTTCATCTTGTTCTACTTCTATTCCCAAGAAGTATCTCAGCAAACCCATGTCAGTCATTTCAAATTCTTCCTTCATGACTGTTTTAAAATGTTCAATAAGGCAATCATCATTACCTGTAAATATAACATCATCAACATACAAGACTACAATCAAAATTTTACCATCTTGTTCTTTGATGTAGAGGGTGGGTTCTCCCTCACACTTTTCAAAACCATTTTCCAGTAGATATGAATCTATCCTACTGTACCACGCTCTTGGCGCTTGCTTCAGCCCATAAAGAGCCTTCTTCAACTTGCACACTTTGTGCTCTTGGCCTTTCTTCTCATAGCCGAGAGGTTGATCTATGTAAACCTCTTCCATTAACACTCCATTCAAGAATGTTTACTTCACGTCCATTTGGTAAACTTTCCATTTGTTTTGTCCTGCAATAGACAACACTTCTCTCACGGTTTCCATTCTGGCAACCGGTGCGAAAGTTTCCTCATAATCTATGCCATGCTTCTGCTTATAGCCTTTGACAACAAGCCTTGCCTTGTGTCTCTCTATCTTGCCTTCAGCGTTACTCTTGGTCTTGTAGACCCATTTAACACCTATGACATCTTTACCTTTTGGGAGTTCAACCAAATCCCAAGTTTTGTTCCTCTCTATGGCATTTATTTCCTCATCCATAGCTTCTATCCATTTTCTATCCTTGATAGCTTCTTCGAAATGAACAGGATCATCAACATGACAATATAAAGCAAACAAAGAATTGATACCTTCATTAGCTATATCTTGTTCATAAATATCTTTCAAACTTCTGAATTTCTTACCTCTTTCAGTAGGTGTACAAGTGCTTGAAGAAACACTTGAATTTCCTCCTTGTGGTGTGCTTGGAGAAGCACTTTCATTTCTCCTCAAGGGTGTACTTTGCGGTGTTGATTCTGCTGTTTGGGGATGTATTTCAGCCACCTCATCATCATTTTCATCATGAGATAAACAATGTTTAACATTCACTGTTTTCTCTATGCTTCCATCCCAAGCTTCCTCTTCAATGAACTGAACGTCCCTGCTCACAAGAAACTTCTTGCTGGATGGGTTATATAACCTGTATGCCTTGGATTCCTCACTGTATCCAATGAAAATACATTTCTCCCCTTTGCTGTCCAACTTCTTCCTTAGCTGATCCGGAATGTGTGCATAAGCCACACATCCGAAAACCTTCATATGTGTGACACTTTGCTTTGCGCCACTCCATGCCTCTTCTGGCACTTTGTTCATAACTGCTTTTGTAGGGCACCTGTTCAAAATATACGCTGCACAATGTACAGCTTCGGCCCAATAATCATTAGGCAAATGCTTTGCCTTAAGCATACTCCTCGCCATGTCCATTATGGTTCGGTTCTTCCTTTCGGCCACTCCATTTTGCTGCGGTGTATATCTAGTTGTAAACTGTTTATGAATACCATTTTCTCTACAAAACCGTATAAAATCTTTAGATATATACTCACCTCCTCTATCAGTCCTTAAGACCTTGATATGCAGCCCACTTTGGTTCTCAACAAGTGCTTTGAAATTGCGGAATTTTTCAAACACTTCACTTTTATTTTTCAAAAAGTAAACCCAAGTTTTTCTTGTAAAATCATCTATAAATGTTAAGACATAGTGGCTGCTAGCAAGTGATGGAGTTTGCATCGGTCCACATACATCCGAGTGGACAATCTCTAAGGGTGCTTTTGCCCTTATGCTTTTCCCGGAAGGAAAACTTTCTCTGTGTTGTTTCCCAAGAATACAACCTTCACAAAGGCTGTCCGGTTTCTCTATCAATGGTAAACCACTTACCATTCCTTTTCTATTCAACAAATTAAGACCTCCAAAGTTGAGATGTCCAAATCTCAAGTGCCATAACCAATTATCATCTTTTGGTTCGCTTTGGAAAGTCTCCTGTGCAACTGCTGCTTTCTCTTCACCATTCTTCAAGTCTGCTCTCATCCTGAGAGGGAACATCCTGTTCCTTGTCATCTTCACTTCAGCAATACACTGTTTTCTGGGTGGTTTATCCATGATGGTACAAACATCATTATCAAAGAAAACATTATATCCCTTATGGACAAGTTGTCCAACACTTAAGAGATTACACTTCATTCCTGGAACATAATAAACATCTGCTATGGTTTTCTTTGCACCTAATCTTGTTAAAACATTTACATCTCCTTTTCCCATAACAAAAACTTTGCTATCAGTTCCTAGTGTGACTTGTGACTGCACACTTTCATCTAACATAGAAAACATTGCTATGTTTCCTGTCATATGGTTACTACAACCGGAGTCTAGAAACCATAAATCCTCAGATTTTTCTTCGGCCATATTACAAGCTAAAAACAAATTGCTTTGACTAATATTTTCTTTAGTGAAATTTGCACTAGTTTCACTTCTCATATCATTCTGCTTCTTCTTTCTACATTCATTAGCATAATGACCATATTTCTTACAATTGTAACATTGGACATTGGACTTATCATACCTTTGTCCTTGTGCATTCTGCTGACCATTCTGTTGGCTGCTGCCTTGGCCTTGATGCTGATTTGGATTGCTGCCCCTTCCTTGAGCATTTGCTGGACTGTTCCTTCCACCTCTGTTTTGGCTTCTGCCTCTTCCTCTTCCTTTGCCTTGCGCTCTTCCTCTTCCGAAAGAAATCTGGGACTTAAAAGCATGTTCTAGAGATGAGTTTTCACTCCTACCCAATCTCTGTTCATGGGTAATCAGTGATGCATGTAATTCATCCACTGAAAACTTTGTGAGATCCCTTGTCTCTTCTATGGTGGTGACAATCACATCGAATCTTGAGGGTAAAATTCTCAAGAGTTTTTCAACAATCCTCTTGTCTTCAAGAGTCTCTCCATGAGATCTGATTTGTGTGACCATTCCAATCACATGAGTGAAGAATGAGTCAATGTTATCTGACTCCTTCATACAGAGAGTCTCAAAGTCTCTCCTCAGCAACTGAAGTTTTGTTGTCTTCACTCTCTCCATGCCTTGATAAGCTGTCTTGAGAGTTTCCCATGCTTCACTAGATTTCTTGGCTGCTGCTATCCTTGGAAACACACTCTCATGCACTGCTTGATACAAGAAGAAAAGAGCCTTGGCATCTCTCTTCTTATTGTTCTTCAGCTGTTCTCTTCCTGCTTGATTTAACATTAAAAACTCTGCTTCATCTGCTGGCTCTTCAAAGCCATCCTCAACTAATTCCCATAATTCTTGTGAGGTAAATAAAGCTTTCATAGTTATTGACCAGTAGTCATAATTCTTTCCATTGAATTGTGGGAGATGGACATTTCCCAAACTCATACCTGTGCTAGAACCTGCCATTCTGCACTTCTAACTATGATAAAAAAAACTTGACTGTGTATTAAAATAGCTTACTGTTTTGCAACAGTTACACAACAAATTTTATAGAGAAATACCTTCGAATTCTTCTTGGCTGAACCTTCACTCTGCTGGAGAGGTTGCTGCAAAAACGAACTCTGTTCCTTCAGCTTATTTGACCTTCAAATAGCCTGGATTGGCTCCGATACCATGTTGAAATTTTGCTGAATTCCAAAACAATAAGACTGTCCCTCTTAACACAGAGAACAATTCTAAAAATAATTCACTGACAGACAGAGTTCAACTCAGAAAAAATTTATATTTCAATATAAAAAAAAACTGCTGTTACAGACTTCCTCAAAAGAGGGATTTACAATTGTGACTGCTGCTGTCACAGTGCACAAATTAAAAACTCTGTTTTACTAAAAACATTCACTGCTGGAATACTCTGTTTTTAAAATAAAACTCTCTGTCTTTTACAAGCAATACACCCTGCCGTGTAAAAACATTACAATATAAAAACTCTGCTCTGTGTTTTTCAAAATACGCTGCTGTGCATATATGAAAACATTACCTTACAAAACAATGGCTCTGTCTCTACATATTACAAACAGAAATATCTTCATAAAAATATCTCAGCCCTGTTTAATGCCATTCATTGACATTCAACCACAAAAATTCACCGCTTGAATTCATTTATGGTTTCATTAAATTTCTGCAGGCACCGCTTTGAAGTAGCATTGAATTTTATTTGACTTGCTGGCACTGCTATATTTATCCCAGCACTGCTGTGCTTTACTTCTCTGTTTCCCGCACTGCTGTGTATTAAAAAAATTCCTGTGTAATAACATTACAACATTCTCACACTGCTGTCTTTTCCCTTTTTATATTTACACTGCTGTGTAATTAAAAATTCACCTCTGCTTCACGGCCTTTTAATATATATGTCACATATATTAAAAACAAAACAATTAACAATTAAAACATAAAACAAAACTATTGTTTTAAATATATGCGTTGGGTAAAATAAAATTAAACCCAAATCATTTGAACCGTGAAATGTGGACCCCGCATACGTCAGCAGTCCGAGGGGGTAAGGACCTCCGCCCACAAATCTTGATGGACCCCCGCGGACTCCCTTTGCCGCCTGGCCTCTTCTGCCGTTTGCAAGTTCTGGCAGTTGGAATTAATTCCAACAAAGAAACCAGGGAGCCCATTGCCATTGTGAATATTGCAGAAAACTCCACCAAAGGAGGACGCGAAATTATCGAAATTATCCCAAAGGGAGAGGAGGATTATTGTTCAGGGAAATCACGGACAGTGAGAAGTGGTGATGATGATGATATGGATGAGGAGTGGGAGCTTATCCAGAAAGGGGAAATTGACACAGCTGTTTGAGGCACACTAGCATTAATTAAGGCATTCTTCTTTTATTTCTTTAGTGCGGCCTCTTTACAATTTTTTTGTGCACTTAATTACGAACCAAGAGATTCAGCTCATCTTATGTCCGTTGCTAGATTAGGTTATTAATAAGTTGGGATTTAAAATAGAGTGATTATTTATTTTAAAGGCTGTGATTATGTAATATTTTTCTTAATTTCTTGTCACATTAGGGTAGTAATAAGTTGGTATTTAAAATAGAGTGATTATGTAAAATTTATTTTATATTTTTCTATTTTTAGTTATATCTTATTTTTTTTAATATTAGAAGTTTTTTTTATATTTTTTTTTAATATTAGAAGATTTTTTTTATATGTTTGGTTTAATATTAGAAGATCTTTTTTACATGTTTGGTTTGATATTAGAAGATCTTTTTTTATATATTTTCTTTAATGGAAATATCAGATTTGTTATATTTAATTTTGAGATTATGTATTTTAAATACAATGATTATGTAATACCTCTTTTATATGTTTTTTGATTTTTGGTTACATCTTATTTTCTTTAATATTAGAAGATCTGTTTTTATATGTTTTGTTTAATGGAAATATCATATTTGTTATATTTATTTTTGAATATGTAAATGATGATGTGTTGACTATTTTGGAATATGAATTATTATTATTTAATTATATACCTATGAAGTTATTATTTAATTCGGTTGACATCATTTTCACTATTACATAGTACACTAAAGTTGTGTAATCTATTAGTTTAACTTGGTCAAATAATTGAGGAAATAAATGGACCTCAATATTTGATGTCAGTGTCTAGTCATATAAGAATATGAGATGAATAAGCTATTGAATATCTCCATATCCATAACATAATAATCAAAATCATAGATGGTGCAAGGTATTGATAAACTATGGTATTAGCCCATGGTGAAAACCAACCTAGATCCATCTTAATTCCATATCTATCAAGCGTCGAGAGGGATACAAACTCTCAAGGCGCAAACTTTTCCTCAAAATTTTCACTCAAAAAAGAGGGTTCCACATTGAGAGATTTGATCCCTCTCGATGCTTGATAGATCTGGGGTTAAGATGGATTTAATTTTAGATGTCTAGGCTAGATCCTCTTTCTTGAGTGAAAAATTTGAGTAAAGCTTTGCACCTTCAAAGATTTGATGCCTCTCGACACTTGATAGATCCCGGTTTAAGATGGATCTAGGCCATTTTGAGATGGATCACATCTATTTGTTGATCCATACCTTATAAGTGACTTCAAAATTATTGGAATCCTCCCATATGTCAAATTCCATAAAGAGTGGGTTTCTTAGTTGTGGTGACAGTGGTCTAAGTCTCTATCATTTCCCTTGACCTGGTAGTTCCACTCTTAGGAGCCCCTTATAGGTCCCTTGTTGGTTTGAGTGGTAACATTTCTGGCGGCATTGTTGGGGACACAAGATGCGTGTCTTGTTCCTCTTGCAACATATTGACATATCATTATTGATCACTCCATTTAAAGAAAGAAGCCCTAGTTATTCATTGAACCTTAAGGTCGATGCTTGTAGGGTGAAGCAAGAATGATTGTAGGCATATTTAATTCATCTTGGCGACTCTTACATATTTTTCTTCCATAGCTCCAATAGGTTGTCTTTCTTTGATAATTTCCCACCTTGGACATTGCTAGCATTTCTGGGCACCCTATTCATGTCGTAGGAAGGATGGTAGGTGTGGTGCCCATATTTAATGGTGATCTACTCTCTGCAATTGACTGTGTAAAAATATTTAATGCACATGATTCAAGAGGGAAAGTGGTTCACTAAGATCTCCTTATGCTTTTTTTCACTAAGATCTCCTTAGGATTTCCCTTATCATTCCATATTCCATTACACCACTTTATCACATGCCATCACCATTTGAGGGATGTAACTTGGACATACTATTCCCTCTAAAGGTAGAAACCACCTAATAAGGTACTTGGCTAACCCCCTTTGGAGATTGGAGACATTAACACATGTCAAAGCTCACTATGGAAGGGCAAGCCATTGTGAAGTTTCAACTTGATTACTTTAATGACTTGTTGTATTGGAAGGTGAGGGATGCATTGGATCTTATACAGGATTGCATATGGTGTCCATTTAGGTTTGGTCTTACTATAGAGGGTACTAACCCTCCATAGGGCTATATTAACATATAAAGGGTGTATGTATATATACATGGGCCTCCGGAACACCATAAAACACTCCATGAATCCCAAAATATCTTCATAGATTGCTATAAATCCTCCCTTTGGACGATGAAAATGCATTTGTTACACTATGCTCAGTTGGCCTCATAGGTTCGCCACATAATTGGAAGGTGTCCCAGGACTTGTAAAATGACATGGATGCATTCATTCCATCATTTGAGCCCTTACAGATGGTCTTCGACTCATATAGATACCTATGAGGTCATTGTTGTGCCCCCACATCCATTAGGAGCACCACAGGTTTATTGTTTCGAGAACTAGGGGCCACCTCGTTGTCCATCACGTTTGAGGATCCTATTCATAATTATGGCACTTCTGGACCTCACCAAGCCTCTTGGAGGGCCCTACAATATGCATAGATTGTTATTTGACTTCTTGAGAGGCTTATTATTTTATTTGTGAGCTAGTTTGGTGGGCTTGTCACCAAACGTTAGATAATTTTCATATTAGTTTATTTTTAGGGGATAAAGTAGGTCCATTAGGTAATTCAAACTGCTAATAAGTGTATAAATAGGATTTTGATGAATTTCGTTTGGATCATCACTTGGATTTGGATCATTCTTTCCTTAGAGAACTTCACACTTTTTCCTTGGTGGATATTTTTGGATAATGGATGAATTTTGATGTATGGATCTGGTTATTCTTATCTTGGAGCTTATTATATTGAAATTTTTTTTATGATTGCATATATTCTCTTACATACAAGTGCAATTTTAATGGTATTTTCTTTGATTTTTCTACATATATTGGTTATGAGATTTTTTCTATTTAGGGCTAGTTGTTGCATGCATTTATGACATCAATATGGAATTATGTTTCTATTTATACTATCTCCATCTATGGGCCATGTTGAATGAATTAATTTTCCTAGAGATCAAGTTATCTAAAAAATCATCTTCCATTTGAAATGAAGTATAAACACTGTTAAGGTCATTTTTATTCACTTGCCCTGAAGATTCGATGAGGTCGACTTTGAGAGCCTCCTTGAACAGGAAACAAAGTCCATATTAATAATTCTCCTTCACTCCATATCCCCAAGAGGATCTAGGCACCGATCCATTAAAGGGTGGTCATTTAAACCATATTATTTCACCTTTTTCTCCCTCTTTTATGTCTAGCCACTTTGGGCCACCTAGGGCATCAATTTCCCGATAAACTAGCGCTAGAAAAATTTCAATCTCCTAGGCGCTACTGCACTAGTGTGTCCTCAATATCTCCTCCAAATTTGAAGAGATTTCGATGGTGGGATTACGATATATCCCAAGCCTAAGGTCTAAGATCAAATTTTTCCCTAATGTTCCCAAGGCTAGTACCTCATACGATCAATTGGACATATTTAGGTGAATTCTTGTTTGATCCTCTTCCCTTGCCCTATTAAGGTTAATAATATCACCGAGTGCTAGAATCCATCCCCTTAACCTGGGTTGGGTCCACTTGGCCCTGTGAGGTCCCATTTCTTATCAAAGACAACTCATCAAGGGAAACTTGAGAATTCAAGTCCTATAAGGATTTTAGGGACTGGAAAACTCCTTTCAAGTCATATTCCTTTAACCTCAGCCTAAAATCCTTACCTCATTTCCCTGGAAATTCTTGTACCTTGCTTTAAGAGTAAACAAGCTCCATTATTAATCATATCATAGGGAAAGTGTCTCCAAGGTCACTTCACATATATTTTTTGATCCATCCCTTATAAGTGACTTCCTAACTATCGGGTCACCTCTCGTTGATGAATTTTCATAAAGAGAAGGGAGTCTTAGCTGTGGTGACATTGGTCTAAGTCTCTATCATTTCCATTGACAAAGTAGTTTCCCTCTTAGCAGACCCTTTTAGGTCCCCTGTTGGTTTGAGTGGTAACATTTTTGGTGCCATTTTTGGGGACAAAATATGTGTGTTTTTTTCCCCTTGAGACATATTGACATATCATTATTGGTGACTCCATTGGAAGAACAAAGCCCTAGTTCTTCATTGAACCTTAAGGTCAATTTCTGTAGGGTGAATTAAGAATGTTTCTAGGCATATTTAAATTCACCTTGGCAACTCTTACATATTTTTCTTGCATAGCTCAAATAGGTTGTCTTTCTTTGAAAATTTTCCCGCCTTGGACATTACTAGCATTCCTGGGCACCCTAATCATATCATAGAAATGATGGTAGGTGGGGTGCCTATGTTTAATTGTGATCCAGTCTCCGCAATTCACAATATAGAAATATTTAACGTGCATGCTTCAAGAGAGAAGGTGGTTCACCAAGATCTCCTTATGTTATTGTTCATGGGATCTCCCGGTGGTCATAATTCATGGCTACATGATCATGAACCTAAGAGTATCTCATCTATTGAGGAGTTCATTGATGGATTTCTTAGTCATTTTCAAGTACACCCTGCATTAAGCACCCAAGAGGAAGCCTTCATTGAGAATCATAAAGACATTGAGGATCTAAGTAGTGAGCAGGTAATCGAGTCCTTCTAGGGTCCACATGATGGAAATGATGATTTTGGGAATACATGTGTTGGGAGGGATAAATATATGGAAGCTGAGGTTGAGACTAACATTACCTTTGTCGAAGATATTACTTTTGATGATTCTCCCCTTGGAGGATGACATTGGAGATTACTTCCACATTGAAAAGGGGATATGGGAAATTTTTGGTCCTCAATTAGATTTTTCTCCCATTTACAAAATGGAAAAGAAGTATGAGGATGAGATTATTTTTTCCTTTCTGTCACACAATATTCGTGATGACATATCCATTGGTACTCTTGGTAAGTGGAATCTGTTAAGAAATTATATATGAAAGAGAAATGCAACACATAAAATATGTGAAAAACACAAACACATAAAATGAGAGAGACAAAAATATTGTGGTTCACCCAGTTTGGGCTACGTCCACCTCAAACATCCAATATTTCCTTTCTATTATCCAGCAAAATGAAGAGACACAACCTACAACAGATCTGCTGTAATATCCTCTATTATCTCTCACAGTCTCCCTATCTGTTTCTCTCTCTGTGAATACACATACAATACACAATCTCAATACAATACCCTCATCAAAAATGAGGGGTTGCCTTCTAGGGAAAAAAACCCTAAATTAAACATAAATTCTACCGTTAGATCATCCGCCTAATGAAAGGCCTAGATTGACTAGACATTACAATAATTTTAAAAGGCAACTTTACATACTTTTACAAGGCAGCCACCCCCATTGGACCCCCCAGGCAGCGTTTAATTATGGGTTGGAAATTGGAGAAACTTGAAGAAAGTCTTGACTCTATTCACATTTCCTCCGGTTTTAACGTCAGAATTGAAGAAACGAGGGAGCCAATTGCCATTGTGAATATTTCAGAAAACTCCATCGAAGGAGGACGCAAAATTATCGAAATTATCCCAAAGGGAGAGGAGGATTATTCTTCAGGGAAATCACAGCCAGTGAGAGGTGGTGATGATGATGATATGGATGAGGAGTGGGAGCTTATCTAGAAAGGGGAAATTGACACAGCTGCTTGAGGCACAATAGCATTAGTTAAGGCATTCTTCTTTCATTTCTGTAGTACGACCTTTTTACAATCTTTTTTTGCTCTTAATTATGAACCAAGAGATTCAGCTCATCTTATGTCTATTGCTAGATGAGATTATGTATTTAAAAAGAAATGATGATGTAATATGTCTTTTATATTTTTCTTAATTTTTGTTTAATTCTTATGCTTTTTAATATTAGAAGATCTTTTTTTTATATGTTTTTTTTAATGGAAATATCAGATTTGTTATATTTAATTCTGAAATTATGTATTTAAAATGTACTGATTACGTAATATCTCTTTTATATGTTTCTTAATTTTTGGTTACACCTTATGTTCTTTAATATTAGATCTTTTTTTTATATGTTTTGTTTAACGGAAATACCAGATTTGTAATATTTTATTTTTAATATGTAAATTATGTGAAGTTGTCTATTTTGGAATATGAATTATTATTATTTAATTATATATGTATGAAGTTATTTTATAGATGTGTAGTTTTAAACTTGATTGAAAATAGAGAAACTTAGAGAGTTGAAAAATGGGTGTTTTTGTGTTTTCAATGCAAACAACTAAAGGAATTTTTTAGTAATAAGACTATTTTCATATCCTTCACATACCTTCATATTTTCTAGAATACCACTCAGGGGTCAAAGGCTCCATAGTGGGGACATCTATCATTTAAACAGTGTATGTTCCCCTTATCTAGACTACAATCCCTTCAACCCTTTCCCATTACATGTTGTGACAACGCTTTCATTACTCCAAATTTTGAATTTTCAATCTCGATAATTATTTATGACACATATGCGTTTTCTTTTAATATTCACTCCATTCAATGAGGTAATCAAGCAATTATCCATCAATTATCAAGTGTTAAGTAAGCCTTCTACAAAATCTCAATATAGTTCACATGATTAATGAATAATACTTTAATATAAATGTTTTTTATTTGATATGTTTGAATGTAATGATGGAGTCCATATAAATATTAGGCAGGTTGGAGTCATGTATTTTTGAGACCTTAGCTTTTATAATTATTATTGATATTTATATTATTTATTATTTGTATTATTCCATATTCATGCATGTAACATTACCTTTCCCTTGAAAGATTCTTTTCCCTAAAAGGATATGGGTGAAAAGGCTTTTGTATATTTACTTAAACACTTCATCTTGATGCTATCATGGTTAGTGATATTAAACAATACAAACTTCTAAGCACAAGGGAACCGTAACATGATATGAGGAACCTAATTCAATCATTCCTTGAATATTTTTCCTATAGGCTTCCCAAGATGAATTGTTAACATAAGGCTTGATAATGTTGGTATTTGTATCCTTTAGAAGATGTGTTAATTTCTTTTTTTTTTTAATTTATGATAATACCCTAACTCATTAATGTACATACCCTTGTGATTAGGATATCAAAAGGTGTACTAGTAGTGTTTTATTTCTTCGCTTATGGAGTTTTATTTTCCCTATGCGTGGGTATGGGATCATTAATTGCTGAGCTCATATTAGTAGGTAGCATCAAAATTTCTATCTTTCATTTTACAATATTGGAGGATGTCTTTATTTCAATTCTGTTCACATATTTTTCACTACTACATAGTGCAAGAAAATTTGATGGTCGTTAGATGTTTGAAAAAAATGTATCATCTATTAGTGCAACTATTGTATCCTGAGAAGTTTATCAAAGAAATATCATAAAGGAAAAAGGAAAATAAAGTAAGGTGGAAAAATCAAGGTTGGAGAACCTCATGAACCGTGATTTCTCCCACCTACAAATTACATACCCATGTGTGGGCTTTCCTTTCTCTAGCTACCTTTGTGCCCCAATATGTAGGTCGGGATTTCCCTTATCTTTACCAATTCCAATTTTCCACTTTATCACACACCATCACCATTTGAGGAATGTACCTTGGAAATAGTGTCCCCTCTAAAGGTAGAAACCACCTAATTAGGTACTTGGCTAACCCACTTTCGAGCTTCGATACATGAACACATGTCAAAGCCCACTATGTAAGGAAATGCGATTGTGAAGTGTCCACTTGTTTTCCATGGTTTCTAAGCTCTCTTACTTGATTACTTTAATGACTTGTTGTAATGGAAGGCTAGGGGATGCATTGGATCTTATACGTGATTTCGAATGGTGTCCATTTGGGTTGGTTATCCCTATATAGGTTCCTTGATCAGATTTGGATCAAGGACCTAAGAGATAGCTCAAATTTCAAAGTGTTCGAAAGTGTGTCGAACCTGAGAGATGGGATAGATCTCGTCTTCCTGATTCTGGCATCGTGAAAAGCTCGAAAAACTGACAACATATGAATATGTTATTGCGTTTTTAAAAATCCAGTAAACTGCAAATTTTGATAGTTGACTAGGTTTGACTGGGAATTTGTACAGTAAAAAAAAAATATTATAGGGAATATTCTAGAATATTCCTAAAAATATTTCTCAAAATATTCCTTTTGGGCCAGTGGTATTTTGAAAAATGGTAGGGTATTATTTATAGTATGGATTGTACGTATTATTTTCAGCCAATGACAAGTTGCCACGTGGCAGGCCCGTAGGCCCAAGATTGGTGTTGAAAATTTTTGATTTGGGCCATCAGAGTCGACCTCGTGAACTCCTCTCCATCATGCCCACACCTAACCATCTAGGCTATCAATTTTTTCTTAATTGTTATGGTGTGCCAGATCAATTTAAAGTTTGGTGATTTTTCATTTTGGGGAGCAAAGGGGCTAGCCCCTCCCCATATGGCTATCACCCTTGAACAAAGGGCTACCACCGCAGTGCATATTTAACTCTAACTGGAAATACCATCCTCAATTCTGGAACTAGTCACATGGCAATGTGAAATATTACAGTTAATCTCCCACAGTTACCACAACATCTATTATGACCGCAACCTTGCCACATTGCTATAGTTTCGCCGATGGTTTTGGTTAGCTGCGAAATTTTTGTTAATCGCGGGATTTTGTGACATGTACCCAACATACCGTTAGAATTTAATTTTTCATTTAGGACTAGTGGGTAATTTGGCCAGTGTACCATTTCTACAGAAAATCCAAATTTAGTTGGTCTAGCTGCAGTTGCTCCATTTTTAGTGGCGTCGTTTTAGGGGTTACTGTAAAAAATTGTTTGTGCTCTATATTGAGAATTATTCAACCATTCTGGGAGAGTGAATAGTAAATTTAGACTTTCTTGGAAATTCCAAACTCATTGGTGAGGGTTGAAGAGCCATCAGATAAATTTTAAGCGTGATTTAGCTTTAGAAAAGTTCAACGGGCCATTAGGGCCACCAAGGGTCAGCAACAGAATGAGGCCTAGCCAGGGAAACTAGAGTGTTTACTAAGGAAACCAATAGTAAATTTTTGATGTTTCACAAATTATGGATCCAATGGTGAGTTTTTCATAGCCAATATAGGACTTCTAATGGTTGATATGCTTCATAAAAGCTCCATTGGTCACTAGGGCCACCGAGTGCCAGTAGGAGAATGAGGCCTATCCAGAGCAGCAGTAACCATTATCTGCAAACCAGTAGTATATTATGAATTACTTGAGGCTTCTAAATCCAATGGAATGATTTTCAGAAGCATTTGAAGAAATTTTAAGGCTGAAATTCTTAAGGGAATTTTTCAGTGAACTAGGAGCCACGGGGTTCCGCTAGGTGTTGGAGGTGTAACCGGAGCAGTTAGATGCCAATTTGAGAAAGTGAATAGTATATTATAACTATTTTGGACATTATAAATGCAATGGAAGGATTTCAAAGCCATTTTGAGACTTCTGAAGTCTGAGAAGCCATAGGGAATCTTCAGGCAACCTAGGGCCAACAATGGACAGAGGCCTAAATTGGCGAGCCAATGCTTATTTTGAGAAAATAATAAATCTATTTTGGATGCTTTATATGTGATAGAGAAAATAGTTGAGCGTCCAAGGATAGAAAATGATTTATTAAGAGTTAGTACCACAAAGAAGCTCAGGGAAGCTTACGAGTGCCGACAAAAGAGGTCAAGTCTAAGGGAACCTATGTCTATCTTCAGAGATATTATAGCCATTCCAAGGGTAGGATGGTATTATAAACCCACTATTTTAGTTCAGATAGCCATTGGAGTTGAGTTAGTAACTTCTAAAATAAATTATCCATCATAATGCCAAAGAGCCAAGTCAGTTGACAATGGCTCAAGGAGACGTAGCCCACGTTATTTGGGTGAAATCCTTTATTAAATTTGTTGTTATGTTTTGATGCTTATTTTATGCACATTATGGTTTTTGTACATGCTTAATATCAACAAAAAAAATTGTTTTTTTCCTCACAATTAAGACATTAAAATAGTTTAAAATGCATACACCTGAATCAAGAATTTAATTCCTCACAGTCAAGTATAAGGTAGATATTAATTTGTTTAATTGAGTGGGAGGTGCTTGCTAATCATAACAAGTTATCCACCCATATAATATTAGGTGGTATCAGAGCTCAAGGTTTATTTCTTGATAGAGCACTATGTTATGTTCTTGACAGAGCACTAGGTTGTTTGTTTGACTTGAAAGGTGTTTAAAAATGCAAAGAATTTAACTGTTTGCAAATGGACTGATGCTTAAAAGTTTGAGTTTGCTAGAGGTGAATGGAAGATACTGTTAGCTAAGTCTAAAAGAGGATAATAAGGAAGAAATATGAAATCATTCTCCTTACCCAAAGGACCTCAAGGCAACCCTTGAAGCACGAGAGGGGTTGCTTGCAAAAGGCTACTTGAAGAAGAGATACAAGCTACAGAAAAGAGCTTGAATCGACAACCATATTTTTTAGAAGCTTTGTCAAATTGTTTTAATTCTTTGAGAATTATTGTTGAATTTCTTTAATTAATTTACATAATGATGAAAACTTATTCAACTGAGGTTTCTAAATCCGATTTTACAAGACTCTTCAATGAAGAGATGAAGAGAGACTTATCCTGAATGATATGGTGCAAATTTTGTATGAAGATGGAAGGGAAAGCACTAGAATTCATGATCAAAAAAACTCGTTCAAGTTTTTAAAATTCATTTCCACCTGCGCAGAAACCATATTTGAAAATATTGACTAAAAATAAGAAAATTTTGGAAAATATGCCTGCAAATATTCCACTGAATATCCAAAACCATAATAGCGGTTAGAAAAATGAGAGAGTTTTTTTTTTAATATGACGATGTTATACAAAAAATCATCTTTCAATTTTTTAAAGTTTGTTCTTAGTTTTTTGTAAACCATTTTTACAATTACTATGTTGTATAGGGAAAAAGCATAGTTTTAGTTTCCCAGGGAAAAAACATATAACATCTAGGCGAGAGGTGACATGAAGTTGGTGGATGATGTGGAGGTACATTGGTAGCAGAAATAATTGATGCATTGGTGCGGAGGGAAAGCATAGGAAGGGATTTAATTGGCAACAGTAATGATCAAGCTGGCATGATATGAAGACCGCTCAATGGATGGATTGGAAATTTTTTATATAGTGGAGAAACTGCTTTTCGGAGGGGGTCCAAAGTGGTAAGTGGTTTAAGCAGGGCGGGGTGCGAAATTACAGGAAGGCGCCATGTTAACATGGTTCGAAAATGAAAAGCATTTTTTTCAGACCACACCCACCCCCCCCCCCCCCCACCGATGGTAAAGATGAGTTGGAGAGGGACGACCGAAAAGCGATAAGGGCCATCGAATGAGGGAGAGAAAGATGGGATGATGGGATAGATAAAGGAAAGTTAACGTGAAGTGATGGGATTATTTTTTGGGTAGCGGAAGGGTTAATAAGGGTAGAACATTAGATAATGGAATAATGCGCCCAAATTTCGTGTTCATATGCCCAAACCTTTTAGAGTTAGGATAAAAATTTTTACCATTTTTCCTTCTTATTTGCATGAAATATCACGATGTAAAGTTACAAATATGAAATACTCCATCACCTTGAGATCCTATAAAATATAGGACCTTAACAATGGCTCCAACTAGGGATGGCACTCTCCTTGCGAGGTGCAAATAACAACAAAGACTAGTAGCCCGATCCATTGGGTTGATCCCAAGCTGTAACATCCTCTGCCCTAAAATATCTATGACTAAATATCTAAAACTAAAATCAAAACGTTTATACCAAGTAAAATCTGAAATTCAATAAAAAACTGAAACTCAAAAAAATTCATGGAAAAATGCTCAAAGTACTGAGCTTATTTGCAAACTGCTACCTACCCTATACTGAAGAAAATCATGTTGAATCATGTAATAAAACAATTCCAATGAAGGTAGTCAATTAGTTCCTAAAACAAGTGGAATACTTGACTGATTGTTAGCATAATCAAAAGGAGAACTTGACTCTTTTTCCACAAAATCAAAGTTGTAACATGTAATGGAAATTGTTGATGAATATGGTCGTTATAAAGAAAACATGGTTGAACACTTAAGCTGAAAAGAACCTCCATGTAGTTTGATATCGGATCAATAAAAGAATGATTTATTATGTTAGCTTTCAGGTCTTCAATGACCAGTTGATCATTGATGATTTCATCAGTTGTATCCTCAAGGTTAAACCCTGATTCTAACTCTACAATTTTAGTCTTGTACTTTGAAACATAATTCTCATCAATCTCCAAATCAAAATGCAATACAATCACCTCTTTCTTTGGAGAAGGAATATTTTCCAAGAAATTTTTAGGATCTTGAAAATTATATGACTAAATTTGAAAATCCAAAAGTTCAATACCCTTCTCGAATCTTTCAACAACTAACTCAAGAAAACAAATATTACTTTCAGGAGAAAATTTTCTCGATTTCAAAAAATGGAACATGGCCATTAAAAAATCTTCATCAATTTGAAACTCTGTTAACTCATCCCTGAATTATTTTAAAACTTGACAAGATAGAGGATTTTCCACATACCCTATCATATCGTTTAGCAAGAAATCTGATAAACATGTAGTGAAGTCGCCATGAATACTCTAAAACCTAGATTCGTTGTTAGTGGAGTCAACCTGAGAACTTTGAAGCTCTGGATACTTTGAACATGGAGTTGCCAGGTGATTCAACCTTCTTGTGTCTGAAAAATGTCCACTATCAGTAATTAGATCTGGAAATGATACACTTTTCTAAGGAAGATAAAATATTTTTCTTCCCTTGTATGGTCGCCACTATGTTAGCACTCCGTAATTTCAATTCTGAAAAGAAAACCTCGGAGGTAACATCAAAATCGCTTTGGAAGATGGGATCTAGCCTTGCCAGCTTTAGAGAGGGGACTCTCTGTAAATTTTCACATTTTTTTCTTGGAAATTTTAGGGTAGTTAATGGGCTCAGAGTTTGGTTTTTGAATTTTTTTTGGTTGGAATAGCAAGGGAAGGCCATTGGGAAATTGAGTCAAAGAGGCTTGGGGTGATTAGTTCTTAGAAGTATCAAACTTGAGTGAAAGAGGGCAAGCTAGGTTTCACTACTTTGGATATTTTAGGGTTTTAAATGAATTATGGAAGTAGAGGAAATATGGAATTCAGTAAAGATTAAAAAACAATTAATTATTGTTCAAGTTGACCTCAAGTAGAAAACATTTGAATTGTAAAATAAGCTAGAACATGGTGTTCTAATTAGCATATCCTATTCATCACAATTTATGTTTTACAATTAGGAATTTATGAGTCACCTTGAGAAATCTGAAGCTCTGAATACTTTGAACATGGAGTTGCCAGGTGATTCAACCTTCTTGTGTCTAATCAATGTCCACCATCAGTAATTAGATCTGGAACTGATACACTTTTCTGAGGAAGACAAAATATTTTTCTTCCCCTGTATGGTCGCCACTATGTTAGCACTCTTTATTTTCAATTATGAAGAGAAAACCTTGGAGGTAACATCAAAACTGCTTTGGAAGTTGGGATCTAGCCCTGCCAGCTTTAGAGAGGGGACTCTCTGTAAAATTTAGCTTTTTTTTCTTGGACATTTTAGGGTAGTTCATGGGCTCATAGTTTGGTTTTTGAATTTTTTTTGTTGGAAAAACAAGGGAATTCCATTGGGCAATTGAGTCAAAGAGGTTTGGGGTGATCAATTCGTAGAAGTATCAAGCTTGAGTGAAACAGGGCAATCTAGGTTTCACTACTTTGGATCTTTTCGGGTTTTAAATGAATTATGGAAGTCGAAGAAATATGGAATTCAGTAGAGATTGAAAAAAAATTAAGTATTCTTCAAGTTGATCTCAAGTAGAAAACATTTGACTTGTAAAATCAGCTAGAACACGGTGTTCTAATTAACATATCCTATTCAACATAGTTTCTATTTTACAATTAAGAATTTATGATATAGAGAGAAATAAAAATAATGGATAAAGAGATTAATAGGAGAAAAACGTCACCATTTCATAGACCACATGAATCCCGAAACAAATAGTCTTGTATTACTTGCAAATGGTCACTTGAATTAATTGAACAAATTTATAATGAATGGTAGTCTCTCTTATTATGAAACCCAACATCTATTACTTTAAATGTTGAAGTATTTATGAAAATTCTAAACTAAAATATCTTGAAAAAATATCAATATTTCTTACAAATATCTCTATGTTACACAAATAGAAATGAAACATAAGAAATTAAAAACTAATGAATCTAATTAGCACTATATTAGTGGATTTCTGGTGATTAAGAAGAGCACTTCGAATTTGATAGCAACTCTTATTGATGAGGTGGCCTTCAAGTCACTAATTGTTTTTTTCATCACGAATTTCTGAACAATAGGGTCCAGTAATACCTGTGTATATCTCAATTCGAGATAGATATGTTAAATTTGAAAGAGGTGATTGTATATGAAGATTTTTTGGAGATAAACCTATCTCATTTTCCCACAATTATTCTCCAATTTTTCACAATATTCTTTGCAAAAAGATGTCTAAAAAAGGACTTTGCATAGCCAGAAAAATAATTTTTAAGGATGTGCATGTATCTCTTATTTTGTAATACCTGTGTAACAAGTAAGATATATTTTTTTTTTTTGGAATATTAGGAACATAAACCTCCTCCAGTTTCTAAAGATTCATCTCTAATTGACAAAAACCTGCTCTGCAAAAATATGACTAAACAAGAAATTTATGGAAAATGTGCCTTCAAATATTCTTTAAAATTTCCCAAACCATATTATCTGCATAAAAATGGAGAGAGGTTTTTGCACATACTTATGTTAGCAAAAAAACCTCTTTCAAGTGTTTAAAATTCATTTCCACCTGCAAGGAAACCATATTTAAAAATACTGGCTAAAAACAAAAAAAAATGGGAAAATTTGCCTGCAAAGATTCCTTCGAAACTCCCAAACCATAACAACTGTTAGAAAAGTGATAGAGGTTTTTGTATATGAGGACGTTATCCAAAAAAACCACTATTAATTTTTAAAATTCATTCTCACTTGTTTGAAAACCATGTTTAAAATTAATGTTCTCTATAGGGAAATGAACATATAATGTCGACGCGGGAGGTTACATGGAGGTGGGGATGATGTGGAGGTACATCGTTGGCGGAAATAATTGATGAGTGAGTGCGGATGGAAAGTGTGGGGAGGGATTTAATTTCCAATGGTAATGATCAAGTTGGCATGATATGACAGACGCTCAACAAGCGAATTGGTAGTTTTTGATATAGCAGAGAAAATACTTTTCAGATGGGGTCTAAAATGGTAAGTGGTTTAAGCATGGGGGTGCGAAATAATAGGAAGGCACCATGTTAATGTGGGCTCGAAACAAAAAATGGCTTTTTTCAGATCCCCCCCCCCTCCCCAATATCGATAGGAGAGGGGGGACAAAAAGTGATAAGGGTCGTCGGATGAGGGAACGGGAGATGGGATGATGGGACAGATGAAGGTAAGTTAACGTGAAGCGATGGGATAATTTTTCGGGTAGCGAAAGGGTTAATAAGGGTAAGACTTTGGATAATGGGATAATGTGCCAAACTTTCATTTTCATATTCCCGAACCTTTTAGACTTAGGATAAAACCTTTTACCCTTTTTTCTTCTTATATGCATGAAATATAACAATTTAAAATTAAAGATATGAAATACTCCATCAGCTTGAGATCCTATAAGTTATAGGACCCTAACACACTCCATTGAATACACCCATCATGGAATAAATCAGACCATTATACAATAAACATTTATTAATTAAATATTTAATAGGACTTATTTAATTAATTTGACCTCAAAATATATGAACAAAATTAAAATGTACATAGATTTTAAATCCAATTCAAAATAAATAACTGTAATATTCCAAATTTTGTGGAATATTAATTTTTTCCATTTTCACCTAGGAGATGAATAAAATGGGTAGGATACCCATTCATTTCATGAGTAGGGAATAAAAATCCTCTTAGTGTGAAAGAGGATCACTTATAGAGCTGAATTTTACACCTCCATGTGTGAAAAGAGACTTTTGTAGGCAGACTAGGTCAAGTTTGACCAAGTCAAACTACTTAGTGGTAGGAGGTGGAAGGCATCTTGTGGGACAGCGCAGTAAAAGAGGAGGGAAGATTATAGAGGAAGGAAACCCTAAGGAGTGGGATCCATGGAGAGGGAGCTCACCTTGTTTAAAAGGAGGACAAGGCAACCATTGTTTCTCATGTTGAGTATTATTCATCTTTGGTCTTTTAGACTTGCTGCAATCTCTTGATATTTAGCAAGAATTGCCGGGGAATTCCTATTTAGGATTTCCTCTCCTTCTTAAGTATATTTTGGAGGATTTCACTCCATTACCCATATTCAGACATTGATTTCAAACCTCATCCTTCTTCCTCAGCACAATTTCAGTTGGAGATTGTGTAGTGTTGCTGGGGTGGTTTTCTACAACACCATCCTTGGCTAGTTTCTCAGTGGAGGGAGCTTCCATCCCTTTAGGATATCAAAAAATGAGGTTCATGAGATTATTCCACTATATTTGGCATTAGGTCAACCACTTTATATCATTAGCAATGCAGTCCCTCTCTTAGACAATGTTATTCTTGGAGAGTATTTGCTGTGAGGGATTAGCAGACACTTTGGAGGGTGAGATCTTTGGTGAAGGGATCAACCTTTCACTTCAGATTTCCATTGGAGGAGGGTTCTTCATTTGAGGAATCCATTTCAGCCTTTTCCATCTATTTCCAGTTCTTGAGTTGCAGCTTCTACTGCAACTCCGACACTTATGTACTTTGCCAATTTTGAGTAGATTCTAACCAATCCTTCCAGACGATTGTTGTATTGTATATTCAGGGGTTGAGATCATGCTCCCCCTCTTTATTTGAGATTCATATTATCATATCATTGTAATGTTATTATTTTGCAGTAGTTCTCTATAAAATACTGCACAGTCATAGCCTGCAGTTTCTTAGCTATAGCAGTGTGCTTCATATTTATCATGCATGTAGTGTGAGGCTTGTATTGTATTGATTGAATGAATGTTTCCTCAATTCATTGCATTCCTTTTACTGTTTTAGTCATATATGTTGGCTATTTACATATCCTCATGAGTAAGCTCTTGAAAATAACGTTGAGAATCCATAGTATGTTCATTCATTGTTGCAGCCCCATTCCTTGGGCAATTTCTGAAGGGAACTAGGTGTGGGAGGCTTCTTTGACCACCCTAGAAGAATTTCTTTGGCTCCAACACTTGGATTTCAGTCTTAGACACATTGGTATAAGGGATCCAAGTCTTGGTATCAAATCCTGCTGCCTCCATTTTCGGAAAATGTGTTTTCCAGCCATGTATTGTTAGCAATTCCTGAAAAAGGAATATTACAGTGGTATCGGAGCATCGAACCTGGCACAACCTATGAGTTTGATATCAAAAGGAGATGATGTTGAACCCTTAGTTAAACTGAGAGGAGGGGGGTGAATCAGTTTAACACATTCATGGAATTTTAAAACTTTTCATTAAAACTTATTTACACCTTCATTTCATGTCCAACTTAATATGTGAGTAATCATAGAATGTGAGCAGCAAGTGTTAATATAATATAATAGAAGACTTAATATGAGAGTAGCAGGTATTAAGCAGAAGATATAAATCAGATGAACACATAAACATCATGCACAGAGATACCAAATATAAGTGGAAACCCATAAAGGGAGAAAACCACGTCTTATTATTGTTGTGATGCAAAGGAAAGCTCCAACTCCCTCTCACCACTGTTTTTCTGCAGGCTCCAACCTACAAGAGGCTCCAATCCTCAGTTGTGCAAGCTACAACATGCAAGGAAGCACCAAATCCCTTTAATTTTCTGCAGGCACCAACCTACAGGAGGCTCCAACCTTAGTTAGCTACAACTGACAGCTATCAAGTTGCAACTTGATAGGGAAGCTCCAACTTCCTCAATTTATGAAACTGAATGTTTGCTGATTTAACTCAAATATCAGCTCTGTTTTGTAGCTTCTCTTTCTGCTTTTATTTTCTTAATCTTCTCTACTTGTCTCTTCTATACTCTACCTTCTCTATATTTACTCTCTCTAACCTCTCTTTGCATATCAAGATGATATTATTTATAAGGATTTTCTTGTGACTGTTAGCATTCCTCAATGAATTTGGAATGGACATCCATGCCTCTGTGCTTTATGCCTTTTCATTTCTTTCACTCGCTCATTAAAAAAATATAACAGCATGCATTAATTTCAATATTACAGTGGGAGCTTTGTTTTTCCTCCGAAGACTTGCCAATGCATCACAACAATATAAATCAATTAAAAATATTTACATTCAAATTACAATGAGAACTCCAACTCAACTCATTTAGTATTTTTTCTCGCTGCGCATTTGTCTTTTCTTTGACTGTGTCTATCTTTTCTGTGACTATGTTTTATCTCTTTTCAGATCTATTTTCTTTTATGTCCTTTGCTGTGGTGTAACTGTTGCAAGCATGTAACTATGCTTTGCATATCAGTGCATTTTGTATATATGTGTACCTGCTAACTTTAAATCAGGCATATTCCAACGCTTTTCATACAGTAAGTGTCTTGTTGATGTGGAAAGTTCCGCAAGTGGAACATACATACATCTCAATTATTAATAATCGCCCTCCACCTTAAGCCGAGGCCCATGTTTCCACAGTCTACGTGGCACATTTCAATATAGTCGCCATCCTTATATAAATTTTTAACAAACAAACCGCCACTTCCATGAAGAATCATATTAATACTTAACCAATGCCCTTTCGAGCCCACTTGCCACGCTTTCTGATGCAATATATTTCTCCTCCAGCGATTTCTGATTGTGATTGATTGCAATTGCAAGCTTCCTTGCTCCGATGTGATTGATACGCTCCACAAATTTCCAATTGCGATTGATATGCGGACCCGACCATGTTTTATAAGGTGGAGTTTATATGAGTATCGTGTCCGGTATTGCCAATCGCAATCGCAAGCTTCCTTGCTCCGATGCGGTTGATACTTTTGCGATTGTTCCGATGCGATTGATCGCAATCGCAACTATCTGTTGTAACGTTCCGATGCCTTTATATTCTCCGGTGCGATTAGAATGTTCCGATGCAATTATGCCAAACATCAAATACATTTGAACCATAATTCATACACCCATCGGGTCCAGGACTCAATCGGAACTCTTGTTGATATGTTCTGTTGCCAATCGTTTCTCCGATGTGATTGGAAATGGTCCCACCTTATGGTACTTTGGTTCTTTCGCTTATTAAGCGCTTCATATTACTATATGCTTTGAACCTTTGTATATTAGGCACAATATATGTAATGTATTGCATACATATATACGCTTCCGAAATTCAATCATATATCAATAATGGTTCATTGATCCATCGGGTCCGGACTTATATTGCAATCGCAACTTTCTGTTGTTTACATATTCCACTTCATAGTTTTTCTTCGATGTGATTGGGAAAGGGTCCCACCATATAAGGTACTTTGGTTCTGATAATAAAGTGCTCCACATCATTTAATATTATGCTTTGAACCTTTGTGCATAAGGTGCAATATATGTGATGTGCTGCATATATACTCCTGCATGGGTAATGATTCCCGAAATGAGATTTGTATATATATATATACTTTGCTGCTTTGGGTTATACGATTTCCGGAATTTGTTTGAGTATCCTTCCCCCTGGGGTAATGATTCTCGGAATAAGGTTTGTATATATATATATGTGTGTGTGTGTGTGTATATATATATATATATATATATATATATATATATATAGATATATATATATATATATACACTTTCTGCTTGCGGTAAGTGATTTCCGGAATTGGGTTTATGTATCCTCCAGCTAGGGTAGCGGTTCTCAGATTTTTTCTTCTCTGCCTCTGCTTGTGATAACGGTTCTGCCTCTGCCTCTGCCTCTGATATAATGGCTTTGCCTCTATATTCGTTGCTTCTACCTCTGCCTTAGCTGCTACTGCTGCTCGACCTCTGCCTCTGCCTTTGCTGTACATATTACCTGCTGCTGTTATTTGCCTATCTTTGCATCTGCTTCCTTCTTTGTCTGTCTCTGTCTTTGCTGCCTCCATTGCCATCAAGGAAAATATTTCCAATAGTCTCCCCCTTTCGCATTGATGGCAATACACTTCCTCTGTTTTCCTGTTAGGATCCTTTCTTCTGTTGCTTTCTCTTCCTCCCCCTTTGACATCAATGGCAAGGGGTTTGAATTCTTAGTGTAGATCTTATTCTTTGACTCTGTGATTTTATTGTTTTTCAATATTTCGTGCATTTCCTCTTTCTGAGATTTTCTGACTTTGTATGCTGCTGCTTCAACTTTTGGATTAGAAACACATCAGGTTCACCACTCTTCCGCTGCACCACTGACCCTTTTTCCCTTTTATTGACTCCTTTTTGTTGAATGTATTATTGCCATAATCCTTTTCATCTTGAGGACTTGTTTTCATGATTTCCTTACTGGTTGATCTCCCCCTGAGAATGATATTCTTGTTTCTGTTCTCCCCCTGAAACTATGCTTTCTCTTCATATTAGAGAGTAGCATCTATAGATACTAACCCTAGCCTGTCTCTCAAATATTCAAATGGTTCTCTGGCAAGCGGTTTGGTAAATATGTCTGCTGTCTATTATTTTGTTGGCACATAATCCAGTTTTACTATCTTCTGAGCCACTTGTTCTCGAAGAAAATGATACTTGATTGGGATATGTTTAGTTTTAGAGTGAAGCACAGGGTTTTTAGATATAATTATAGCACTTGTATTATCACATTTGATTGAGATAGGTTCATCAATGCCTACCTTCACATCTTGAAGATTTTGCTTCATCCACATGACTTGTGTACAACACGTTGCTGCTGCTATATATTCTGCTTCTGCTGTAGACAAAGAGATAGATGTTTGTTTCTTGCTTAACCATGCCACCAGACTTTCTCCTAGATAGAATGTACCTCCACTTGTACTTTTCCTGTCATCCACACGGCTAGCCCAATCTACATCAGTGTATGCTTTCAAAGTGAAGCTTTTGCCTTTAGGATACCAAAGTCCATACTGTGCTATTCCTTGTAGATATCTGAATATTCTTTTGACTGCGAGAAGATGGTTTTGTTTAGGTGCTGCTTGATATCTAGCAACTAGTCCTACTGCTAGCATGATGTCTGGTCTTGATTCTATCAAGTACAATAGGCTTCCTATCATGGATCTGTAGAGTTTTTGATCTATATCTGCAGACCCATCATCAGCACACATTTTTCATCCCGTGATCATGGGAGTTGACACAAGTTTACAGTCCTCCATTTTGAACTTTTTCAACATTTCTTTTAAGTATTTTTCCTGTGAGATAAACGTACCTGTGTTCTTTTGCTGAATTTGAATTCCTTAGTAGAAACTGAGCTCTCCAATCATAGACATCTCAAACTCTGTTTTATTCTCATCATCAAACCCTTTTGTTGGTTCTTCTCTGTTGCTTCCAAACATAATGTCATCAACATATACTACAACAATCAGGAGTTCATTTTCATGGGCTTTTATGTATAGATTGTTGTCTACTCCACCTCTCTTAAAGCCTTTTTTTTGCAAATATTTATCCAGTCTTGAGTACCAAGCACGAGGAACCTGTTTCAATCCATAAATAGCCTTTTTCAGTCTACATACATAGTCTTCTTTGTCTGTTAATGAGAAGCCTTCTGGTTGTTCCATGTAGACTTCTTCTTCTAAGTCTCCATTCAGAAATGCAGATTTTACATCCATTTGATATACCTTGAAGTCTTGGTAGCATGCAAAGTCCAAAAACATTCTGATGGCTTCCATTCTGGCTACAGGGGCAAATGTTTCATCGTAATCAAGTCCTTTGATTTGTGAGTATCCTTTGCAGACCAGTCTGGATTTATTCTTGATTACTTGTCCTTGCTCATTCATTTTATTTTTGAATACCCATTTTGAGCCTATGACATTTTTCTCAGTGGGTCTACGAACTAATTCCCATGTATTGTTTTTCTCAATTTGGTCGAATTCTTCATTCATAGCTTTTACCCAAGACTTGTCCTTGCTGGCTTCTTTGAATTTCTTTGGCTCTATTTGTGACAACATGGCTACGTATACCTCTTTAGTTTGTTCTGTTAGCTGCCTTCTTGTTTGGACCCCTACTCTCTTGTCTCCAACGATCTTGTCTTCAGGATGGTTCTTCTGAGTATATCTTGAGGGAGCTTTAGAACTCAGTTCTAAATCTTCTGTTGTCTTGCTTGTTTCCTCATCATCTTGGTTTTCTTCTTCATGGTTGTCTAATGGACTGCAACATTCTGTATCTCTTGTATTATTTGGAATTTCTTCATCAAAAATCACATCAATGCTTTCTACTATTTTTCGAAGAGTCTTGTTGTAGCACCTGTACCCTTTACTTTTGGATCCATATCCTATAAATATTCCTTCATATGCTCTTGCATCAAATTTTCCAAGATTTTCATCATTATTCTTTATGTAACACTTGCTTCCAAAGATTCTGAAATGTTTGATTGAAGCTGGCTTTCCATGCCATAGCTCATAGGGAGTCTTGTCACTGCTTGGCCTTAAGTGAGCTTTAATAAGGATATGTATTGTTGTTTGCACTGCTTATGCCCAGAAGGTTTGAGAAATATTATTCTCTTGCATCATGGCTCTGGCAATTTGTTGAACAGACCTATTTTGTCTCTCTGCTACTCCATTTTTCTGAGGTGTTCCTGCAATAGTAAATTGTTGCTTTATCCCATGTTCATTGTATAGGTCAGCAAATTCATAATCTGTAAATTCACCTCCTCTGTCTGATCTAATGCATTTCAACTTGCATCCTGTTTGATTTTATGCTAGCACTTTGAAGATCTTAAATTTTTCCAGAGCTTCTGATTTATTCTTGAGAAATGCAACCCATGTCATTTTGGAGAAATCATCTATTATCAGCATGAAGTAGGATTCTCCACTTGCAGTTTTGGTTCTTTTAGGTCCACACAAATCCATGTGCACAAGCCGTAGAGGTCTTCTTGTTGATAACTGTTCTTGTTGATAACTCAATGACAATTGGATGAAGATTCTTATGATTATGATGGTGACTACACGCGCGTGCCATTCGATGAAGTTTTTTACGGTTATGACTACTCACACCTGCACAACCATGAAGGGTCGTTTGATGATCATTTCTACTATTGTGATGTCAACTACTCGAGGACACACACCCTTGGAGGGCCATTGGATGAAGATTTTTACTATTGTGATTTCGACTACTTGCAAGGCATTAAAGAGAAGGATGAATATTTTGACTGTTATGATGCCTAATACTCACACGTGCAGAACCTTGAATTCAACACGTCCACTGGTTCAGTTCAAAACAACCCAAATTCGAATTCAAGTATGTTGTTGTGCATATATGACATGCCTCGGTCTGGTGGGATCGATCATACTGCTGCAATAGTAGTCACTCACGTAATGTTTAAATTTTGTTTCTTTGATACGACTTTTATGTTGCGAAATTTTTTTATAGTACCTTGTGTACATATTCAACAAGTAGATCTATGCTAAATCGCTATACATACATTAATTTCTGATTATGCTTAGGTGTAGATTTTTGGTAAATTAAAACTTTATAAGTTTGTAATTTTAAATAACTCTTTCTCCAATATGTCTTCTCAAAATTACATTGAAATTCTATGTCTTTACATGAGAAACATGATTTAATTAAAATGAGCATTGGTTATTAAAAATTCTTCTTTAATTCTATTTATTTGTTTTTCATTGGATAAAGCCCTTGCGAACTAAAAAATACATTGAGATATATGGCATCATAAAACAATACCTTTTTCATTGGTTGGAGACATAACCGACAATGTAGGTTCTATATGTTTAGAACCTTTTCTTTCCTCATAAACATTTCCTTTGCATGCACAAAGTGAACTCAACATGTGGTAAATTGGAAAAACTTGAAGAAAGCCTTAACTCCATTCACATTTCCTCTGGTTTTAACATCAGAATTCAAGAAACCTGGGAACCCATCGCCATTGTGAATATTGCAGAAAACTCCATCAAAGGAGGCGAAACTATCCCAAATGGAGAGGAGGATTATTCTTCAGGAAAATCACAGCTAGTGAGAGGTGGTGATCATGATGATCTGGATGAGGAGTGGGAGCTTATACTTAAAGAAGAAATTGACAGAGCTTCTTGTGGCATATAAGTAGCATTAATTAAAGCATTCTTCTGAGAGATTCAACTGATGTTATGTGGGTTGCTAGATTAATTTCTTAATAAGTTGGGATTTAAAATAAAGTGATTATGTATTTAAAATGAACTGATTATGTAATACCTTTGTTATGTTTTTTTATTTTTTCAGTACTTCTTATGTTCTTAAATATTAGATAGAAGGTTTTTTATTATATGTTTTGTTTTATGGATATATCACATTTTTTGTATTTAATTTTTAATTTGAAGTGTGTATTTTGGAATATGAATTATTATTTGATTATATATGTATGAAGTTACATTATAGATGGGTAGCCTAAAATTTGTTTGACAACAAAGATAAACATAGAGAGCTGAGAAACGCTCAACTCATCTAACATCTATGGAAATTATTATTATTTTTTGAGGCTATTGTGGAGCTGAAGCAAAGCATCTAGTTCATCCAACGTCTTATTTTTTTATCTTTATTAGAAATTTTTTTTGGCCCACCTATTTAAATGTAATTTTTAACATTTAACATTTTTAGTCTAAATGTCAGACTTATTTAAAAATAAATCTTATTATTATTATGTACAACCACAATATAAATTTAAAATACAAAGAGGGTTACCAACACTCAAAAAACGGATGTGGTAAATAAATAAAAATATAAATAAGCTTGAGGTATGGTAAATAAATAAAACCTGTTTTTATACTTACTCCATACGTTCGGTAAAAAAATAAAAATATATTAAATAACATTAGAAATCAACATCTAATTATATACCATGTTTATGGGCCCAAGTATAGAACCTAGTATGGGGGTAGATCTCACATAAAAACATAAACATGTAAACCTAAACGTAAACATAATGTTTACATTAACATTTTTAATCTAATGTTGGCCTTATTTAAAAATAAATTATTTTATATAAACACAGTATAAATTTAAAATATAAATAGGGTTATGAACACTTGAGAAAACATTTAAATGAACCATAGGTATCATAATAAAAAAAACTTATGGGGTAGATCTCAAGTAAAAACGTAAACATAAACTGAACATTCAACATGTATATGGTAGATCTCATATCTTGGTATTAGTATCCTTTAGAAGATATGTTAATTATTTTCCTTTTAATTGATGATAATACCCTAATTGAGTAATGTGCATATTTTTGCTATTAAGGTATCAATATGTGTCTTAGTAGTGTTTCATTTCTTTTCTGATGGAGTTTTATTTTCTCTATGCATTGATATTGGGTTATTAATTGTTCATCTAGTACTAGTAGGTACCATCAAAATTTGTATTTTTCATATTGCAATATTTGAGTATGTATTTAATTTAATTAGATTGACATCCTTTTTCACTACAACATAGTACACTAAAATTTGATAGCCTTGTGTTGGATGTTCGACAAAATTATGTCATCTATCAGTGCAACTCGGTCAAATAATTGAGGAGACAAATGGCCATCAATATTTGATGGCAATGTCTAGTTTGATAATAAATGGACATGAGATGAATACTGTTGGGAAACCAGCTCCAAAAATAGAAGAAAAGAGATATAAACGCCTTATAAATAAGCCACTTCGAGGGGGAAACCTCCAATACATTACATGAATGAACAATTCTTGGATGGTACAAATGACAAAACATCCTTTCTATATATAGGAGTCCATGGGGCCAACATGTAATCCTAGTGGGGCCACAATGTAATCCTAGCCAACCTAACAATAATAATTTAACGGCACAATAATAACAATATGGGGGTTATATGGGTACAAAAATAACAATAAGGGGGTTACACTAACAACAATAATAATAAGGGGGCTATACTAACATAATAAGGAAATACATTATTAATATAGGGAATTAACATGCTCCTCTCCTTAAAAAAAGTGTTGTCCTCAATGCTTGATTATTTCTTGATGTTTCTGTATAAAATTCTCATCCTCCCATGTTGAATCTTCTACAAGAAAGTTCTTCCACTTGCTGAGATACTCTGAAATTGATCGTACTTGTCGACTTCTTGTTTCTGTTACTGCTTCAGAAATTCTTGTTGATGCTCGATGTGATCTTCCACTTCTTGAACCTTCAAAATTTCTCTTATAGATGATGTGATGGATGGTGGATGATATCCATAAAGTGCCATAAATGGGTTCATTTTTGCTACAGTATGGAAGGAAGTGTTATACCACCATTCAACAAGAAGTAACCACTTGACCCATTGTGTTTGTTTATCAGATATAAAACAATGAAGATATCCTTCGAAACATTTATTTACTATCTCAATTTGACCATCGGATTGAGGATGATAAGATCAGCTTAGCTAATTGAGTACCCAAACAAGAAAATAATTCCGTCCAAAAATTTCCATTAAAAATTAGATCTCTGTCGCTCACAATAACCCTTGGGTGCCCATGTAGCTTTTGAATTGTGTCCATAAACATAGTAGCAACTGTACTTGCTTTAAAGGGATGAGATAATGCACAAAAGTGTACATACTTGGTAATTCTATCAACTGCCACCATGATGACACTCTTTCCTTCGGACTTAGGTAAACCTGTGATAAAATCCATTGAAATCTCCTCCCAATGTTGACTTGGAATGGATAAACGTTGTAGAAGGCCAGGGGTCTTAATTTTCTCAACTTTATTCTGCTGGAAAACCAAACATTCCACCACAAAAATTTTAATATCAAATTTAAGGCCATCCCAAAAAAAATATTTCTTCACCCTGTGGTAAGTTTTTAAAAATCCTGAGTGTCCTCCTAAAGGAGAAGTGTGCAATTCCAAAAGAATATTTTGTTTTAGTTGGGAATTCCTTTTAGGAGGAATTTTAGAACCCAATACTAATATCTATGCTCAATAGGCCTTTGGAATCACTTAAAACTATTTTTTCAAACAATACTTATGCAGTTTGAAAAAAAATATACATTTTTTTCTTGACTTTGAGCAGCTCGATATTGAAACTGAATTATGTTTGTGATTTCGGATCTTCAATATCTAAAATTTGGCCCTGACGTAGCACCCTAAATATTATTTCAATTTCCACAGGTCTGACTTGATTTGGATTCTTCAAGTCAAAGTGATTTCCAATCTCCCACAATGACCTAATTATGGATTGGTTCAATAGAACAAACTTGTATGCCTTGCCATGTGTCATTGTTTGCTCCTTTGGCTCCGAAAGTTATAGAGAGATAACTACAGTCCATGTACTTCCAGTCACATTTTACAGAATTCCAATATATTTCTTAGAGAGATACTTATGAAGATTTTACCATGATCACCTCTTTGAGATGAAATTTGGGAGCCTGAGAAAGACCTAACTTCCACAGATCATATCTCCAAAAATATTGCGAACCAAGCTCTAAATTTTTTTGACAATGTTCTTGAGGAATTATTCTTTGTGCTCTAACAATTTCAGCTTCTAAACGTTCATAGAAAAAAAAATATAGTGAAAATTCTGCGATGACCTTTTCAAGTGAAATTCAGGACCCTGCAAAAATACCTAACGTCCACATATCGTATCTCCAAAAATATTGCCAACGAAGCTCTGAAATTTTACGAAAATGCTCCCTAGAATTTCGGCTTTGCACTCTGAAAATTTCAGCTTCTGAACCTTCGTAGAAAAAAAGGTATACCTAAAATGCTATGATGACCTGTTAGGAGTAGCGAAACCCTAGAATCCAAAGCTCTGATACCAAATGTTGGGAAACCAGCTCCAAAAATGGAAGAAAATAGATATCAATGCCTTATAAATAAGCCACTTTGATGGGGCATCCTCCAATACATTACATGAATAAACAATTCTTGGATGATACAAATGACAAAACCTCCTTTCTATATATAGGAATCCATGGCACCACAATGTAATCCTAGTGGGGCCACAATGTAATCCTATCCGACCTAGAAATAATAATTTAAGGGCACAATAATAACAATATGGGGGTTACAGAAGTACGACAATAACATTAAGGGGGTTACACTAACAACAATAATAATAAGGGGGCCTATACTAACATAATAAGGGACTACAGTATTAATATAGGGACTTAGCATGCCCCTCTCCTTAAAACAAGTTTTCTCCTCAACGCTTGATTATTTCTTAATGTTTCTGTATAAAATTCTCATCCTCCCATGTGGAATATTCTATAGGCAAGTTCTTCCACTTGCTGAGATACTCTGAAATTGATCATACTTCTCTAGTTCTTGTTTCTGTGACTTCTTCAGAACTTCTTGTTGATGCTTGATATGATGTTCCACTACTTTAACCTTCAAAATTTCTCTTAAATATTATGTGATGGACGGTGGATGATATTCATAAAGTGCCATAAATGCAGTCATTTTTGCTGCAGTATGGAAGGAAGTGTTATACCACCATTCAGCGAGAGGTAACAACTTGACCTATTGTGTTTGTTTATCAGATACAAAACAATGAATATATCCATCCAAACATTTATTTACTATCTCAGTTCAACCATCAGATTGAGGATGATAAGATGAGTTATGAGCTGATTGAGTACCTAAACAAGAAAATAACTTTGTCCAAAAATTTCCAGTAAAAATGGGATCTCTATCACTCACAATAACCCTTGGGTTCCCATGTAGCTTTTGAATTGTGTCCATAAACGTAGTAGCAAATTTATCTACTTTAAATGGATGAGATAATGCACAAAAGTGTGCATACTTGGTAAGTCTATCAACTACCACCATGATGACACTCTTTCCTTCGAACTTAGGTAAACCTGTGATAAAATCCATTGAAATCTCCTCCCAATGTTGACTTGGAATGGATAAAGGTTGTATAAGACCCGGGGTCTTAATTTTCTCAACTTTATTCTATTGGAAAACCAAACATTCTAGCACAAACTTTTGAATATCAGATTTAAGGCCATCCAAAAAAATTCTTTCTTCACCTTGTGGTAAGTTTTTAAAAATCCCGAGTTTCCTCCTAAAGGAGAAGTGTGCAATTCCAAAAGAATATTTTGTTTTAGTTGGGAATTCTTTTTAGAAGGCATTTTAGAACCCAATACTAATATCTATGCTCAATAGGCCTTTGGAATCACTTAAAACTGATTTTTCAAACAAGACTTATGCAATTTGAAAAAAATACACACCTTTTTCTTGATTTTGAGGAGCTCGATATTGAAACTTAATTATCTCTATGATTTCAGATCTTCAATATCTGAAATTTGGCCTTGAAGTAGACCCCTAAATATTCTTTCAATTTCCACTGGTCTAACTTTATTTGGATTCTTCAAGTCAAAGTTATTTCCAATCTCCCATAATGACCTAATTATGGACTGGTTCAGTAGAGCAAAGTTGTACGACTTGCCACGTGTCACTGTTTTCTCCTTTGGTTGTGAAAGTTACAGAAAGACAACTACAATACTTGTACTTCTAGTCACATTTTACAAATTTCCAATCAGTTGCTCAGAGAGATATTTATGAAGATTTTACCACGATCACCTCTTTGAGATGAAATTTGGGAGCCTGAAAAAGACCTAACTTCCACATACCATATCTCCAAACTTATTGCGAACCAAGCTCTCAAATTTTTTGAAAAATTTCCTGAGGATTTCCTCTTCGTGCTCTAACAATTTTATCTTCTGAACCTTCGTAGAAAAAAAATTATAGTGAAAATTCCACGATGACTTTTTTAAGTGAAATTCAAGAGCCTGCAAAAAGGCCTAACGTCCACAGATCATATCTCCGAAAATATTGCCAACCAATCTCTGAAATTTTGCGACGAAGTTCCCCAGGATTTCAGGTTCACACTCTAATCTTTTTAGCTTCTGAACCTTTTTCGAAAAAAAATTATACCGAAAATGCTACAATGACCTGTTTGGAGCAGCGAAACCCTAGAATCCAAAGCTCTGATACCAAATTTTGGGAAAAGAGCTCAAAAAATAGAAGAAAAGAGATATCAACGTCTTATAAATAAGCCACTTTGAGGGGGAAACCTCTAATACATTACATGAATGAACAATTCTTGGATGATAAAAATTAAAAAACCTCCTTTCAATATATAGGAGTCCATGGGGCCACAATGTAATCCTAGCCGACCTACCAGTAATAATTTAAGGGCACAATAATAATAATATGGGGGTTACACGGGTACAACAATAACAATAAGGGTGTTACACTAAGAAAAATAATAATAAGGGGGGATATACTAACATAATAAGGGACTACACTATTAATATATGGACTTAGCAAATACTCTATTGAGTATCTCATTTAATCTAGTTAGAAAATCCACAAATTTGATGATAAGAATCCAATGGAAAGGCAACATATAGTAGATCGGAAATATGACAACCTCTAGCTAAATAAATGGAAAATAGGAGATGAATATTATGTCAAGCATACACATCCACACCTATCAAATATCCAAGAGAGTCCCACTAGACATTCCACAAATTCGATGATAAGAATTTGATGGTGGGGAATTGGATAGTCGACAGGAAATATGATGCTGAACCAAAGGCTAAGTTAAGTATTCGACTAGGGGATTACAACATTGTGACATTATAAATCCTATGGAATAATTATATGTTGTTATTTTACATATGACGACCCATTCCAACCTTATGGTGTCAAAAATATGACATCTATCAGTGTGCATTGATGGCCACACTATACATCCAACAACTTGATGTGACCTTATGGTGTCATAAATTTGGCAGGGGCATATTTGGAAGCCTTGATTTATATTTAAGGGTAGTTTAATTGAATAGGTGATGGCATACAATTGTGAACCTTATGACCACTCTATGTATTTGACTAGTATGTTGTTGGAAATTCAACGAGTAATGGAATATTGAAAATAATTATATTCTTTGAATCGAGATCTCAATTTTTCTTTAATTTTTTTATCCTATGGTAAGGTTAGCTATAGTGCAACCCAACTAACGAAATGTTTATTTGATATATTTAAAAAAAAATACCTAATACCTAAATCATTTTATTATAATAAGAATATAATGGAATTGACCTCTTTAGCTTCCTTAAATTTTAGTGGATTTAACTTTTCTAGTAAGTTCTATAAGCTATGGTTGAACCAAGTGTAATACATAATAATTAGAATAGTTAGGAAAAATGAAATGGCATAGATAATTGCAATGACGAATATAATATTCTTACAGAGAATATTTAGAAAAAAATTAATTGCATAAGAATTATATTGCAAAACAAATAATGTTAGAGCCACTTTGTATAATCATTTAATAAAAGATCAAATAGATTTCACTTAAGCCAATATTATCGCTCATATATTTGGTTTTGTGTATTTTTGAGTTTCCGTCTTTTCTCATAAAATTTAGTGAATATAACCATCATTTTAACCTTGATTATATGTTTAAAAAAATTATGGAGCATAGATATCCCATATTTCCATCTTATGTTTGGAATCAATGAAAATGTTATAGATTAACTCTACATTCGATTTGTTATAGTCATAAAAATCTTGGAGTTAAATTTAATTTTCCCTTAATATTTACCAAGTACATGTTGTAGGGTTGCTGATATGACAACCATGGGCCCCTCAATATAATGGTTGTGACTTTACGTCAGATAACAGATAAATTTTTTATTCATATGATCCCCTAGGAAAAATATCTTTAATCAGCTATAAATGAGTCGATCTTACAGTGGACAAGGCGCATTACCCAAAAAATCACACTCATTTCAATGTGATTTTAACCCCTAACGTGATCTAATAGCCCACAATCATTGCATCCAGTACTCAATATGTCACATCGGCTGAGAATATGAGGCTTTTATGACACCATTCCACTTAGCGATATGATTGAATGAGTGTGAGAAATGTAGATCAATGGTTTCCATGATATATAAATTGGAATGTCAAGGTGTGTGCAAATTACTGAACCTGGCTTAACCTAATATTCATTGCTGTAACATTTTAATCTGGTCATTAATTTTAGTAACATTTCGTACTTTATTTATGTTAGATACTTTTAAATTTATATCATGATTTTGTTAACGAGATGTAATTGTAACTGTAAATAGGCATATGGTTTTTAAGTTGCAAACATTGTTTGAAGACTAATATTTTGAGATGTAAAGTTGAAACTACAAGTAGACAAACCTGGGAATGGTTTGTTTTAATCACAATGGTTTGTTTTCATTTAACAACATTCTTCACATAGAGGAAATGATCACTTGATTAATATCTCTGATAATCCATATAATCTTGATTGAAAAGTTTAATATGAAATTTTGAAGATTGAATAAATCTTAATTGGCACTAGTGAAAAATGTTAGATATTGATATTTAGTATGAATCTAATACAGGCATTTCAAGTACCAATGGCATCATAAGCCTTGAATTTTGAAAACTAAGTGTTAAGAATATTCATCTTCTTAAAGGATAATAGAAGAGGAATTCTTCAAAAAAATGATAATCTTATGATGTAAACCCAAGAGTGTTGCAAAAATTGATGTAATCTAGATAAGTGAACCTTTTGGAAAAAAGAAGACAAGAAGTGACACTATTATCTTGTACAAGTTCTTGTGAGATTAATATCACCTCAATACTAATTCTAAGAATTTCACTAATAAGACTTGCATGGTAATACGTAGTATTGTTTTAGGACTTAGGATCTATACAACGACTCTCACTCTAGCCTGTTTATACAGGCTTGAAATACTATTCATATGAATTTCAACAACCATATAGGATAAGGAGGCTTTGATCGTCAATAAAAAAGCATATGAAACATTTATTGACAATAAACATATTATGTATATAGAAGCATTGAAAAACATGACACATTTTTATGGTTTGGATGATGTATCCAATCTGCATTGTCACATGACAAGTCCAATGGCCTGATAGGTATTTAGTGAAATATTCATGTATTGTAGGAAGATGTTGCAAGGTTACTACTTCTCACATATGATATATAACAACATGTACGTTGTATTTAAATAAGGATATTATTTGAGTATATATTAAATAATAATAGATCCAAAGAATCTATA
This sequence comes from Pinus albicaulis, assembly GCA_034641835.2. Taxonomy (NCBI): domain Eukaryota; kingdom Viridiplantae; phylum Streptophyta; class Pinopsida; order Pinales; family Pinaceae; genus Pinus; species Pinus albicaulis. The sequence goes on along the minus strand of CM076581.1, from coordinate 1,406,848,977 downwards.
ATACTACTACCAAATGTTGTAATACTATGAAAATACTCAAGGAAGGGTTTCTGTCAAAATATTCCTTTCTTTATACTAATCTGTGTATACTCCTTGAGATCTAATACTATGAAAAATGATTATTTTAATATTTTGGTGTTGTATCTAATCCATAGCTCGATATGGCTTGAAGGAAGCCTCTTTCTCAAAATGTATCTTGGGTAACTTAACAAGAAAGCTGATTAAGCATGTCAAGGATGAACTCTGTGAAATTCTTACACATATGCCAAAATTATTTCGAAATCGAATTGTTATGCATTGGATTGAATTTTTAGTGACCTGCGTTTCTTTTGGAAATGTTGTATTGAAATTTAGTATATGTTTAGAAGCAGAATTTTGTATTAATGACATGAACCTTGAAATATTCCCTACATATGTTGCTAGCTAATGTATTTTTCCCTACAAAAGCTAGAATTGAATATGAACCTTGATAGGCCCTTGATTGATTTCATCACATATGGATTTTATGGCTTTGGGAATTTGGATTGTGTAAATAAAACATGCTTATCGCAAAGGTTAGACAAAAATTGAAATTCTATGGTTTGTAAATTGTATCAATCTAGAAGGATTGATAAAAAATCACTAACGGTTGTGGATAAGAAAATAGTTATACCTAAATCCATGTTTATGCTAAAAGAATAAAAAATTAGCTTATGTGAAGAAGGAATAGCCTCAAGCTCACTCAATAACACATAACTCTTCATAATTAGAGTAGTTAGTGTTGAACCTAGAATAGATGTTCAAGAAGAAGTCTTAGATCCGAAAGCTCAAACTTTCATGTCGAGAATAAAAAAAAAATATTCATGAAGATAAAATATTTTCTCAATCTGATTTTGTCTCCTAAATATCTCTTGAAAGCAAGTTTTCAAGGACCATGACTAAAATTATCGATGTAGAAAATGTACTAGCTATCTCAAATAAGAGTATGTAATCGAGGTAGAAGACTCATATAAACAAGTTATATGACAAAACAAATAAATTTTGACTTGATTTATATAAAATACCTTAAATTCACTAGCAAAGCTCCATATGAATGGATTTAATGTCAAAATTGGGATGAAAATAGAAAAATTCAGAATAAAAATACCCACGAGTCACATAAATTGAGTTAAATATTGATAAAAAATAATCAAAATAACGAAATAAATTAAGAGACATTTTCGTCACTAAATTTTAATTAAAAATACTTGAGTGCATGAATACCTGACTGATCTCATTTTTCTTTCGATAATACTTTATAGGATTAGTCTAATCTTGGAGAAAATTTCCCCTAATTTGATGGAACAACAACAAAATCAACATTAATTTTTTTTTTCTCTGTTGGATTGAGGGAGGATTGCTCCAAGTGTTTCTGAATCCCAATTTATTTTTTACTAAATAGGGCCAACCATGTGAAGGTGAAAGCTCTTGGTGATTCTGATCGGTTACTTCATCGATGTAATTTGAATTTCATGTAAAAAGAGCATGAAAAACACATGTACATACACCTTAAAGAAGAGGAAAATAAGATTCAACCATCAAGATAAGAGACACAAAAAACTTGATAATAGGTTTTGTCCAATGTGGACTACGTTTCTGATCCCTACTCAAGATGGGGAGGAAACCTGTATTAATTTCAACGATCTCAAAATTCATACCTTGAAACATGAAGATGACCTAAAAATGAGCTACTCAAATAGATAAACAGACTAGACCATCATATTCCTCATGAAAAATTGTGAAATTTGGGTTTAAAGTTGACTAGTTTCTATCATTGTGACCTCTGAGCCTCCGAGGAATCTAAATGATTCCATGTAGATTCTTTATGGAAAATTTTGGGAATATTTTGTCAAGATTCCCATAGATTCATCTAGAAAAATTTCCCCTAGGGTAGCATGGTTTTGACGGTGGCGTGAATCTACAAGTGGAATGGTTCAGTTGCTCGGCTTGTGCTTTGTTTCATCCTCCCATCAGCTAGACGGATTTGAGTGGTTTAAATAAATATTTATCGGAATTGATTACCATGGCCCACTTGTGGGCTAACGATTGACCAATATATTAATATTCTCAAAGTCATGGGTTCAAACCCTTAAACCCCTAGCCCATTTCTAATTTTTTATAATAAAAATAATGAGTTTAGCCCACCTATCCACCAGTTCGCAGACGCTCGTTTGGGGCCACTGGAAAATTTAAGTGACAAATTGGTCATTTTCGCTGACCATTAACTGAAATATTTCTCGTTTGATTAGTTCAGTGGGTGTAGTTTCCAACTAGTTGTCATGTTATGCCTTCTTATTGGGCTACATGGCCCCATATCATTGGGCCACGTCTTTCCTAATAATCCCCAATCAATGATATGTGGCATAGTTTCACTACACCATACAACTAACGCTGATGTTGATAGTACTATTGATGAGGTTTTCTATACGTCATGTGTAAACCTCCCATTGGTCCATACCGTACTCACAAGGTTGTTCATAATACCATTAATTGGTTTTCACATTCCATACTGATGTTCACTGTACTGTTGACGTCAGTTGCCACGTGGCACCCCGTGGGTCCTTCCTGGACAATAATTTTACTTTTTTTCCAAAAAAATTAGCGAGCCATAAATTTGAATATGGTGTCAGATTGAGGTTTTTTTCATGTATTTATATTTATAATTAGTCATGACCTTCTCATATGCAAAGGAAAACCCCCAAGAAATTCCATAGACACACTTTCCCAAGGATGAAAAGGAATAGGGAAGTGTCTTGTATTAATTTCAACCATCTAAAAATGCATACATGGAAACAAGGAGATATCCTGGAATGGTCTACTCAAATGGATAAATAGACCACACCATCATATTCATGGTGAAAATTTGTGAAATTTGAGTATAAAGTTAACCAGTTTCTATCATTGTGACCTCTGAGCATCCAGGGAATCTAAAAGATTCCATGCAGATCCTTTATGGAATATTTTGTCAATATTTCCCTAGATTCATCTAGAAAAATGTACCTGGGGTGGTGTGACTCCACAAGTGCAATGGTTTAGTTGTCCGGCTTATGCATTGTTTCGTCCTCCCATGAGATAGAAAGATTTGAGTGGTTTAAATAAATATTTATGGCCATTAATTACAATGGCCCACTTGTGGGCTAATAATTTACCAATATATTAATAGGCTCGAAGTCACGGGTTCAAACAGTTGAATCCCTAGCTCATTTATATTTTTTTATAATAAAAATAATTAGTTTAGCTCACAGATCCACTAGTTCGCGGATGCCCATTGGGGGTCATTGGAAAATTCAAGTAAGTGACAAAATGGTCATTTTCGTTGACCATTGACTCACATACTTTTCACTCGGTTAGCTCAACGGGTGAATTTTCCACCTGGTCACCGTATGGTGCCTTCTTGTTGGGCAACATGGCCCCATATCATTAGGCCACCTCTTTCAAAATCATGCCCAATCAATCATATGTGGCATACTTTGACTAGACCATACCACTGACACTGATGCTGATGGTAATACTGAAGAATTTGTCTATAATTCCATGTGTAAACCTCCCATTGGTCCATAACCTTGTGACAAGGTTTTTCATACTACCATTAATGGGTCCCGAGATTCCATACTAATGTCGACTATACCGTTGACGTCAACTGCCATGTGGCACCCTGTGGGTCCTTCCTGCACAATAAATTTACTTTTTTTCCAAAAAAATTAGCGAGCCATAACTTTTGCATACGATGTCGGATTGAGGTGTTTTTCACATCATTAGATTCATAACTAGTCATGACCTTCTCAACTACAAATTAAAACCCCCAATAAATTCCATAGACACACTTCCCCAAGGATGAAAAGGAATAGGGAGTGGTGTGTATAGCCCCAATTTTATATTAGTGGGCTTATAAACAGACTACATCACACATCCCTTTACATATTTTGATACATTACTTTTCATATGAGGCCAATAGAAAAACCTTTGTAAATGAGACATAGTCTTCCCTCAACCAAAATTACCTGATAGAAGAGATATATGTGTTTCTCAGATTACATGTAATATTTCATTGGGGGGAATAAAAATTATGCCAAGATGGTACAAGATCTTTCCATACAAATGAAAATTGTCTACCTCTGGTCTACGGGCTATGTTCTCATGAATTGCTTTTAAATATTCATCAACAACATATTGTTAAACATAACTTTCATGAGACAAAGAAGAATTTTGAAAAACAATAGATGTAGAAATAAGATGATGAGAGAGCACATTTGCTACTTTTTTGCTAGTTCCCTTTTTGTATTTAATTACCAAGTGAAACTTCTGAAGAAATCGCATCCACCTGAAAACACATGCCTGTTGAAACATGGATTGAGATTGTAGGTATTTTAAGGGCTAGTGATCCATATGAATAATTATATCCTTAAAGTAATGTTTCCATTTCTTGAATCTCACACCAAAGCATACATATCCTTGTCATAAGGGGGATAATCCACAACGGCTTGGGAGAAAGTCTCTAAATGGTAACATACAATTTTCCTCTGTAGCATCAAAATTGCACCCATGGAGTAACCACTGGGATCTATCTCAATTTTAGAAGGATGTTAGAGGTTAGGAAAGGCTAAAATTGGTGTGGTAATAATCTTCTCCTTCGGGGTATTAGAATCCTTCTGTTGCTTTCCTCCCCACTAAAAATATTGATTCACATTTGTTAAAGAATGCAAGGGAGATGATATGAAGAAGATGTTGGCAATGAACCTTCTCAAATATTGCAATGCAAAAAAACAATTTATCGACTTCTATAAAGTTGGCAAGCTTAGGCCACTCAACAATCACATCAACTTTTGAAGGGTCAATTTTCAATTGTCCTCCTTCAACAATATGACCCAAGTAAACAAATGAATTATTTCCAAAATCACACTTGAACATTTTAGTTTTCCATTTTTTGTAGACCATCAAGCCCCTTATTACCATGTTTTACATGATATTCACAATCTCTACTAAAAACAAGTATATCATCAAGATACGCAAGCTCAAAATTATCAGGAAAAGGTATAAAAAATATAATTCATCACCCTCATAAATAGGGTCGGAGCACTACACATTTTAAATGGCATCACAAGCCACTCGAATATTTCTTGTTTTATCTTCAATGTGATCTTATACACATCTATTCTACAATTCTAACTTGGTGGTAGCCACTACACAAAACCAATTTGGTGAATAAAAAACATTTTTCAATTGATCTAATAAATTATCAATGTGAGGGAGAGGGTAGTGTTTTTTCACCATAATATTGTTAGGTGACTGATAGTTCATGCACATCCTCCATGTGACATCCTTGTTTGGCACAAAAACTATGGGTTAAGAGTAACGAGATAATCTAGGTCTTATTATCCCTTGGTTCAATAATTCCTAGAATTATTTATTCATCTCCTCCATTTCAACCACTGACAACTTGTACATACCCACATTACGTAAAGAAACATCTCACTGGAGATGAATTTCATTTTGGATCTCTATTTTTGGAGGTAACCCACTTGGTTCTTGAAAAATCCCACCATAGTTAGAAACAATTTCATAAAATTGTATTTTTTTCGGGGGATCACAACCCTGAAAAGCTTCAGATGCTTCCAATCCTTTTCTCTCACAACCATGACCATGAAAATTTTGTTGGAGTTAATAAGCCTCTTCATTTTACCTACACTAACAATATTTTCACTAATATTCACACGATGGGCTCTAAAAATATACTCCACATCATATTTCATGACATGGTATTTATTTTCATTCTCGAGGAAGACCGCTTTGTGTCATACAAATACATACTCCCCAAAACAATGCCACATATATCCAATGGGACAACACCCATATCTATCTCATCTCAAATTTTTGATGCAATAACAAACCTATCCCTGTATTTCTTGGTTACATGAAGTTTTTCTTTGTCACATACATAGGAAAGAGGGTAGGGTTTTGGATGACAGTTGGTTTACAATCACAACTTTTTAATTATAGATTCTGAAATCAAGTTTACTTGAGAGCCCAGTTCAAATAATGCATTTTCCACTTTAGTATGTTTCACTTCAAACTTAATATGGAATAGTTCACTCCTCCATTACGACACTTTTGAGGTATAAAATCGGCCTCCTAAGGAAATTATATAATAATAGTGGAAATAATAATCTAAGATTAGATTACATCATCAAATTTTAGAGGTACAACACAAAAAAGAAAAAGAAAAACTTTATTTTTCAAGTTACCTCACTATGGGTTTACTCAGTTGGATGTATAATTAGATTCCTCATTCAACGATTACCGATGTTCCATATGTTTGTTGGACCCTTCTACAACAAAAATGATAAATACATGAAAAACGTGATTTCAATCACATTTTTCATGTATTTCTCATTTTTCATGTAGCAGAGTCCATCGAAAGTATGCAACATGGATGCTCCATGGATGGGGGGTTAAAATTTCATCCAACAATTACTCTCGCTCAGAATTTGAGTAAACCCTTAGGGAGATAAGTTGAAAAAGTGTTTTTATTATTGTATTATTTTTTAATCTTTTTTACTTTTTATCCCAAAAATGGTGAATCACCCCCCATGGTTGAAATCATCATCTTGAATCCTATTCCTTATTATACAGTTTATTTGGGTTGTACACTTTTCTTAGGAGACCATCTTTTACCTCAAAATTTCTCTAATTTTTCGTTCATTAACAATATCCTCATTTGTTGAACTTGAACTTACATGAATTTCAAAGCTAGAATTAACATCAAAAGAATCGTTACCTTGTATGACCACTACTGTAATTTTCATATCATCAATGGAATCAAATCCAAAGTCTTGTTGCAGAGTTTACACTATCTTTTTTTTTTCCATTTCGACCAAATTTATTTGTCTTCAACTTTGGATGCAACTTCCAATAATGTTCATCATCGTGGCCTTCCTCTTCGCAATGTCTACTAGATTTATTTCCTACTTCTTTCTTGATTGTAGTTATCTTCTTGTCATTTTCCTTTCCTTTTCCTTTGAATTTATTGTTATGAGGTTTCGACAACTTCTTGGGTTGATGCTCTTTGTCATGTTTACCCCTACTTTGATGATGGATGGCCTTCAAACTAGCCACATCAATTGTAGTAGGCTCAAAATACAACAAATATTGCATAATATAACTATGGAGTGAAAAAATATACTTCATCATAGTATATGGTGAATCTAAAGGAATGCCTAATATTAAATCCTGTTTTCTAAATTCTTTTGTGAAACTTTTCAGAATTTATTCCTTGCCTTGCCTCAAATATTGTAACTCCATCATATCCTTTTGTCAATATCCCAAAGGATAAATTTGATCTTCTACTCGTTATTTCCTCTACTCCTTCTTTGTCTCTGTATTCTTGAAATCTACAAACAATTGTTCAACTATGTTGGCCGAGGTGTAAAAATAAATTCAAAAAGCTTTCTCCTTCTCTAGTTGAGCATCATGATCTACCATTTTCCTTCTTTGTGTTGCACACCCCAATTCTGGATCAAAGGAATTAAGCTTACCTTCACCCTTTTGGAGCTTCTTCTTATTTAACATTCACTCGTGCAATTCACATCAAGGAGAAATACTATGATACCAAAATTGGTCTAGATTTCTTCCTTCATTTATGTAATCAGAATTGAACGTAAAAAGAGCATGAAAACGACGTGAAAATCAAAGGAAACAATCAAAATTCTAGGAATGGGCTAAGAAATGATTGCTCAGATGAAGAAATGGATCACACGATCAGATTCCTAAAAGAAAATTATGAAGTTCAAGTGTAAAGTTGAAAAATTTATTTCATTGTGACCTATGGGCCTCTAGGGAATCTAAAATTTTCCTTGTAGATTCTCTTTGGAATATTCCAAAATTATTTTATCAAGTTTCCCTTAGAATTATTCTCGAAAAATACACCCTGGGTGGCATAGTTCCAACAATGGTGTGGTTCGACAAGTGGCCTAGTTTCGTGGCTTGTCCTGCGTGTTTTTTCCTACTCCCATCAATTCATCAGATTGATTGGTTTAAATAAATATTTGTGGGTTTTGAATACAATGGCCCACTTTTGGGCTTATATTTGGCCGATATATTAATAGATAAAGGGTCACATGTTCAAACAAATGGACCCTCTAGCCATTTATATAATTCTATAATTAAAAAAATGAGTTTGTCTCACCCGTCCACCAGTCCATAGGCGTCTATTGGGGGTCACGAAAAAAATTTAGTAAGCGAAAAAATGGTTGTTTTCAATCACCATTGACTAGAGAACTTGTCACTAGGTTAGCACGACGAGTGTGATTTCCAACTAAACGTTGTGTGGTGCCTTGTGATTAGTCCATGTGAATCCATATCATTGGGCCACCTCTCACATAGTCATGCTCTTTCAATGACTCATGCTGAATTTTGATTAGACTATATCATTCACACTAATGTTGATGGGACTACTAACAAGGTTGTCCATATTGCAAAGTTTCAACCTTCCATTGGTCCATACCCTATTGATGCGGTTGCTAGTACTTGGCATGTTTCAAACTCCCATTAGTCTATACCCTGCAAATGAGGTTGTCTATATTGGCACATGTCATGTGATAATTGGTCTATATGTCTCATATATATGCTAAACCTACTTATGACGCCAGTTTCCACAAGGAACCTTGTGGCTCTTGCCTACACAATAATTTTATTTTTTTCCAAAAACTTCAGTGGGCCATAACTTTCACATACCTTGTCGCATTGAGGTGGCATTCACATAATTAGATTTCGAATGATGAGATCGTCGATTTTGGATGGTTTGGACAAGATTTGAGTACTTCAAAAGTTTGGCCTTCTTCTCTCCATCCCCCCGGCCCCTACCTCGCATCACTCTCAATTCCCTAGTGCCCAATCTATCCTATAGAAAATAGTTGAAATCAACAAATTAGGATTCATGCGTAGACACTAACAAAATAAAAAATTCATAAAGAAACATATTTTCTTTTGTAAATAAATAATTTTTTTTTTTTTGTCGGTTAAAGCCTAATTTACATTATCAATTCAAAATTTACATCATAAGACAACATTGTAGTGATACATCTGAACAACCCAAGTTGCAAAAAATGCCATACTTGTCTCGGGTGCATTCCAAGGAAAATCGTGCCACTGGTTATTTCCCACACAAAACTATCAAAAAATGTAATATTCATAATTTATCTTTTAGCGAATTAGAATATTAATTTTTGTCTTCCTTAACTAATATATGAATAAGAGGGTAGAGGGACCCATAAATCCCTTTAGTAGGAATAGAAACCACTTCTAATGTGAATGTGGAACATTATATCAGCTAAATAAGGAAGTCTTGGGTGTGAATAGGGGCTAAGGCATGTGGATGGGGTCAAGGTTGTCCAAATCAACATCGTTGTCATGGAGGGAGTGGAGATAGTGGAGGAAAACGAGATTATGATGGAGGTGTGTATGCATGAGAGTAGCATATTTAATGAATAGGACCAAGGGTGAGGAAGCTTAGAAAGCATTAAAGGAAGGGGGTGGAAGCAATAGAAGTCATTATGAATATTGTTTATGTTTGGTATTTTATGACTTTATGCACACTTGAGCTATTTAGTGAAGTTTGATGTGCTATTTAGCAAAAGGGTGTTTTCGAGCAGAAATGCCACCCTCATCCTCGAGGGACTTTGAGTGCCCACTCACGATAGGTTCCTTTGAGCTTCATTCCACTAACCGGCTTCAGGCCAAGCTTCAACCATCATCAGCAGCATAGTATCCTTTAGGAACTGCATTATTTTGTAGGGAAGTTGCAATGGAGGGTCAAGTACCCAAGTTTTTGAGCTTGTTTTCCAGTGAGGGGAGCAACCCTTCATCGAGAGGACCAGTAGTGAGGAGTATTAGCCATTTTGACATAATATTGCCCACCTCATTACATTTACTCAGTTGTAGTGCGTTATTCAGCCCTAGGGCTACATTTTTCATCTTTAGTATTTCAAGAAACCCTTTCTGGGTTATCTTGGAATTTTGCTAGAAATCCTAGGTCTTTGATCCCAGAATTATTTGAGAACTATATTATCATATCCATGTATTATTAGTTTCCAGCTGTAGTTATTCTCAATAATACTATGCAATCATTGCCTTCTGGCATTTTTTGTAGAAGCTGTGTTTCATGTATTCATGTATTGGGTCATTTCATGCTTGTTTGCCTAGCTTGAGTGTCTTTCTCGTCAAGATATTGTGCCTCATTTTTTCTATTATCTATAATAAAGTTGGCTCAATGATCTTCTCATGTTTTGATTTATTGATATTTACTTTAATTTCTAGATTTATGTTCAATATTCATGTTTTTCCTAATTTCAAATATTACAAAAAACAAGAAAATACAAAGCTTCATGGAGGAGGATTTAGAGGGGCTGGTGGTGGCCCTGCAAAGAAACCTGCATGGTTGTGCACATGGTTGTCGATGTGATCGATCTATATTTATAGTGCTTAGAGGTGGTCATGGGAGCGCCACAACTGATGGCATAGACCCTCCAGAGCATCTAGAGTTTCATTTTGCATATGGTGAATATCATTAATGTAAGCGATTAGCTCGTTGCATTCTTCATACCTATCTTCCCTCATGTTTTCTAGATTGAATTGGATTTGTTCAAATTTAACTCAAATCACGTCTAAGGTGACCAGAGCATCAACGTTTCCAGATGGCGAGGCTAGAGAGACCACCATGGAAGCCACATAACGCTAACTCCCGATGGATTCTGAATCCAAGCTCGGGTACCCTTTTTCCCTATGCTCCTCCATCTCGTGACCAAGTCCTCATCTGTGTGCACATCCACACTATCATGGCATGAAATATACCTTCCCACACCCTACTGCTTCCCAGCTATAAGTCCAATTTCCCGCGCGAATTGCATCCTGCTGGACCGGAGTGCAATCGCACAGACCACTTCCTGCTGTCCAGCCACCAAAACCGACAAACTCACAAGACAGTATCATTGTCCTAGGTATCCAATATTTGCTTCTTTCATTGGTGGAGCGAAGCCTCCACCTGCAACCCACTTTTATTGTAGTTTTCAATTGGTTAAGCAAGTCAACCCACTTTATTATTATACAATCCAATTTCAAAACTGTCTAGATTGTTGACATCTTCATGGGAGAGATATTTATATTACATGGAATTCCAAAATTGATCATCTCGGACATAGATGTGAATTTTATCACAGCCCTTTGGAAGGTATTATTTACCGGGCTAGGCACACAAGTCTAGTTTAGCATGGCATACCATCCTCAGACGGATGGGAAAACAGAACGGGTAAAACATATATTGGAGGACATGCTACGAATGTATGTGATGCAGCAACCCACGAAATGGGAATATTATCTGCATCTGGTGGAATTTTCCTATAATAACGGGTATTAGGAATCATTCAAGACAATTCTGTTTGAAGTTTTATATGGTAGGCAGTGCTTAGCCCCCATTAACTGGAGCATCTTAGAGACAAAGCTAATGCTTGAACCAGAAATTCTAGATGAAATGGAGCAATAAGTTAAGAAGATGAGAAAAAATTTAAGAGCTACTCAAGATCGACAAAAGGTATATGTGGATTTAAAGAGGACATATCGGGAGTTCAAAGCGGGTGATCACGTTTATGAGAGGATTAGGTCCAAGAAGAACACGTTAAGGTGGACCACCTGTGTAAGGTTGTCTCCCTGATTCAGTGGACCCTTTCAAATTTTGGAGAGGGTGGGGCCAGTAGCCTACCGGCTACCTTTACCGGGACACATACAAGTGCACAACGTGTTCCATGTGTATGTACTAAAGAGATGCATACATGAGCCGAGACATGTAATTCATTGGCAGAACATTCAACTCGGAATGGAATGGGAATTAAATCTCTAAGGAAGGAAAATGACTATTTAGTAATTGAAAAATTTTCATGGTTGCAGGTCGAGCCATATGGTGAATTCCTAGTTGAGCACAACGTATTCTCTATCAAAGAGAAATAACACTCTGGAGGTTAGACATCACCCAAGTTAAAGTGCAATGGAAACACTTTAACCCAAAGGAGGTGACTTTGGAAGATTAAAACTTTGTACGAGAGGCATATTCATAACTATTTACTTGAATGGAATAACACCGAGGACAATTTTTTTCTTAAGTGGGGAAAGATGTAACACCCATATTTATTGTCATTTAAATTTAAGATATTTTTCATTAGATATTTGTTTATTTTAGAAATTACTAGGATTAACATGTATGTTAATCAAGTTATGAATTAAAGATGTTCTCTTGAATAATGAATAAACTATGGAATATTTCAATAAGTTTTATGGAAAAGTGTTTTCCAAAATTCCAAAGTAGTTGATTAAGCAATTGCTGGTAGTATTTTATCCTCTTGGAATGAAAGGAAAATCCTAGAGGATGAAAGGGGTTCTATGCAAGTGATGAGAGTATCTGGAGCTGGTGGGGAACTAGTGGAACTCTGCAACTTGTTTTAGGAGACGAGACTCGATAGGAGTCTTGAGGTCCATCTCCTTGAAAAACACTGGTTGATTTACTACTTTGGTGAGGAACACTGGGGGAGCTTAGGATGTCATTACCTCGCTCAAGGTTGGGCGGATGCCATCAGACCTACTTACTGAGAGAAGTAAATTAGATTGTAAATAAACTAATTTATTTATGTATCTCAGTCTTACTTTTTTAATGTAGGTATCAATGAATAGGAAAATCTGTCACAGAGGTAAGAATAGAACTCTGACTATGAAACTAATTGATTTAGAGGAGTATAATGAATTCTAAAAAATTATATTCAAACAATCATTATTTTCTTTATGAAATTATTATTGTGAATGTTGTGTAACCAGCTCCAAAAATAGAAGAAAAGAGATATCAATTCCTTAGAAATAAGCCACTTCGAGGGGGCAACCTCCACTACATTAAATAAATGAACAATTCTTGGATGATACAATTTACAAAACCTCCTTTCTATATATAGGAGTCCATGGGGCCATAATGTAATCCTATTGGGGCCACAATGTAATCCTAGCCGACCTAACAATAATAATTTAAGGGCAAAATAATAACAATATGGTGGTTAAAAGGGTACAATAATAACAATAAGGGGGTTACACTAATAATAATAAGGGACTATACTAGTAATATAGGGACCTAACATGCCCCTCTCCTTCAAAAAAGTGTTGTCCTCAATGCTTGAGTAGCTCTGGGTGCTCCTCCCATGTAGAATCTTCAGTGGGTGAGTTCTTCCACTTGATGAGATACTCTGAAATTGATCGATTCCGTAGTTGTTGAGTTCTTGTTTCCGTGACCGCTTCAGGATCAAATATGATTTTTCCTTCCTCATCAAGTTTTGGAAATATTGTTTGAGGTGGAAGATTTTCCTCTATAACCTTCTTTAAGCAGGAAACATGGAAAACTGGATGCACTCGCGAAGAAGCAGGAAGTTCCAATTTGTATGCCATAGTACCAATCTTTTGCAACACCTTGTAAAGACCATAGTACTTTGGCGATAATTTATTATCCTTTTTAGCTTGCTTGAGGGACATTTGTTTGTATGTTTGTAGCCGTAAAAATACCCAATCTCTTACATCAAAAATTCTCTCGCTGCGATGTTGATCTGCCTATTGTTTCATTCGATTTTGTGCCAAATTCAAGTTATCCTTTAAGAGTTGGAGAACTTCTTACTGATGCTCGATGTGATCTTCCACTGCTTGAACCTTCGAATTTTACCTTAAAGATGATGTGATGTATGGTGGATGATATCCGTAAAGTGCCATAAATGGGGTCATTTTTGCTGCAGTATGGAAGAAAGTGTTATACCACCATTTAGCGAGCGGTAACCACTTGACCCATTATGTTTGTTTATCCGATACAAAATAACGAAGATATCCTTCCAAACATTTGTTCACTATCTCAGTTTGACCATCAGATTGAGGATGATAAGATGAGCTTTGAGCTAACTGAGTACCGAAACAAGAAAATAACTCCGTCCAAAAATTTCCAGTAAAAATGGGATCTTTGTCGCTCACAACAACCCTTGGGATTCCATGTAGCTTTTGAATTGTGTCCATAAATGTAGTAGAAATTGTACTTGCTTTAAATGGATGAGATAATGCACAAAAGTGTGCATACTTGGTAAGTCTATCAACTACCACCATGGTGACACTCCTTCCTTTGGACTTAGGTAACCCTGTGATAAAATCCATTGAAATATCCTCCCCACGTTGACTTGGAATGGATAAAGGTTGTAGAAGTCTTAGGGTTTTAATTTTCTCAACTTTATTCTGCTGGAAATCCAAACATTCTGCCACAAACTGTTAAATATCAGATTGAAGGCAATCCCAAAAATATCTTTCTTCACCCTGTGGTAAGTTTTTAAAAATCCTGAGTGTCCTCCTAAAGGAGAAGTGTGCAATTCCAAAAGAATCTTTTTTTTTTAGTTCAGAAGTTTTACAAAGATATAAGCGATCTTTGTACCATAAGGAATCATTTTTCCAACTAAATGTATCATATGTACTAGGATCTTGCTGCAAATTTTGAATGAGTGTCCATACATCTTTGTCCTTCTTCCATTCATCTCTTGGTTCGGTTATCCAATCTGGTTGGATAATAGAAATGACACAAAGCAATGCTTCCACCTCTTCATTCTTTCTTGAGAGTGCATCTGCAACAACATTAGGCTTTCCTTTTTTGTAGATTATTTCAAAGTCATAACCCAACCTATTTGTGACCCATTTTTGCTGCTCTTCTGAAGATAGTCTTTTTTCCAAAAAGTGTTTAAGACTATCATGATCAGTTTTTACCTTGAAGTGTCTTCCCTTCAGGTAAGTTGGCCATTTCTTTAGTGCATGCATTATTGCTAACATTTCCTTCTCATAAATAGGTTTCTGTAAATACTTTCTTTTGATTGGAATACTTTCAAAAGCAATGGATCTTCCTTCCTGCATTAAAACCGCACCAATTCCATTTCTTGAGGCATCACATTCAACACTGTTAACGATGAAATAGGTAACCTGGCCTCAAAATGGGAACTCTAGCCCAAAAAGACTCAAAAAACATGAAAAAACACCCCAAAAACAAAAAATGTGTATTCTAGAACGCACTTGGTTTTTTTTTAAGGTCAAATTTCAACATTTTATAAAATTATGCTAAATACAAAATTGTTTCTTGAAAAAAAGATTGCAAAAACACCCTCAAAACAAAACCAATTGATGTTGGAATATCAATTTTTTTTTGGTCATATTTTTGACATTTTTAAAAATAGAAATAACATTTTTTAATTTTTAAAATTCAAACATTAAAAAAAACCTAAAATTAAAAAAAAAAAAATTTAGAAAATAAAAACATTTTAAAGCTTAAAATTTAAAAATATATAGGAATAAAAAAATAAAAATAAAATTTTAATTCAAACATTAAAAAAAACCTAAAATTTAAGAAAAATAAAAAATAAAAAATAAAAATTTAAAGGTTGAAATTTCAAAATAGATAGAAATGAAAAAATAAAAATAAAAACAAAATAAAAATATTAAATTAAAAAGAAAAACAAGTTAAAAAAAGAAAGAAATTATAAAAAATAAAATATAGAAATTAAATTTAAAAAAAAATAGTTTATTAAATTAAAAAAAAAAAAAAATTTAAAAGAAAATTAAATTTAAAGAAATATATTAAATTTTAATAAATTTAAAACTTCAAAAAAAAAAAAAAAAAAAAAACAGCATTATTGAAATTAAATGTAAAAAAGTGAAAAATTACTTTAAAAAAAATTACAATAAAAATATTAAATTTAAAAAAATATATATTGAAAAAAGAAATAGATTGTAAAAAAATATATTAAATTTAAATTATAAAAAATAATATATATATATATATATATATATATATATATGAACCTAAATTAAAAATATATATATTAGATTTTCTTAAATTAGAAATGTTAATATTAAAATAACAAATTAAATTATATATATATATATATATATATATATATTAAATTTTAATAAATAAATGAATAAAGAAATAAATTTTGAAATAAAAATTAAATTTTAAATATAAAGCAGAAAAAAAAACACTGTTAAAATAAAAAGTTAAAAAACTTTAAAAATCAATTAAAATTGAAAATTTGAAAAAAATAAATTAAAAAAAATATATTAAATAAAAAATAAAATAAAAAACAAATTAATTTGAAAATATTAAGTTTAATTTAAAAAAAAAACTATTTTTAAATACATAGTTTTAATTGAAATTAAAAAAATATAAAAATTTTATGTAATTAAAAAAATAATAATGAATTTTTTTTTTTTTAAATCATTAAATTCAAATAAATTAAAAAAAATAAAATATTTACTAAATTTTAAAAAATTAAATGAAAAAACTAAACATAAAATTTAATAATAAAAAAAAAATTAAAAAATAAAAAAAAAATCAACTAAATAAAAAAAAAATACAAAATTTAATAAAAATTATTAACAAAATTTAGAAAAAAAATTTTAAAAACAAAAAAATGAATAAAATTAAACAAAACAAAAAAAATTAAAATAAATTAAATTTCAAATATAAAAATTAAATTAAAAAATGAATGATTTTAAATTTTTTGAAATAAAAAAAAATCAAATTAAAACAAATATATATTAAAAAATAAAAAATTTTGATCGTGGTGGCACCGCCAATCTACCTCCCGCCCAGGTGACAGCGGAGGCCGGCCGCTAGGCGAGAGGCCGATTTCGACAATCGCCCTCCCGCGGCGGGAGGCCGATTCCGGGAATCGCCCTCCCGTGGTGAGAGGCCATTCCCAGAATCGGCCTCCCGCGGCGAGTGGGCGATTCCCAGAATTGGCGCGGGAGGGTGATTCACATGGGAGAGCGATTCTCAGAATCGGTCTCCCGTGGCGGGTGGGCGATTCCCGGAATCGGCGCTGGAGGGCGATTCCCGGAATCGGCGTCCCGCGGTGGGAGGGCGATTCCCAGAATCGGCCTGAGGTTGATTCCTGGAATCGACCTCCCACCACGGGAGGGCAACTGCCGGAATCGGCCTCCCGTGCAGGTGGCGATGGAGGCCAGCCGCTGGGCAGGCGGGGGGATGCATGCAGCCTCCCTGCCCACCCAGCAGCTGGCCTTCGTCGCCGCCTGGGCGGGAGGCCGATTTTGGGAACACCACGATCAAAAAATTCTTTTTATTTTTTATTTTTTTCTAATTTTTAATATTATTTTTTTGAATTTGATTTTTTTTTTTAGTTCAAAAAATTTAAAATTATTATTTTTTAATTCAAAATTTCTTATTTTAAATTTAATTTGTTTTAATTTTTTTTGCTTTTTTTTTGTTTTTTATTTTGTTTTTAAATTTAATATTTTAGATTAATTATTTTTTAAAATTTGAAATTTGTTCATTAAATTTATTAAATTTTAATTCAATTTAATTTTTTTTTAATCTTTTAGTTTATTTGGTTTTTCATTTTTAAAATTTATAAATTGTTCATTTAAAAAAAACAGTAAATTTATGGATATTTGTTTTTATTATTTGCACGTGGTTTTTTTCATTCTTTTTATTTTAATGATAATTTTTTTTATTATAATTCTTTTATTTTAATTTTCTTTCTCAATTTTAAATTTTGCTTTTTTTTTAATTTGTTTTTTTGGTTAATTTTGAAATTTGTATTTTTGTTTACTTATTATTATTATTAATTTTTAAATTTAATTTTTTCTTTTTTGTATTTTATTTTTTTTTATCAAAATTTTAATTTTTGTAATTTAAATCATTTTTAAATTTTCGATTTTAATTTTTTTTTTAATTATATGGATTTTTTTAATGATTTAGAAAAAAATGTTTTTGATGTTTTTTTTTAAAAAAAAAATTGTTAATTTTTGTTTTTTTCTTTAAATTATGTGTTTTTTTTTTTGTTGTCATTTCTTTTGATATAATTTTCGAATATTTTTGTTTAAATTTTTTATTTTTACGAGTTAATTTTGTATTTTTTTTCATTTTTATTGGTTTTTTTAATTGTTTTTATATATATTTTTTAATCTAAGGTTTGTGTTTTATTACCAACATGAAAATCACCACTCTAAAAAAAAGGTGGATGCTGCATCAATACGTTTCAAAATTAGCATGAAAATCACCGCTCTAAAAAAAAAATTGATGCTACATGAATACGTTTCAAAATTAGCATGAAAATCACTAACATTTTAAAAAAAATATTCATATTTCATAAGTAAAAATATTAGTGTCAAAAATGTGCTAAAAAAAAAAAGGTGATTCTGCATCACCACTTTTCAAAATCGGGTGCTTTTTATGCTACCAAAAAAAAGTAGGTAACAGTGCGGTTACCTATTTCATCGGTAACAGTGTTATTCCACAATAAAGGTTTTTGTGAAGTCTAGCGTAGCTAAGACTGGTGCTAGGCACATTGCCTCTTTAAGATGTTCAAAGGCCTTACTTGCTTCAGGAGTCCATGAAAATGCATCTTTCTTCAATAATGTTGTTAAAGGTGCTGCTATTTTCCCATAATTCTTAACAAACTTTTGATAATACCCTTTTAACCTGAGAAATCTTCGCAACTGCTTCATGGTTGTGGGGACTTTCCATTCCTTAATGAATTTAATTTTGATAGGGTCTACCTTAACACCCTCATGAGATACAATATGACCCAGATATTTCACCTCTTGTACTCCAAAAAGACATTTGGATGTTTTTGCATATAATTGTTTCTCCTGCAATAGTTTGAGCACCGTGTCAACATGTTCAACATGATCCTTCCAAGACCTGGTGTAGATTAGTATATCATCAAAAAATTCTAGCACAAATTTTCTAAGAAAGGTTTTGAAAATGGAATTCATCAACCCTTGAAATGTAGAAGGTGCATTGGTAAGGCCAAAAGGCATGAACAAAAATTCATAATGACCCTCATGAGTTCGAAATGTTGTTTTTGGAATATATTCAATCTTCATTCTAATTTGATGATATCCTGAATGAAGATCCAACTTGGTAAGATAAATTGCTCCATGTAATTCATCCAATAATTCATCAATCACAGGAATGGGAAATTTATCTTTAATGTTGAGCTTATTGAGCTCCCTATAATCTGGACACATTCGCCATGATCCATCCTTCTTGTGTACCAATACTACAGGAGCAGAGAAAGAACTTTGACTAGGTTGAATTATACCCGCCTCTAACATTTCTCCAATCATACGTTCAATTTCGCTCTTTTGGACATAAGGATATCTATAAGGCCTGATGTTTGGAGGAACACTTCCTGGAATCAAATGAATAGCATGATCATGATCACAAATAGGTGGGATTCCTTTGGGAGTTTCAAACACCTTGGAATGATTGTCCAAGACTTGTTGGAGATCTGCAGAAATAGATGATTTTGATGTTGGAACTTCTAGTGAGCATAATTGTGAAATTATGCCTCATTGTTCTTTCTTTAGAAGCTTTTTCATGACATTAGAGCTTATTATCTTTCCCGGCTTCCCTGCAATACCCCGTAATTCGACTTCCTTTCCTTCTGAAAAAAATTTCAAGAAAAGTTCTTGAAAATTAAAAGCTACCGTCCCCAAACATTGTAACCATTGTACTCCTAGTACAACATCAGCACCTCCCATAGGAATGGAAAGCATTGGACTAGTCAATACATATTCCCCCATGGTTAGCTTGATATTATGGCATTTTCAAGAGCAATTTATAGTTCCTCCATTTGCAACCATCACTTGACATTCTGGTGTTGGGTATAGGAAACAATTCAATTCTTTGGCTACCTTACAATGAATAAAATTATGGGAATCAATCAACAATATTACCTTTTTTCTTCTTGTTATGTCCTTCTATCTTGAGAGTTTGAGGAGTGGTAATTCCTGCCAATGCATTACACGATATGGTCAGACTCATTTCTTCCTCTTCTTGGGTTGGTTCCTGGTGTATATCCTCTTCTTGTTCATTTTCTTCTTCCTCTTCACAATCTATGTAAAATAATTTCTTCTCAGCACACTTATGGCCTTTAGTGTATTTGCTATCACAACTGTAGCAAAGCGCTTTTTCTCTTTTTTCTTCCAATTGTTGTGGTGTCAACCTTGTAGGTTGTGGAAATCTAGGCGTAGCAACACTTCCTTCTTTATAGAAGTGAGTGGTAGGCTTCTTTGTCACCATAATTTTACATTCAATTTTTCTTGCCAACCTGAATGCCTTCTCCAATGAATCAGGTTCCGAAACGTGAACTTCATGTTGGATGTTGTCCTTTAAAGTGCCTATGAAGAGATCAATCCTATGTTCCTCTGGAATATCAGTTACCATTATATTCAATTTTTGGATGTCCTCAATGTGGTGCCCCACTAAACCCTTTTTTTTGAGATTTATCAATTAGCTAAAGAAGGTGTTGCTCTTTGTATCCTCATAATGTGCTATCATTTCATTCGTAAAAATTGACCAAGTGACAATTTTTTTACAAGAGCAAAGCCATCTATACCATACAAATGTATTTTGTTCTAAATGTAAGGTTGCAATGCATACCTTTTATGTGTTTTTCACGTTATGGAGATCAAAATATTCTCCATCTGTAGTATCCATGTTACAGGATCCTTTCCATCAAACTTCCTCATATCCATTTTTGGAATATGATGGTTCTTCTTGCCAACATTAGAGTTTATGAAATCACGATTAACATTTATTTTGTTTTCATCATGAGTTTCTTCTACTATCTTTTCACCATTAGGAAACATTTCTTGTACAACATTGTCAAACCTTCCACGTCTTCTTTTAGATCATTATTTATGTTTTCCATGTTGTATTTCATGTCATCCATCTTAGCTTCCATGCCAGCTTCCATGCCATCCATCTTAGCTTCCATGCATTTCTTCAAACCGTCCATCTTCTCTTCCATGCCTTTTTTCAAAACTTCCATTTCATTTTTTGTTGCTCTTCAGGAGAGTGAAATTTAGTGCACTTTCCCTTGTAATTTTGATAGATGATGTTGCAATTCTTCATCTTCATGAGTCATAGTAGAGCCTTTTGAAGGCTTAGTGGGTGTTGAATTATTTTTATAGGGAATCTTTTAGAACCCAATACTAATATCTATTCTACAATATTCCCTTGGAATCAATTCAAATTGATTCTTAAAACAAGACTTATGCAATTCAGAAAAATACACACCTTTTTCTTTCTTTTGAGGAGCTCTATATTGAAATAGGATTATCTCTATGATTGCAGCACTTCAATATTTGAATTTTGGTACCGACATAGCCCTTTGAATTTTCTTTCGAATGCCACAGGTCCGACTTGATTTGGATTCTCCAAGACAAAGTTTTTTCCAATCTCCCACAATGACCTAATTATGGACTAGTTTAGTAGACCGAACTTGTACGACCTTCCACGTGTCACTGTTTCGTCCTTCGGCTCTAAACTTGATAGCTAAGAAACTAAAATCCGTGTACTTGCGACCACTTTTTACGGCACTCCAATCTGATGCTCAGAGAGAGAAAGTTATGAATCTTTTCCCACAATCACCTCTTTGAGATGAAATTCGAGAGCCTGAAAAAGCACTACGTTCCACAAATCATATCTACGAAAATATTGTGAACCAAACTCTGAAATTTTTGACGAGTTTCCTTAGGATTTCGCCTTCGCACCCTAAAAATTTCAGATTCGGAACCTTCTTAGAAAAAAATCTATAGAGAAAATGACACGATGACCTGTTTAGAGCAGCGAAACCCTAGAATCCAAAGCTCTAATACCAAATTTTGTGTAACCAGCTCCAAAAATAGAATAAAGGAGATATCAATGCCTTAGAAATAAGCCACTTCGATGGGGATGACCTCCAATACATTACATAAATGAACAATTCTTGGATGATACAATTTACAGAACCTCCTTTATTTATATAGGAGTCCATGGGGCCATAATGTAATCCTATTGGGGCCACAATGTAATCCTAGCCAACCTAACAATAATAATTTAAGGGCACAATAATAACAATATGGTGGTTACAAGGGTACAATAATAACAATAAGGGGGTTACACTAACAAAAATAATAATAAGGGGGGCTATACTAACATAATAAGGAACTACATTATTAATATAGGGACTTAACATGCCCCTCTCCTTAAAAAAAGTGTTGTCCTCAATGCTTGATTATTTCTTGATGTTTCTGTATAAAATTCTCATGCTCCCATTTTGAATCTTCTACAAGAAAGTTCTTCCACTTGCTGAGATACTCTGAAATTGATCGTACTTGTCGAGTTCTTGTTTCTGTTACTGCTTCAGAACATTGATTGATTTTTCCTTGAAGAAAGAGTAATAGAAAGTTCATAGGTAAACCTAATTGGAAATTGGGTAATTTCTCTATCACGTTGGACAGTTAGTATTTTTGAGATAAGAATCTCAAATTAGACAATTTGACTTGTAGAAAGAATTAACTCTGAACAGACAGAGGATGGAACCTCATGAGCCGGTCTGGATACCTTTGGCTAATTTTCTATTACATGAATTAGAAAAACAAACAATATTATAGAATCTAACTATTATTATGTATCAAAGTATACAAATCTGTATGTCAAACATTCGCATTCAGTTACAGAAAATATCTTTTAACAATTTCGAAATATAAATATTTGCTTATTCTATTGTTACATGAAAACAATAAGCTTGTTCTTGTTCTAAAGAAAATGAACATACGAAAATGTAGAATTCAAAGCTTAAAAACCAAGGAAAAAAGAGTGCTTTATCATGAGAAAATAATCCAAGAGAATATTACAAGAAACACCGTAAATTTGAGATTACAAGCTAGTTTTCATTTCCTTGAATAGAACAGAAAATCCATTTAAAGTTATGGCATAAAATATTGAAAATTAATTATAAAACTATAGTGAAAACTCTGTAAATATGACATGCAAACCACATATGGAACCAAACTGTAAAGGAGGATTGAAAACAAAATATAACTGTAATGGTCGACATAATTTATATTTACAATTATTTATAAGAGAACACCTATAGCAAATTGAGCCTGCCGAGCAAGAAAAATGACATATGTCTAACATATCTATGTATAAATAAACTCAAAGAAATTTCAATGAAAGTTAAGCGCATAGCAAGAGTTTGAAAGTAATAACCGTCATGGAAATCGATGTGTAGGGTAATCAACCATCAAAATGATACTCTTCACGGCAGTGAATGAGGCCATAAAAGAAATAGTATTAAAATAAATACAAAGCTATAACTGTCAAAAAACCCTTATGGGTAGATGTACATATTATGAAAAATCAAATCAGAAAGCCTTGCTATACTGCAATGGAGCCAAATAGATTAGAATATACATACAGACTCATATCTCAACAGAACCCTCGAAGGGTGGAGAAATCAAACTAAAACCCTCAACAAATCGAGTGGAAAATAAAGTTGTTAAACCCTTGAAAACTGAACAAGTGATGAGGAAGTAAAATGAGTCTAGAGCGATGTATTGCACCTCTGAAGGGGAGCGAAATGCATCAGAGAATCAAGCCACAGAGAACATGTCAACTTAAGGATTCATGAGGTAAGAGGGGTTTTACCTATACTAGATAGGAAAACTGTGCAGTAGTACTGGGATACAAAAGTTTAAGGAAATTATGAACTATTAAATAGGACTCTAATAAAAACATCTTACCATAAATCTAGGTGGGGAGTGAACTCTTTGCGCCTGCACAAACATAGAGCGATTAGAAACCTTGAATGAAGAATAATGTTGTCTTAAAAGAAAAAAATACATAATACAGTGGTGGTTGTGATTTTACCTTTTCTGGGGTCAGCGGAGCGAACTCTCATGACCAAACATTCGAATGGAGAGCATAGTATGAGCTAGGGCTCCTCCTAAACCTGCAAATGTAAGACTAGTAACTGTACCAAGAACCTGGCAACCAAATGATCTCTCAGCTCCATAGTCGAGATGGCTTCCAATCTTATCAACTAGAATGAACATAACACAATAATCATATGGTGTAAAGCATATAGGTTGCAGAGGGGCTTCACTGGGGAGCAATACCATACCATGTGGGTTCATATTGGGGAATATATATTGAGGAAAAAATGGCATAATATATTGGGGGATATATAGGGGGTAAAGCGTTTTTAAATTGGCAAGTATAAAAAATGGATCTCAAAGTTAATGAAAAAACATAAAGGGGTATAAAAAATGTCAAGGAAAAAATGGATACCTACAATATTTAGTGGAAGTAGGGGTTTTTTGAATTAGGAAGGTGTATTGGGTTCATATTGGTAGGGGGTTAAATAATGTGATTTTTAGGGGTATTTTCCAATATGTAGTCAAATTAAGGGTATTGTTTAATATGCCACGAACGCATGCGATAGGTCAGAGGTTCATTGAGTGAATTCCCTGTGACAGGTTGTAGGCATACCCCAGTCAAAATCACGGGATGAAAAAAAGAAAACTTTTCGTATTTGCAGAGTGCCATCAGACACAGAAGCACAACCATGAGGGAGGAAATTAGGGTTCAGGGGTAGGGTAATACCCTAACCACCTGAGTAACCCTTCTCACTGTAGATCTCAAAATCATATCAATGACAGAGAGAATCACATATGGTGCACTAATAATTAACGTATAAGGATCGTGGATATGATGGATCCGGTGAAATCTATTACATTAATCATCGAGTTAATAATATATATGCCAACTGACATAGCCAGAATATGAGATCTCGAATGTACCAAAATATTTAGAACTATATTGATTATATGAGTATTGAAAGACAACAAGTTTACGTAGGGTTTGATTTAATAATAAAAGCATATATAATCTATGTGTAGAGGTGATGTCAAATATATGGGACAATGCATAATAATGTAAACATTGTGCCAAAGTTATGTTGCACAGGTCTGTGAAAACCAAAACTTAATAGCTATGCAATGATTTATAATATAACCTTAATATGTATTCGAAGATTTATAATATTTGTCATTAAGATTTGATGGACTTAATTGCCATTAATAAAAAAAATTTATGATGAATGTAAATGATGTGGTGGGCATTACAATTCAATTCCAGATAAATAATTAAGTTAGTATTTAAACAAAATAATAAACAAAAGATGTACTCTAATTTAGAGATGAAATGAAGTTTTTGGAGTATTTATTCTTCTCGATTTTAATCAAAGTCATGTAGATATTTTTAAAAAGTTGAGCTAAAATTATTTAATTTATAAAATTTTAGTGTCTTAGGGATTTTTAAAGTATTGAATCCAATTAAATATTCTAAAATTTATTTCAAACAACAAAAGAATCACAATTTTTTCTTGAAATGGCTATTTCATGAATAAGTGATAAACAATATATTTCTTATATTTAAAAAACTATTACTTAAATATTCTAAATATTAAAAAAAATCTATTACCTATTATATTTCAGATAACAATCAATAGTTTTAATTGATCCTACGCTTCTCTCCTTAATGACTAGGGGATTCAAATGTTTTGGCATAAAATATCTGATGGAGTAATTTGACGTTGTCATCGTACATATGACGACCCATTCCAGCCTTATGGTGTTGGAAATTTGGCGGTTGACGGGGGAAAATCTTAAATATTTTATATATATATGATGGTAGTTACATTGAATAGTTTATTGTATACTATTGTGAGTCTGATGACTATTACCCACCACTTCATGGTTGATATCCCTAGGATAAATATTTTCTCCATGATGATATTTAAATGATAGCCAATAGGCCCTTGCAACCATCAACTAGTTATTTACATCTTTTCTCCACCTCCCAACCTAGTCATGTTGTCCCTCACCCATCTGTATTGATCGTATGATTGAAGGTCGGCCTCCCGAATGTAAAGGTATGTCTTGTCATTTGGTAATTAAGTATTGGGTTCATCTATAATGGACTCTTCTACACATGAATTAATGGGGTGACTCAACTAAAAGAGTGGGCTTAGTGTGTGGCTATGTCCCCTTGACATCTATTCAGTATTACCCTTGGATTTTAGTAACAGGGGATGTCCTTTATTGACCATTTGGTTCTAGGGTAGTAATACTTGGGAAACCCTGACTTTGGTTGCATGGTCCCGCTCACTTATCCACATATATCATACCCCTTCCAATCTCTATACCCACATTCATAATATCTCCACACAGGTCCACATTTCTTCACTCAGTCCACATAGGGTTAACCTCCCCATTCCCTTGCCCCCACCTTGCCTAAGACCTGGAATAATGCCTCGAAGGTTGAAGTAGTTGAAAAAAAAAATTAAAAGCATAAATGGCCACATTCAATAGGAAAATGTACCACAAGATGAAAAATATGGCTCTACCTCATACCCATGGACATCACCTTAGTTCCATCAGCCCTCGATGATCCTGGTTTATCATTCAGTAACCCATGATTGTCCCAAAACCTAGAGGGAAATGAACTTCCCTACCAAAAAGGGGGTAATCTTTGTTATATCTTACACATCATACTCTTATCCTTTGAGACCTAAGAAGTTTATCAAATAAATATCATAATGGAAAAAGGCAAATAAAGTGGGGTGGAAAAATCAAGGTTGGGGAACCTCATGTACCATGATTTCTCCCACCTACAAATTACACACCCACATGTGCACTTTCCTTTCTCTAGCTACCTTTGTGCCCCAATATGTAGCCCAGGATTTCCCTTATCTTTACCAATTCCATTTCGCCACTTTATCACATGCCATCACCATTTTAGGGATGTACCCTGGACATACTGTCCCCTATAAAGGTAGAAACCACCTAATAAGGTACTTGGCTAACCCACTTTGGAGCTTGGAGACATTAAGGCATGTCAAAGCCCACTATGTAAGGGCATGTGATTGTGAAGTGTCAACTTATTTTCCATGGTTTGTAAGCTCTCTTACTTGATTACTTTAGTGACTTGCTATACTAGAAGGCTAGGGGATGCATTCGATCTTATACATGATTTCAGATGGTGTCCATTTGGGTTTGGTTACCCTATATAGGGTCCTTGATCAAATTTGGATTAAGGACCTAAGTGATAGTTGAAATTTCAAAGTGTTCGAATATGTCGAAGCTGAGCGACAGGATATATCTCGTCTTCCTGATTATGGCGCCATGAATAGCTCGAAAAATCGACACCATATGAAGATGTTGTCGCGTTTTGAAAAGTCTAGTAAACTAGAAATTTTCATAGATGACTAGGTTTGACTGGGCATTTGTACAGTCAGAAAAAATAATATTCGAGGGAATATTCCTAGAATATTCCTCAGAATATTTCTCAAAATATTCCTTCTGGGCCAGTCGTATTTTGAAAAATGGTAGGGCATTATTTTTTGCATGGATTGTACATATTATTTTCAGCCAATGACAAGTAGCCATGTGGCAGGCCTGCAGGCCCAAGATTGGTGTTGAAAAACTTTGATTTGGGCCATTAGATTTGACCTTGCAAACTCCTCTCCATCACACCCACACCTAACTATCTAGGCTATCAATTTTTTCTTAACTGTTATGGTGTGCCAAATCAATTTAAATTTTGGTGATTTCGCATTTTAGGGAGAATGGGCCTGCCCCTCCCCATATGGTCGTCACCCTTGAACCAAGGGCTACCACTGCCGTGCAAATTTAACTCTAACCGCCAATACCACCATCAATTTAGGAACTAGTCACATGGAAATGTTAAATATTACAGTTAATCTCCCTTAGTCACCGCGACATCTATTACAACCGTAACCTTGCCACATTGCTAGAGTTTCACCGACGGTTTCGATTAGCTTCGACATTTTTGTTAATCGCGGGATTTTGTGACATGTGCATAACCTACCCATAAAATTTAATTTTCATTTAGGACTAGCAGGTAATCTGGCCAGTGTGCCATTTCTATGTAAAATCCAAATTTAGTTGGTCTAACTGCAGTTGCTCCATTTTTAGTGGAGATTTTTTAGGGGTTACTGGAAAAAATTGTTTATGCTCTATATTGAGCATTATTCAACCATTATGGGAGATTGAATAGTAAATTTAGACTTTCTTGCACATTCAAAACTCATTGTTTAGGGTTGCAGAGCCTTCATATAATTTTTTAGCGTGATTTATCTTCAAATAAGTTCAAGGGGCCATTAGGGCCACCTAGGGTCAGCAACAGAATGAGGCATAGCGAGGGAAACTAGAGTGTTTAATAAGGAAACCAATAGTAAATTTTGGATTTTTTTAGAGATTCTAGATCTAATGGTGAGGTTTTCATAGCCAATATAGGATTTCTAAAGGTCAAAATTCTTCAGAGAAGTTCCAAGGGTCACTAGCGCCACCAAGTGCCAGTAGGAGAATGAGGCCTATCCAGAGCAGCAATAACCATTCTTTACAAACTAGTAGTCTATTATGACTAATTTGAGGCTTATAAATCCAATGGAATGATTTTAAGAAGCTTTTTAATACTTTTGAAGGCTGAGATGCTTCAGGGAAGTTTTTAGTGAACCGGGAGCCACGGGGTTCCACCAAGTGTTGGAGGCGTAATCGGAGCAGTCAGAGGCCAATTTGAGCAAGTCAATAGTATATTATAACTATTTTAGACATTATAAATCCAATTGAAGTATTTGTTAGAGCCATTTTTAGACCTCTGAAGGTTGATAAGCTATAGGGAAGTTTCGGGCAACCTAGGGCCAACAATGGATGGAGGCCTAAATTGGGGAGCCAGTGCTCATTTTGAGAAAATAATCAGTCTATTTTGGATGTTTGATATGTGATAGAGACAATATATGAGGGTATAGGGACAGAAAATTATTTATAAATTAGTTATTACCATAGAGAAGCTTAGGGAAGCTTACAAGAGCCGACAAAAGAGGTCAAGTCTAAGGGAACCTAGGTCTATCTTCAGAGAGATTGTAACCATTCCAAGGGTGGGATGGTATTCTAAACCCATTATTTTAGTTTAGATAACCATTGGAGTTGAGTTAGTAACTTGTGAAATAAATTATCCATCATAATGCCAAAGATCCAAGTCAGTTGACAATGGCTCAAGGAGACGTAGCCCACGATATTTGGGTGAACTCCTTTATTAAATTTTTTGTTATGTTTTGATGCTTATTTTCTGAACATTATGGTTGTTTTAAATGATTAATATCAACAAAAAAAATTATTTTTTCCTCACACTTAAAACATTAAAACAGTTTAAAATGCATACACCTAAATCAAGAATTGAATTCCTCACAATCAAGTATAAGTTAGATCTTAATTTGTTTAACTTAGTGGAGGTGCTTGCAAAGAATAAAAATTTATCCACCCATTTAATATCATTTGGCATCAGAGCTCAAGGTTTCTTTCTTGACAGAGCGCTAGGTTTCTTTCTTGACAGAGCACTAGGTTTTTTGTTTGACTTGAAAGGTGTTTAACATTGCAAAGAATTTAACTATTTGCAACTGGATTGATGCTTACAAGTTTGAGTTTGCTAGAGGTGAAGGGAAGCTAATATTAGCTAAGTCTAAAAGAGGACAAGAAAGATGAAATATTAAAGGATTCTCCCTACCCAAAGGACCTCAAGGAAACCCTTGAAGCACGAGAGGGATTGTTTGCAAAAGGCTTCTTGAAGAAGAGATACAAGCTGCAGAAAAGAGCTTGAATCTACAACCATATTTTTTAGAAGCTTTGTCAAATTGTTTTAATGCTTTGAGAATTATTTTTGAAGTTCTTTAATTCATTTACATAATGATGAAAAATTATTCAACTGAGGTTTCTAAATCCTATTTTACAATACTCTTTGATGAAGAGATGAAACGAGACTTCTACATCCTGAAGGATATCGTGCAAATTCTATATGAAGATGGAAGGGAAAACAATAGAATTCATGATCAATTGGCTGCTATTAAGAAAGATAAAGAAGGAATTATTCAAATTTAAAAGAGGTTATTGTATATGAAGATTCTTTGGAGATAAAACTTTCTCAGTTTACCAAAATGTTGCTCCAGTTATTCAGAATAGTCTCTATAAAAAGATCTCTAAAACAATACTTTACAGAACCAAAAAAAAGGTTGTAATGATGTTAATGTATCTCTCATTATGTAATACATATGTAAGACATGAGACAAGTTTTTGTAGTTTGGAATATTAGGAACATAAAAATCCTCCAGTTTCTCAAGATTCATTTGTGATTGGCAAAAATCTGCTATGCAAAATGATGACTAAACAAGAAATTTCTGAAAAATGTGCCTTCAAATATTATTTAAAATTTCCCAAACCATAATTTATATGTAAAAATGGAGAGATTTTTTTATACATACAGATGTTAGAATCAAAAAACTTGTTCAATTTTTTAAAATTCAATTCCACCTGCGCAGAACCCATATTTGAAAATATTGACTAAAAACAAGAAAATTTTGGAAAATATGCCTGCAAATATTCCACTGAATATCCAAAACCATAATAGCGGTTAGAAAAATGAGAGATATTTTTGTATATGAGGATGTTATACAAAAAAAAATCTTTCAATTTTTTAAAATTTTTTCTTAGTTGTTTGTAAACCATGTTTAAAATTACTGTGTTGTATAGGGAAAAAGCGTAGTTTTAATTTCCCATGAAGCAAACATATAACATCGAGGCGAGAGGTGACATGGAGGTGGTGGATGATGTGGAGGTTGTTGGAAATATGATGCAGGATGTTGTCCTTGATGGCAACCCACTGAATGAAGACAAAGACATGCGACTGTTGACATATGTTGTCCTTGATGGCAATCCACCTGATGAAGTTATTCTTGACTTGATGGACTTGGTAAATGATGTAAATCTGATGTGATATGATGTTTATATGATGCTGAGTGTTGTCCTTGAAAGGCAACCCACTTGATGAAGTTGTGCTTGATAGCATATGTCCTTGATGAAGGAAATCTGATGTATCTATAGTGTGAACAAAAGGCAATGAAGAAAGGAATTCAGAATGTACTCAAAGTATGATGAAAAAGAGTATGTCTCTTGGTATACGCGGATTGGCCTAGAGGAAATCGCGTATGCACGCGGAAAAGAACGTGCCAAGTCGCGTATGGGCTAAAGCGCTCAAAAAGTGAAAATCTAGGGGCCCGTGGTATTGAAGGCTCATGGTATTGAAGAAGGCGCCCGTGGTATTGAAGGCTCATGGTATTGGTGCCCGTGGTATTGAAAAAGGGGCTCATGGTATTGACAAAGGGTAATCATATATAAGGAGAAGAAATTCATTGTGCAAATGATGAGTGTGGGTGCAAGATGTCTGAGCTTGAATGAATACTTCTCTCTGAAGTAGATCTGAATGAAAGGGTTACACTTGAAGATAAATCTGATTGGATGATGCACCAATGATGAAGAAAGGGATCTAGATCTGAAGTGTATCTACTAGATCTGCTTATGGAAGGCTTAGATCTATGATGAGGCGAACATCTAGGCGAACATCTGTTGGAAGTGAAAGGGTAAATCTGAACTGAATATCTGATCTGAAGAAGTATCCTGCTCTATAATAATTGAAGATCTATACGCTAATTAAACGCGGAGGAAGCGCGTATATACACAGCTTCAGCGAAGAGAAAGCGCGTATGCGCAATAAAATATACACTGAGTTATACGCTGGTTTGTATGGACGGAAGCGCGTATACACGCGACATCAGTGAAGGGAAAGCGCGTATGCAAACTAGGGCTTGCTGAAGCAAGGGGTATGAAATATATGATCTGTTCTGCTGTGTTTCTGCTATCTGATCTGTGTTGATATGTATCTGTTGATGATGTATGTTCGTGCTTAAAAATATGGAAAGGGTTCCGTCTGGAAATATGATGAATTGCGGTCGGCAAGTTGTGTTCTATTGAAGTGGTTGGATCCAGTGTGAAAATTGATGAAACGTGGTCCAAGGTGGTGCTTGAGGTTGTAGCCTTCGGTCGAGTTGTAGCTCCTTCCGGAGAGGCAGTAAACGAGATCGAGGGTCGTAGCTCCCTCCGGGGTGGTGATAACGGAGTCGAGGGTTGGGCTCCCTTCCGAGAGAGGGCAGTAAACGAGCGCGAGGTGGGTGCACAACGTCTTGGTCAAAATGCGCCGGCTTATGTTGTAAGATGTTTTCTCTATAATAAAATATTGAAGGCTGAGCAACTGCAGCGGTGGTTTTCTCCCGACTTGGGTTTCCACCTAAAAATCCTGGTGTTCATGTGTGAAGCTTTGTGTGATGGTTATTCTGTTCTTACTGCACATGTTTACTGCTTATTGAATATCTGATAAATAAATGATGGAATGGTTTAAGTGAAGATTTAATGACTTATCTAAATCTCTGTGTATACGCTAGTTTAATAAAGGGGATCCGCGTATATACGAACGTCTGGTTCAGGAAAGTAGCGTATGCCTTTTAGAAGAAGGAAAAAGTGA
Organism: Pinus albicaulis; assembly: GCA_034641835.2. Lineage (NCBI taxonomy): Eukaryota > Viridiplantae > Streptophyta > Pinopsida > Pinales > Pinaceae > Pinus > Pinus albicaulis. The sequence continues at coordinate 1,406,816,633 of CM076581.1, read as the reverse complement.
AAGTTTTGATTATGCAGTAAATAATGATTCACCCCCCCCTCTCAGTATTTTTCCCAACAATTGGTATCAGAGCGTGGTCCTTCTGCAGAAGCTTGATCGCTTGAAGGAGATCCGTCACAATGGGAAAGAAGCAAAAGAAGAAGGCTACTCAAAACAAGGAGATGTCTCAGAAAACATGTGCAACAGAAAATGAAGAAGATAAAACAGGTATTGATCATTGTTCTAATGACTCTCTTTCTTGTGCTTGCAATGATGAAGATGGTGAAAGAAATGTTATGGATCTAGAAGAAGTTCTGAAGATCAAAATTGAAGAACAACAAAGAGAAATTAAAGAGAAAGGCTCTATCGAAAAGGAGATGATCTCTAGAATGAAGGAACAGATAGAAATACATGAAAATCTGCAAAGAGGGCTTGAAAAAGAAATCCTCGCTCTCAAAATAAAACTGGAAAAATCATATAGGAAAAATGAAGAACTTGGAGCAAAAATCATGTCTGCCTTAGAAGAAGCATACAAGGAATATGAAGCCGAATTCATCTCTCTGCAAGCAGATCTTGAAGATTCAAATAAGAAGAATGCTGGACTTGAAGCTGAAAACATATCTCTGAAAGAAGATCTCAAAGCATCGAAGAAGAAGAATGAAGAGCTGCAACAAACATGTGAAGAAAACGAAAATTGGTTGAAAGAAGAGATTCTAAATCTGAAGGATCAAGTAGAAGATGGAAGAAGGAAAGAAGAAATCATGACAAAGCAATGTCAAGCCCTGGAGGTTGAGGTAAACATTCTCAAAAGTAAATTAGAAGAAAAGATTAAACTTTTGAGGTTTCATGATAGTACTAATATCTTGGACAATATTCTGAGTAATCAAAGGTCTCCTGCTATCAAACATGGTCTTGGTTTCCATGAAACCATTAAAGGTGAATCTAGTTCACAAGGGAATGCTAATGATTCAAAGGAAGACAATACAAAACCTGAAGTGTTGAAAGAAACAAAAGGTCAACCAACAGTCATGAATTCTCTAAGGAAATCATTCAATAATGTTGAATGCTTTAGATGTCATAACTATGGGCATGTTGCAGCAAATTGCAGAAGTAGATTGTTTCAGCCACAAACAAACAGATCCTACTCAGAAAGGTACTCTAGTCTCTTCAGAGGATATTGTTTCTCATGTAACATGTATGTACATAAAGCAGCTGATTGCAAAAGGAGGAAGATTAGAAATACTCTTTATGATTCTTATGCTTATTTTTATGACCACATGAGATGTTATGCTTGTAATAAGTATGGACATGTAGAAAAGGAATGCAGGATGAACAGATCTGGGAAAGTGGATAACTTCCAGCACTCAAATAGAAATTTCAAGCAAATTTGGAAAAAGAAGGAGGACCGATCAGAAACGTAGGGAATTCTGACCCTACTGCAGTCATCCGCTTCTGAAGCTTACTTCTCTGATTGACTGCAGGAATGATGTGAGATACATTACGAGATCTAGTAATGTATCGTCACAGGTGGAGCAATGTATGATGTCTCTCATGGTTGATTTGATTAGTCTGGTTATATGTATTTCTAACAGAGCATCTGGTGTGGAAAAAGACAGGAACAGAAGGTAAACTTGCAGGAGAGAATGAAAGTGTGAAATTTTCTATATTTCACTTTCTATACGCGGGTTCTATGAAACAAAGTCGCGTATACACGCGAGTTCTAGCTGACACAGCCGCGTATGCATTTATGACAAGAGAATTTATCTGATAGCTGAAGATCTGGAGCAGAGGTCCAGGGGGAGCATCAGTCTGACTAATAATAACTGAAGTTTTGACTCTGTATCAGCGTAATTTATCAGTTCTAAATAATGATGTTATGATACATGGTTTCTTATGTTGAAGACTATGGATGAGTCATGTTTGCTTGAGTATTCGTTGCTGAGATGAAAGTCTTATAATTCAGAGACAGAATGATTTTGCGAGATTATTCTTTGATGTCTGGCACATTGAAGGTGTTTTGGTGCACGAGTTAACACGATCTCGTTTACCGACCTCTCTACGGAAGGGGAGCTACAACCCCACATTGGCTTCCACAACCTGAAAGCACCACCTTGGACCACGTTTCATCACTTTTCACCTTTGGATCCAACCACTTCAATAGAACACAACGAGCGAACCCATAATTAATTATCAATTCTTTACAAACCAATCTAGCTTTGTTTCTTACAACATCCCCATTCTCATTTAACTTGTTCTTGAAAATCCATTTAGTTCCAATGACATTTTTATCATGAGGCCTTGGAACCAAATCCCAAGTGTCATTCTTCTCAATTTGAACAAGTTCTTCATCCGTGGCTTGCCTCCAACATTCATATTTGCTAGCTTCATTGACATTGTGTGGTTCAATTGTGGATAGAAGTGCCAAATGATTAGAAGATCCCATAAGAGTTCTCCTTGTTCGTACACCAGATTCCTTGTCACCCAAAATTTGAGTTTCAGGATGATTCTTTTGAACATGTCTGGATGGAGCTTTTTCAGATAGGTCATCTTCAGGTTCTTCATTGGATCCACTGTCTATATCATTGCTATCTGATGTAGAAGGCCATATGTCGCCATCATCTTCATTTGCGGTTCGTTTTTCTTCTTTAGGAGCTGCAGGAGACTCATCAATAACAACATCAATACATTCAACAACCTTTCGAAGCCTTTTATTGTAACATGTGAAAGCTTTGCTTGACGAAGAGTAGCCAAGAAATATCCCTTCATCTGATCTAGGTTCAAACTTGCCAAGTTTTTCATCATTATTTTTGATAAAGCATTTACTTCCAAAAACCTTAAAATGCTTCACAGTGGGAGAATTGCCATACCAGAGTTCATATGGAGTTTTGTCACTATTTACCCGAACATGAGCTTTATTGAGAATGTTAACTGCTGTATGTGCTGCTTCACTCCAGAACATGTCAGGAACATTAGAATCAGAAAGCATAGCTCTAGCCATTTGAACAATTGTTCTGTTCATTCTTTCTGCTACACCATTTTGTTGCGGAGTGCCTGCTACAGAGAACTGTCGTTTAATGCCATGTTGTTCACAAAATTCAAAGAATTCATTTGATGAATATTCTCCTCCTCGATCGGATCTAAGACACTTGATTTTTAGATCTGATTCATTTTCTGCCAAAGCTTTGAAGTTCTGAAATTTTTCAAGTGCTTGATCTTTGTGTTTAATGAACCCGATCCAACACATTCTAGAGTAGTCATCAATAAATAAGATATAGTATTCTTCCCCACGTATTGACTTTTTTTCTCATAGGTCCACATATATCAGTATGAATGAGTTCAAGAGGCTTACTTGATGATCCTTCTTTGGCATTAAATCGTACTCTGGTTTGCTTACCAAATTGACAAGATTTGCATATGGTACTTTCTGGAAGATTGACCTTGGGAAGATCACGAACAGCTTGAAGTCTGCTAGCTTTGTTGATTTGAGAGAAACTCAGATGTCCCGGCCTTCTATGCCACAGCCAATTTTCTGAGGACTTGCTCAAGTAACATTGATCTATGCCATTTAGAGTATACAGGTTGCTTGGATTTCTTTTTCCTTTTATAATGATTTTACCTGTGTCAAGATCACGAACCACACATTCTTTGGAACTGAAGACCACTTCTGCTCCTTGATCAAACATTTGACTAACACTTAACAGGTTATGCCTTAATCCATCCACATACATGACATCTTTAGCCTTCACTTTTTCTTTTAGAAATACTGACCCTTTTCCTTTAATCACAGCAGGAGTATCATTTCCAAATGTAACTTTCTTTTCCTTTTCTAGAGCATTATAAGTATCAAGTTTGCTTTTGTCACCTGTCATGTGTCTTGAGCACCCACTATCAATGTACCATTGATTTTCTTCACCTTCTGCAAATAATGCTATCCCACAATTTTCAACCGGCGGTTCTTTCTTCTTCCACACTTTAGAGCTTGAGGAAACATGTTCTTTAGGCTGGATCTTGTTCCTGCATTCAGATTCTTCATGGCCAAAGTTATTGCAATAAGTACATTCAACTTCACTTTGAAGAGGAGAAAAATTGTTATAGGTATTCTTCTTTGGTTCAGTATCCAACCTTTTCTTTCTTGCGTCTCTTGTCATGATGGTTTTATATGCAACACATTGAATAGCTTTATGACCAAAATTGTGACACGTGAAACATTGCCCATTGAAGTAGAAATTTCTGCGATCATGGAATCTGCTATTTGAATTTACCTGTTGGTTGTAGTGTCTTTGAAAGCTATCCCTGTTAGTGTTCCTTGAATTGAGATGGTCCTGCTTTCCCTGTAGAAATCCTTTATTCTCTTGCTGAGTGGGTGAATGATGTAAACCACCTGTAACTGCTTTTAGATAGTTGGGTGCTGAAGTTTGAGAAGATTCTCCGGTATATCCAAGACCTGTCTTTATAAGAGGAGAACGTTGTACCTTGATGATCTCATCTAAGGTTTCAGATCCTTTAGCAAATCTAAGATTCAAGGTTTTTGCTTTCTCAACTTCTTTTCTTTGACTTACTACTTCACATTCTAGTTTTTCAATATGTTTCTTTGCTTCTTCAAGCTGCTTTTCAATGGTCTCTCTGATTATCTTTTCTTCTTCTAAGCGTAGTTTGAGTTGATTATTTTCTTCAAGAAAATCATTCTCCTCTAGAGCATCCATATAAGTATCCTTTTCTTCCTTTTGTTCAAAAGCCATGAGAAGTCTAAGATCTTCTTCACATTCTTCCTCACTATTAGATGACTCATCACTATCTTCATCAGCATAGTAACTTTTCTTAGAGCTAGATCGGTTCTTATTCCTTCTTACTACTTCTTTTCTTTTATAAGGACATTTTTCAGCATAATGACCAACTTTACCACACTCAAAACATTTGAAGGGAAGCTTACCTTTGAATCTTCCTGTACCTAGTTGGAGCTTTCTCACGAAATTTGCTTCTTCTTCATCGGATACATAGTTGGATTCTTTGATAACCTCCTTTTCCTTTCCTTTTGTAGATGCCTTAAAAGCAGCTTCTCTTATTTGAGAAGGACCTCCTTGTCTCATTTCAAAAGCAGTCAGAGTACCATGTAATTGACCAACAGAAAGAGTTTGCAGATCTTGCCTTTCTTCAATAGCAGAAACTTTAGAGTCAAATTTTGAAGTCAAAGATCTCAAGACCTTTTCCACCAGAGTAGTATCAGCCATGGTTTCACCCAAATTTCTCATCCGAGTTACAATATCATCTAGACGAAGAAAGAAACTGGCAACACTTTCATCACTATGCATCTTCAAATTTTCATATTCAATTCTAAGAGTTTGGAGTTTTGCACTTTTTACCTTTGTGTCTCCTTCATAGCTTAGAATGATTTTGTCCCATATTTATTTTGCTGAATGTAACTACATTACTTTAGCAAATTCTGATTCAGACATGCTTCCCAATAAGACATTCACTGCTTTGGCATTGATTTCATACTTCTTTCTTTCAGCTGCATCAGTAGGAATACTTGCCGGGTATTGATAACCTTCTTCCACGATTGCCCATACATCTGCACCAAGACTTTGCAGATAAGCTTTTGTACGTACCTTCCAGAAGATCAGATTGCTTCCATTGAATAGAGGTGGCTTTATAGACATTACTCCTTCTTGACTTCCCATTGCGACGGATCTCCTTTAAGCGATCAAGCTTCTGCACAAGGACCTGCTCTGATACCAATATCAAAAAGTCCTCAAGAAAGAGAACATATTTCAGAACCATCATAATGCCAACACTGCATTATACTCAGCAAAGCTAATGCTCCCCCTGAATCTGTGCAACCAAGCAATCTTTCCAGAGACTAAGGCTCCCCCTTAGTTTGTACATCCTGAAAACTTCCACCAACAAATTATCAAGGCATCTTCATCAAAACATTAGAAACAGAATTATGAGAACTGAAACACTATCAGAGATACCAAACAGCACTGCAGCTGTGCTGAAGAGAGCTGAACCAAGCAAAAATTGTCAGCAATCATTCATACGCGGTTTTCTGTGCATTAACTCGCGTACATACGCGACTGTGTTTCATAAAACACGCGTATCCCAAGTCATCTTCTAAAAATTATGTAGATTTGTTCTTTTGACTGGCAGAAAACACTCCCAGCTTCTGTCTTAGATACTCGAACGCTTCCCTGGGCAGAGGTTTAGTAAAGATATCAGCAGCTTGTTCTTTGGAAGTAACATACTCCAACTTCACTTTTTGCTCAAGCACTTGTTCACGTAGGAAATGATATTTGATGGGAATGTGCTTGGTTTTCGAATGCATAACAGGATTCTTAGAAATACTGATGGCACTTGTATTATCACACATAATGGAGATAGGAGTTGTACATTTGATTTGAAAATCTTGCAAGGTTTGCATCATCCATAGGAGTTGAGTGCATCAAGATGCGGCAGCTACATACTCTGCTTCAGCTGTTGATAAGGCAATAGAATTTTGCTTCTTGCTGAACCAAGATACTAACCGGGGCCCCATGTAAAACGCACCACCACTAGTGCTTTTCCGATCATCAACACTTCCAGCCCAATCTGCAGCAGTGTAAGCATGAAGAGTAAGATCAGCATTCTTCGGATACCATAGACCAAAGTCTTGAGTTCCTTGTAGATATTTGAAAATTCTTTTCACAGCCTGAAGGTGAGACTCTTTTGGATTGGCTTGGAATCGTCCAACAATCCCAACTCTGTTGAAAGATTCGATATTGAAAATTATATGACTAAATCTGAAAATCCAAAAGTTGAATGCCCTTCTCGAATCTTTCAACAACTAACTCAAGAAAAAAAAATACTTTCAGGAGAAAATTTTCTCGATTTCAAAAAATGGAACATGGCCATTAAAAAATATTCATCAATTTGAAACTCTGCTAAATCATCCCTGAATTATTTTAAAAGTTAACAACATAGAGGATTTTCCACATACCCTATCATATTGTTTAGCAAGAAATCTGATAAACATGTAGTGGAGTCACCATGAATGCTCTAAAACCTAGATTCATTGTTAGTGGAGTCACCCTAAGAACTTTAAAGCTCTTGATACTTTGAACATGGAGTCACCAGGTGATTCAACCTTCTTGTGTCTGATCAATTTCCACCATCAGTAATTAGATCTGGAACTGATACACTTTTCTGAGGAAGATAAAATATTTTTCTTCTCCTGTATGGTCACCACTATGTTAGCACTTCATATTTTCAATTCTGAAGAGAAAACCTCGGAGCTAACATCAAAAACGCTTTGGAAGTTGGGATCTAGCCTTGCCAGCTTTAGAGAGGGGACTCTCTGTAAAATTTAGCTTTTTTTTCTTGGACATTTTAGGGTAGTTAATGGGCTCATAGTTTGGTTTTTGAATTATTTTGGTTGGAAAAACAAGTGAATTCCATTGGGAAATTGAGTCAAAGAGGCTTGGGGTGATCAATTCGTAGAAGTATCAAGCTTGAGTGAAACGGGGCAAGCTAGGTTTCACTACTTTGGATCTTTTGGGGTTTTAAATGAATTATGGAAGTCTAAGAAATATGGAATTCAGTAGAGATTGAAAAAAAATTAAGTATTCTTGAAGTTGACCTAAATTAGAAAACATTTGACTTGTAAAATCAGCTAGAACACTGTGTTCTAATTAACATATCCTATTCAGCACAGTTTCTATTTTATAATTAAGAATTTATGATACAAAGAGAGAAAAATAATGGATAAACAGATTAATAGGAGAAAAACGTCACCATTTCATAGACCACATGAATCCTCAAACAATTGGTCTTGTATTACTTGAAAATGGTCACTTGAATTCATTAAACAAATTTACAATGAATGGTAGTCTCTCTTATTATAAAACCCAACAAATATTACTTCAAATGTTGAAGTATTTATGCAAATTCTAAACTAGAATATCTTGAAAAAATATCCAGATTTCTTACAAAAATCTCTAACTATGTTACACAAATAGATATGAAACATAGGAAATTCAAAACCAATGAATCTAATTGGCACTGTATTAGATGATTGATGGTGATAAATAATAGCACTTCTAATTTGATAGCAAGTCTTATTGATGAGGTGGCTTCCAAGTCACTAATTGTCTTTTTCCTCACGAATTTCTGAACAATAGGGTCCAGTAATACCCGTGTATATCTCAATCCGAGATAGCTATGTAAAATTTGAAAGAGGTGATTGTATATAAGCATGTTTTCGAGATAAACCTATCTCATTTTCCCACAATTATTCTCAAATTGTTCACAATATTCTCTACAAAAAGATGTCTAAAAAGGGACCTTTCACAGCCAGAAAAATAGTTTTTGACGATGTGCATGTATCTCTTATTCTATAATACCTCTGTAACAAGTGAGATAGTTTTTATTTTTATTTTTATTTTGGAATATTAGGAACATAAACCTCCTCCAGTTTCTAGATATTCATCTCTAATTGACCGAAATTTGCTCTGCAAAAATATGACTAAACAAGGAATTTATGGAAAGTGCCTTCAAATATTCCTTAAAATTTCCCAAACCATAATATATATATAAAAATGGAGAGAGGTTTTTTCACATACTTATGTTAGAAAAAAACCTCTTTCAAGTGTTTAAAATTCATTTCCACCTGCACCGAAACCATATTTGAAAATACTGGCTAAAAATAGAAAAATTTGCGAAAATTTGCGTGCAAAGATTCCTCCAAATCTCCCAAACCATAATAGCTGTTAGAAAAATGAGAGAGGTTTTTGTATATGAGGACGTTATCCAAAAAAACCATTTTTAATGTTTTAAAATTCGTTCTCAGTTGTTTGAAAACCATGTTTAAAATTTATTTTCTATATAGGGAAACAAACATGTAACATGGAGGCAGGAGGTGACATGGAGGTGAGGATGATGTGGAGGTACAACGTTGGTGGAAGTAATTGATGCATGAGTGCATATGGAAAGTGTGGGAAGGGAGTTAATTTGCAATGGTAATGATCAAGCTGGCATGATATGACAGACACTCAACAAGCAGATTGGTAGTTTTTGATATAGCAGAGAAACTGCTTTTCGGATAGGGTCTAAAATGGTAAGTGGTTTAAGCAGGGGGGTGCGAAATAACATGAAGGCGCCATGTTAATGTGGGCTTGAAACAAAAAAAATCTTTCTAAAGACCCTCGCCCCCCTTCCCGATGATATATATCGATAGGAGAGGGGGGCCAAGAAGTGATAAGGGTCGTCGGATTAGGGAACGGGAGATGGCCTGATGGGACAGATGAAGGTAAGTTAACATAAAGCGTTGGGATAATTTTTCGGGTAGCGAAAGGGTTAATAAGGGTTAAAATTTGGATAATGGGATACTGTGCCAAAATTTCGTTTTCATATGCCCAAACCTTCTAGACCTAGGATAAAACCTTTTACCCTTTTGTCTTCTTATATGCATGAAATATAACAATGTAAAATTACAGATATGAAATACTCCATCACCTTGAGATCCTATAAAATATAGGACCCTAACACACTCCATCGAACACCCCCATCATGGAATAAATTGGACCATTATACAATACACCTTTATTAATTAAATATTTAATAGGCCTTATTTAATGAAAGTGACCTCAAAATATATCAACAAATTTAAAATGTACGTAGATTTTAAATCCAATTCAAAATAAATAACTGTAATATTCCAAATTTTGTGGAATATTATTTTTTTCCATTTTCACTTAGGATATGAATAAAATGGGTAGGAGACCCATTCATTTCATCAATAGGGAATAAAAATCCTCGTAGTGTGAAAGAGGATCACTTATAGAGCTAGATTTCACACCTCCATGTGTGAAAAGAGACTTTTGTAGGAGTACTAGGTCAAGTTTAACCAAGTCAAACTGCTCAGTGGTAGGAGGTGGAAGGCATCTTGTGGGACATCACAGTGAAAGAGGAGGGAATATTCTAGAGGAATTAAACCCTAATGAGTGGGGTCCATGGAGTGGGAGCTCACATTTTTTAAAAGGTGGACAAGGCAGCCATTGTTTCTTATGTTGAGTGTTATTCATCTTTGGTCTTTTAGACTTGGTGCAATCTCTTGTTGTTTAGCAATAATTGCCTGGGAATTCCTGTTTAGGGTTTCCTCTCCTTCTTGAGTATCTCTTGGAGGATTGCACTCCATTCCACATATTCATACATTGAGGTCAAGCCTCATCCTTCTTCATTAGCTCAGTTTCAGTTGGAGATTGTGTAGTGTTGCTGGGGAGGTTTTCTACAACACCATCCCTGACTATTTTTTCAGAGGAGGGAGCTTCCATCTCTTTGGAGATCATAAAATGAGGTTCATGAGATTATTCCACTATATTTGGCATCAGTCCGACCACTTTCCATAATTAGCAGCGCAGTCCCTCTCTTAGACAAAGTTATTCTTGGAGAGTATTTGGTGTGATGGATTAGCAGACACTTTGGAGGGTGAGATATTTGCTAAAGTGATCAGCCTTTCACTTGAGATTTCCATTGGAGGAGTGTTCTTCATTTTATGCAGCCATTTCATCCTTCTCCATCTATTTCTAGTTCTTGATTTGCAGCCGCTACTGCAACTCCGACACTTATGTACTTTTCCAATTTTGAGTAGATTCCAGCCAATCCTTCTAGAGGATTGTTGTATTGTATTTTCAGGGGTTCAGATCATGTTCCCCCTCTTTATTTGAGCTTCATATTGTCATATCATTGTAATTTTATAATTTTTCAGTAGTTATCTATAAAATACTGCGTAGTCGTAGCCTGCAGTTTCTTATCTATAACAGTGTGCTTCATATTTATCATGCATGTAGTGTGAGGCTTGTATTGTATTGATTGAATGACTGATTCCTCAATTCATTGCATTCCTTTTACTACTGTAATCATATATGTTGGCTATTTACATCTCCTCATGAGTAAGCTCTTGAAAATAATGCTGAGAATCCATTTTATGTTCATTCATTGTTGCAGCCCCATTCCTTGGGCAAATTCTGAAGGGAACTAGGTGTGGGTGGCTTGCTTGACCACCCTAGAAGAATTTTTTTGGCCCAAAATATTGGATTTCAGTCTTAGACACATTGGTCTAAGGGATATATTTCTTGGTATCAAATCCTTGTACCTCCGTTTCTGGAAAATGTGTTTTCTAGCCATGGATTGCTAGAAATTCCTCCAAAAGGAATATTACAATGGTATCGAAGCATCGAAATTGGCACAGCCTATGAGTTTGATATTAGAAGGAGATGATGAAGAAGATGAGCTTGCTCTCATCTATTTTTCAAGAGAAGAGGAGCCTCCCTAGGGAGGAGTAGCAAAGAGAAGAAGAGGAGGTTCCATGCACTTCCTATTCTCATGAAGGCAAAGAAGATAAGCATGGAGGATACTTGGATCATCTAATATTAAGTAAGTACCTGGGTGAATATATATCTCACTCAAGAGAATTCAAGGAAACTACAACATTCCCATAGTTTATTGAGCAGAAGGAGGAGAGAAGGCCTTGTAGTAGAAGGGAAATCAGAGGCAATAGGCTCCTATTGTCTATATTTGATGGGGATACTTCAGTAAGAGCTTGGGTGAGGAAGATGGAGGCATTTTTTCTGCTACATCCAATGGTAGAGAAAGAAGAAGTGGAGATTGCAGCACTGCACATGGAGGATGAAGCCTTTGTTTGATGGTGCAAACCCTTGGTCCATTCAAGGGTGAGTTCTTTTGCAGAATTTTATCAAAGGTTAATCAAAACCTTTGATGGAGAAAGGAAAAAGGAGGAAAGGCTCACACCACCTGGGAGGAGGATTACACCAACGATGTTGCAGCTTTGGGGGATAAACCTTCTATATCTATAGAGGATACATCCATGGCATCAAGAGGAAAATCTATTTCATCCACACAAGAACATCCCAAGATCCACCAAGGTATGAGTGAAGTTCCACTTTCCATTTGAGAAAATCATTTAAAATATTGTGGAAAATCATCTTTAAAGGTCCAAGAATCTACACATCTTGCTATTCTAGAGCCCCACGATTGCACTGCGTTGTGCAAATGGTTTAAGGGGGAGATGAAACCTCATCCTCATGAAATTTTGATGAGTCTCATTCAGAGCTTGAGGTTGGGATGTGAACCATTGGAGGATGGAACAAACCATGGCACCTTCATGATAAACAAGGAAACATACTTTGAACCGGAGGTTGAAACAACTACTACACCATTGGAGGAATTAGCAGCACTGTTAAACATGGGTGGAGAGGAGATATTACCTCCATCACCTTTGGGTCCTCATGGATCCAACATAGTCATGGGTGAGAGATCTTTTCTAAGAGGTCTCCAAGGAGCTGCATTTCAAACTTCCATGAAATGCAAAGGGGAAGGTATGGCTTGGGAGAATGGTGATCCTCGTGAGAGGGAAACCAATGGAGGATAGAGGATAAGACATCCACAAGGATTTGAGTGGGTGTGGATGAGGAGCAAGAGGACAATTAGTCACTTGCAAATATATGATACCGAGCAGAAGGAGGCATGGCTGTGTTGCCTCCTCTTGAAGGAGTTTGGCCATCACTTGGTGTATCCTCTTTTCAGGAGGATGGGAGTGGAGAAAATGAGGCATGATGTTTACATCATTGAGAAGAAGAGAGTAGGGATACATGGAGCTAATATGTTATATATATTAGTCATGAAACCTTCATCACATGAGTTACATGATGTGAGCATGAGGAGGCAACAAGCACTTGGATTGCTCGAACTATCTTGGAGAAAGCACAAGCGGATTTGCTCTCATATGATGTACGGTGTTGCAGAAGTAGAGGAGGGCACTCTCATAGTTCAATGGCATTACTCATTGGCTTGGACTGATCAGGAGGCATTTCCATCTTGGGAGAAGATTCATATTTGCAACAGCATCACCAGAGGTGTTCTTGACAAGGAGCATGTCAAGAGACAAAGATTAGCATGGAAAAGAACCTTTTTGCATGAGCTCACAGCGCTGACACTTGGGAGAAGGGTCACATACATGGATCCATATATCATATTACTTCCAGCTTATGGTAATATCCTTGTGTTTACATTTATTGATTTACATACTCTTATCATTATGTTGCAGTGCATGGCTCCTCAGAGGGGCAGATTTTTCATGTTGCTCCATGAGCAAAGTTGGGCAAAACCATATGATAGAGATAGCCATATTTTACATGTCCTTGGGAAAAAAAATTTCCATTCTCCACATGTTCAGCTAATTCATATGATTAGCATTTTAATTCAAAAAAAATTTCCTTGTACATTTCTAAAGCAGCAATTTGCAAAACTGTGTTATGCACCCTTGGGAGACTGTTGGTACTTTCCAGCACCATAGGAAACCATCATTAATCCCCCTATTTTATCGTTGATCATGATTATATTTTCTGTTATGTCTCAAATTCTTATTGGAAGCATGATCGGAATATTGACACATGAATTTGGTGTGTCCTTGAGGGAAGATGATTCCTACAGTTTATGCATGTCATGTTCTAAGGGAAACATGAGGAGAGACATGGCCACCACAGCCAGTTATTTTCCTTATTTTGAGGTGGGCCATGAGTTTGATTATGATATCCATCCATTGTATGTATATGGGCATGTATTTGATTTTGTATTGCTGATTCACTCATCTATTTACTATTCAGCAGTAGAGGTGATATTTTATGTACAATTCTTGCCATGTTATTTTCTGCAGCTGCAGTGGATGTGGTTGCATTGTAACCCTATGATACATTGTTTGTACCTTGCTTCACATGGTATAACCTATATAAAACATGTCCTTGGGGTATTCTATGATGATAATGTCCAAATCATCATGGATGAAATGTCTTGGGCAAGCTGGATTATCATTGATGGAGGAGAGATCCTTCGAGTATTGCTCTTCATTTTGCCACTTGAGGGAAATATTTTTGCATCCCATGATTAGCACACACTCTACACTTATCACAAGTGGAGAGAAGGACAGCATGGGTCAAGCTATGAGACTTTCCATATTCATATTTTCAGCCCACCTTCATTTCCGGAGCTCAAGGTGGAGGGATATTTCTATGAGTTGCCATGTTAGGAGGCAGCTTATGTTGTATGGATGATTTCTTGGGGATGGGAGATTCATATGGGGATTGTGAGTCCCATTATATATCAGATCTCATGCCTCAAGGAGGCCCTTAGCCAGCCCATTGTTTCCTTCATGGATATTTGTTTCTACATGATTGCTATTTGGGGATGTTCACCAAAATATATATTGCATATGTTGGAGGGACAACTTGGACACTTGATTGATGATATGGCATCCTTTTTTTGGATAATTTTATCATGCATGAATGCTACAAGGAAATTAAGGGGAAATAAATTAGTCTATCCTTATACTTTCTTGAGGACAAGCAATCTTTGAGAGGGTAGGACTCTAATATTCAAAATTTTGTGGAATATTAATTTTTGCCATTTTCACCTAGGCGATGAATAAAATGGGTAGGAGACCCATTAATTTCATGAGTAGGGAATAAAAATCGTCTTAGTGTGAAAGAGGATCACTTATAAAGCTTAATTTCACACCTCCATGTGTGGAAAGAGACTTTTGTAGGAGGTGGAAGGCATCTTGTGGGACAGCGCAGTGAAAGAGGAGGGAAGCTTCTAGATGAAGGAAAACCTAATGAGTGGGGTCCATGGAGAGGGAGCACACATTTTTTAAAAGGAGGAGAAGGCAGCCATTGTTTCTCATGTTGAGTATTATTCATCTTTGGTCTTTTAGACTTGCTGCAATCTCTTACTATTTAGCAAGGATTTCCAGGGAATTCATGTTTAGGATTTCCTCTCCTTCTTGAGTAGCTCTTGGAGGATTTCATTCCATTCCTCAAATTCAAAGATTGATTTCAAGCCTCATCCTTCTTCATCAGTGTAGTTTCAGCTGAAGATTGTGGAAGGTTGATGGGTGTTGTTGGGGAGGTTTTCTACAACACCATCCTTGGCTAGTTTTTCAGAGGATGGAGCTTCCATCACTTTGGGGGATCAGAAAATGAGGTTCATGAGCTTATTCCAAAATATTTGGCATTAGACCAACCACTTTCCATCATTAGCAGCGCAGTCCCTCTCTTAGACAACGTTATTCTTGGAGAGTATTTGCTGTGAGGGATTAGCAGACACTTTGGAGGGTGAGATCTTTGGTGAAGGGATCAACCTTTCACTTCAGATTTCCATTGGAGGAGGGTTCTTCATTTGATGCAGCCATTTCATCCTTCTCCATATATTTCCAGTTCTTGAGTTGCAGCTACTACTGCAGCTCTGACATTTATGTACTTTACCAGTTTTTAGTAGATTCCATCCAATCCTTCCAGAGGATTGTTGTATTTTATTTTTAGGGGTTCAGATCATGCTCCCCCTCTTTATTTGAGCTTAATATTGTCATATCATTGTAATTTTATCATTTTTCGATAGTTCTCTATAAACTATTGCGCATTCATAGCCCACAGTTTCTTATCTATAGCAGTGTGCTTCATATTTATCATGCATGTAGGGTGAGGCTTGTATTGTATTGATTGAATGCCTAATTCCTCAAGTCATTGCATTCCTCTTACTACTGTAATCATATATGTTGGATATTCACATCTCCTCACGAGTAAGCTCTTGAAAATAATGCTAAGAATCCATTGTATGTTCATTCATTTTTGCAACCCCATTCTTTGGGCAATTTCTGAAGGGAACTAGGTGTGGGAGGCTTGTTTGACCAGCCTAGAAGAATTTCTTTGGCCCCAACTCTTGGATTTCGGTCTTAGACACATTGGTCTAAGGGATCCAGGTCTTTGTATAAAATCCTGCTACCTCCATTTCCGGAAAATGCGTTTTCCAGCCATGGATTGCTAGCAATTCCTAAAAAAGGAATATTACAGTAACTAAGTTGACATTTAAAAAAATAATAAACAAAATATGTACTCCAATTTAGAGATTCAAAATAAATAACTAAGTTGACATTTATAAAAAATAATAAAAAAAATATGTACTCTAATTTAGAGATGAAATGAAGTTTTTCAGAGTATTTATTCTCCTCATTTTAATCAAAGTCTTGTAGATATTTTTAAAAACTTGAGTTTAAGTTAACTAATTTATAAAATTTTAGTCTTATGGATTTTTAAAGCATTGAATCCAATTAAATATTTCATTAAATATTCCAAAATATATTTTAAACAACAAAAAATCACAATTTTTTCTTGAAATGACTATTTTGTCAATAAATTGTAAACAATATATTTCTTATATTTAAAATGATATTACTTAAATATTTTAAATATTAAATAAATCTATTACCTATTATATTTTAAATAACAATCAACAGTTTAAATTTATCCCAAGTTCTCATCTTATTTAATTAAATATTCCAAAATTTATTTTAAACAAAAAAAAAATCACAATTTTTGCTTGAAATGACTATTTTGTCAATAAAGTATAAACAATATATTTCTTATATTTAAAATCATATTAGTTAAATATTCTAAATATTAAAAAAAATCTATTACCTACTCTATTTCAAATATCATTCAATAGTTTAGATTGATCCTACCTTCTCATCTTAATGAAAAATCGCTAATTCCTCCACTCAAGTTCCGACAATCTCATTCCCACCCCCGGAAAAAGTCACTCAAAACCCATCCAATTTATTCATAAAAGTAAAAACACCACCATCCATAATTAAAATTTACGGGACACCAGGTACTTCCATTTAAATATATTTTCTATGAGCCAAAGCCCAATACTACTATGGGTTCATTCATTTAAAGCTATTCCTAGTTTTGTGTTGTGGGATGGTGCATGTGAGATGATAGTTAAAAGGTTCTATGTTTTGAAATAATTCAACAAAATTAAATATTTTTATAATTTTGGCTTCTTTGATCTATTGTGTATTATAGAATTCTTTCGGTAATAATCAAATTTGAAAGAACTTTGTTGACGCATTTCGAACCAACCTTGGGACAAGACTTGTTTGCACTTCTAGTTTTTGCATCGACTTGTTTCTCATGTGCTAAATCAAGTTTTTTTCCTTCCCTTTCCTTTCTATGGGTATGGACGCCTCCTTGTTCTACGGGGTGGATTTGGCCTATATGATCGGCCACCATTTTGAATGGCACCAGTTCAATATGGAGTCATCCTTATTCCACGAGATGGACCCCTATGATGAAGGATTGATTCATGCCTACTACTCGCGCCCGCAGATTAATCGCGCCCTTAGATTAATATTTTTACGATTATGATGCCGATTACTCGCACACGCTCACCCTTCAATGAAAATTGGATGAAGATTCTTATGATTATGATGGTGACTACTCGCGTGCACACACCCATGAAGGGCCATTCCATTTCTACTATTGTGATGTCAACTACTCGAGGACGCACATGTTGAAATATTAAAGTCACCTGCCGTGCCTTGGGCAGGAAGAACAAAGAACAAAGTACAAAGGCAGCAGCAGCAGCAGCAACAGAGATTGAGTGCGCAGCACTCTGTATTGAAGAAGCATGGAGAAATCCGTATGAAAGAAATTAAATTTTTTGATGGGCCGCAGCCACAGATTACAAAAGAATTAACTCAGTGATGGGCGGAGCTGTTCTTCACAGTGAAAGGACGAAGATTTTCGTAGATCTTTTCTATGGAAAAACAGAGATATTAAAAACCAGTCGTTTTGGGCTTTAAAGCCCTCAACAACCAGAATGAATGGAAATTGTTTTAACAGGCAGAAGTCCTTTTATTTTTGAATTGGCGGGACAAGTGGTCCCCACCATTTATATGCCAATCAGAATCGCAAATTTATTTTGGAGCAGTGTCTTGTTGATATGAAGCCGCGATGCGATGCGATCCAATCGCAATCGCATATTGCATTAATCAAATGTCTTGCAGATGTGAAGAGTTCCGCAAATGGAACGTTTAATACATTGAAACATATATATATAAATCACCCCCACAGTAGTGGAGGTCCATGGGTCCACAAGACCACGTGGCAGAAACTTATTGGAATCGCTTGATTTCAATCGCAAGGTTTAATCGGTGGGATTTTATTGTGTGCCCCGATCAAAAGGGCGGACCCGACCATGTTATGAGACGGAGTTAATATTACCATCGCATCCGAGAGCCAATCGCAATCGAAACTTTTATGTGGTTCGCATGTGTTCCATCGCAGGTTACGTTGGATGTTTGCGATGCGATTCAATCGCAATCGCAACATCACACTTCACCACGGTGCAAGTTTTGTTGACATAATGAATTTTCCTATTGTCGATTGCCGACTGCGTAGTGGTCCCCACTCGTATGTCAGGCATTTCATATTTTATAGTTCTGCAAAGGTTTTCCTTTGTATTTTTTGGTTTCATTTCTTTGATTTAAGTTTTCATATGGTTTATATGTAATGTAAAAATGTATGCCCGACATATATTAAATGAAAAGGCCCGCGAGCCTGTAGTGTGTTGTTGTTATTGTTCTGTTTTGTGTTTCGCACAGCAGCGCAGAAGAAAAAGAAATACACAACAGTGTGTTGAATGTATGAAGACAGAGTATTATTTTGAGAGACAGAGAGTCATCTTGTGCACTGCGTCTATAGCAGTCACCATTATTGTTCATCCCTCTGTTTAGAGGAAGATTTGTATCAGTTTTTGAAAGTAATAGAAGTTGCTTTAAAAGTCTGGGGAACTCTGTCTCCTGTCAAGTTGTTTAAATTTCTCTATGTTGTAGAGGGGAGATTATTCTCTCCATTACTGTTTGCTTGGAATTCTCAAAATTCCAACATGGTATCAGAGCTATTCTAGGCTCTTTGAAGATTTCAAAGAAGCTGAAGAAGAAGACCGGTTGCAGCGTTTCTCTCCAGCAGCGTGAAAAGCTCAACAGAAGTCAAGGTCAGGTATTTCTCAAAGATAAAAGAGCAGTTGTTTATTGTTTAAATAAGTTTTTTCTTTCAGTAAAGGAAAGACAGTTTGTTTAAAGTCTGAGTTCAGTTTAAGAAGCAATGGCTGGACCAAGCACTGGTATGAATCTTGGAAGTGTTCAGCTTCCACAGTTTAATGGAAAGAACTATGATTATTGGGCCATTACCACGAGAGCCCTGTTTGTCTCACAAGACTTGTGGGAACTAGTAGAAGATGGTTTCACAGAACCAGCTGATGAGCAGGCTTTTAATGCCTTAACTCAAGCAGAGAAAGATGTATTGAAGAATAATAGGAAGAAGGATGCCAAATCTCTCTTCTGTTTGTATCAAGCTGTAAATGAGAGTGTGTTTCCAAGGATTGCAGCAGCTAAGAAATCCAAGGAGGCATGGGAAACTCTGAAAGTAGCCTATCAAGGTATGGAGAAAGTTAAAACAACAAAACTTCAATTGCTGAGAAGAGATTTTGAAACTCTTTGCATGAAAGAGTCAGACAGTGTTGACACATTTTTCACACATGTGATTGGGATTGTCAATCAGATAAGATCCCATGGAGAAACTCTTGAAGATAGAAGGATTGTGGAAAATTTTTTGAGATGCTTACCCTCAAAGTTTGATTTTATTGTTGCCACCATAGAAGAGACCAAAGATCTCTCACAGTTCACAGTGGATGAACTTCATGCCTCACTGATAACTCATGAACAAAGATTGAGCAGAGATGAACACTCATCTCTTGAGCACGCCTTCAAGACCCAGATGCCTTCAGGAAGAGGAAGAGGTCAAAGAAAAGGAAGAGGAAGAGGTAGAAGTCAGAATAGAGGTGGAAGGGACAGCTCTTCACATTCACATGGAAGGAGCAACAGTCAAAGCCAGAGCCATGGCCAATGCAACAGCCAGCAAGGTGGACATCAACACCAACATGCTCAAGGACAAAGGTATGACAAATCCAATGTCCAGTGTCATTATTGTAAGAAATATGGGCACTATGCCAATGAATGTAGAAAGAAGAAAAATGACATGAAGAATAGGCAGAATGCTAATGTAGCAAAAGAGGAAAAGAACCCAAGTAATGTGTTGTTAGCTTGTAATGTAGCACAAGATAAAGAAGGTGATGTTTGGTTCTTAGATTTTGGATGTAGTAATCACATGACTGGCAACAGAGCAATGTTTGCCAATCTTGATGAAGAAGTTAAATCTGAAGTGACCACAGGGACTGATACTAAAATCTCTGTCAAAGGGAAAGGCAGAGTAAGTATTCGAGCAAGGAATGGGGAGCAAAAATTTGTCCCTGATGTGTATTATGTTCCAGGTCTGAAATGTAATCTTTTGAGCGTAGGGAAGCTCATAAACAAAGGTTACAATGTTATATTCAAAGATGATGTGTGCACCATAAAAGATATTCCTCCAAGTAAGAAAATTATTGCTGAAATTCAAATGATCAGCAACAGAATGTTTCCGCTCAAGCTCAACATTGACTTGAAAGGAAAAGGAAATAATGTAGCAGCTGTAACTCAAGAAGCCTTCCAGAAGGAAGAGAAAGATGAAAATTGGTTATGGCATCTGAGATTTGGACATCTAAATTTCGGAGGCTTGAATTTGCTGCACAGAAAAGGAATGGTAAGAGGTTTACCATTGATTGAAAAGCCTGACAACCTATGTGAAGGCTGCATCTTGGGAAAGCAACACAGAGAAAATTTTCCTTCAGGGAAAAGCATAAGGGCGAAAGCACCTTTGGAAATAATCCACTCAGATTTATGTGGGCCGATGCAAACAGCATCTGTTTCGGGCAGCAATTACATGCTGACTTTCATTGATGATTTCACACGAAAAGTGTGGGTTTATTTTTTAAAATATAAGAGTGAAGTCTTTCAGAAATTTCGACAATTTAAAGCTTTTGTAGAAAAACAGAGCGGACTGCACATTAAAGTCCTCAGAACAGACAGAGAAGGAGAATATATCTCAAAATAATTTCTGCGTTTTTGCAGAGAGAGTGGCATACACAAGCAATTTACCACCAGGTACACACCGCAACAGAATGGAGTGGCTGAAAGGAAGAATCAAACCATAATGGAGATGGTGATAAGTATGCTAAAGGCGAAACACTTGCCAAATGAGTATTGGGCAGAAGCAGCAAACTGTGTTGTATATATTTTGAATAGATGCCCTACAAAAGCAGTGATGAACAAAGTTCCAGAAGAAGCGTGGAGTGGCAGAAAACAGGGAGTCACCCACATGAGAGTTTTTGGATGTGTTGCATATGCACACATTCCAGACAAATTGAGAAAGAAGTTGGATAGTAAGGGGGAGAAGTGCATTTTCCTTGGATATTGTGAAGATTCCAAAGGATACAGACTGTATAACCCATCCACAAAGAAGTTTGTAATTAGCAGAGATGTGCAATTCATCGAAGAGGAAGCGTGGGATGGAAGCATTGAGAAAACATTCAATGTCAAAAACGGTTTATCTCATGATGAAGATGATGTAGATGTGGTTGGGATTAATAACCCATCCATTGCACAACCTCCAGCAGTGCAAGGCCAGCAAGGGACGCCTCAAGCGGCAGTAAGAACACCGTTGAGAAGAAGCGGCAGTGGTTCACCGAGTACACCACAAGGAGAAGAATCGAGTGCTTCATCAAGCACGGCTACACCAAGTGAAAGAGGAACAAGATTCAGAAGCCTTAGAGAAATTTATGAGCAAGGAGAAGCAGATGAAGGTATGAATTCCTTATTTTCTTTGTATTGTCAAGTTGATGATCCTATTCATTTTGAAGATGCAATTAAAGATAGAAAATGGATAGAAGCTATGGATGAAGAAATTAAAGCCATAGAAAAGAACAAAACATGGGAGTTGGTTGATCTACCAGAAGGTAAAGAAGTCATTGGAGTTAAATGGGTATACAAGACCAAAAGCAATGCTGAAGGAAAAATAGAAAGACACAAGGCCAGACTTGTTGTCAAAGGATATAAGCAGAAGCAAGGGATTGATTATGAAGAAACTTTTGCACTAGTTGCAAGAATGGAGACGGTAAGAGCAGTGCTGTCCATAGCAGCACAAAATAAATGGAAAGTATATCAAATGGATGTAAAATCCGCATTTTTAAATGGAGTTTTAATGGAAGAGGTGTATGTGGAACAGCCTCTCGGATATGAGAAGAAAGGCCAATAGCATAAGGTCTGTAAATTGAAGAAAGCTCTTTATGGGCTGAAACAAGCACCAAAAGCATGGTACAGCAGAATATATTCTTATCTATTGGAGAATGGATTTGAAAAGTGTGAGGGAGAACCCACCCTCTACATCAAAGAAAAGGATGGTAAGTTATTGATTGTTGTTTTATATGTTGATGATTTAATTTTTACGGGTAATGATGATTACCTTGTTGAAAATTTTAAAACAGTCATGAAAGATGAATTTGAAATGACTGACATGGGTTTATTAAGATACTTCTTGGGAATAGAAGTGGAGCAAGGTGAGAAAGGAATTTTTATTTCTCAAGAAAAGTATGTGAATCAAGTTTTAGAAAGATTTAACATGCAGGAGTGCAAAGCAGCAATCACTCCCACAGTAATGGGATTGAAGTTGAGTAAGGATGACAGCAACAAGGATTTCGATCCAAGTTTGTATAAAAGCATAGTTGGTAGCCTCATGTATTTGATTGCAACTAGGCCGGATATTATGCATGCTGTTAGTTTAATTTCCAGGTTTATGGAGAAGCCAAAAGAAGCACATTGGCAAGCAGCAAAGAGAATTCTGAGGTTTGTGAAAGGAACCAAAGGATTTGGTATTTTATATACTACTTCAGAAAATTCAGAATTAGTTGGTTACACTGACAATGATTGGGCTATAAGTGTAGATGATCGGAAGAGCACTTCCGATTATATTTTTCATCATGGGTTCAGGATCCATTTCATGGGCTTCCAAGAAACAACCTATTGTAGCATTATCTACAGCAGAGGCAGAATATGTGGTAGCTACAGCAGCAGCCTGTCAAGCAATTTGGATGATAAGGATGTTGAGAAGTTTGTGCCAAGAACAGGTAAAGGGCACTGTGATTTATTGTGACAATAACTCAGCTATTGCATTGTCAAAGAATTCTGTGTTTCATAAAAGAACAAAGCACATAGACACAAAGTACCATTATATCAGAGAATTGGTGAATAATGGTGAAGTTGTTTTACAGCATTGTAAAACAGAGGAGCAATATGCAGATATTTTAACTAAACCATTGGGACAGAAAACATTTGAATTTCTAAGAGAATGCCTGGGTATGATGAATAACCCAGCAACTGACTTTAAGGGGGAGTGTTGAAATATTAAAGTCACCTACCGTGCCTTGGGCAGGAAGAAAAAAGAAAAAAGTACAAAGGCAGCAGCAGCAGCAGCAACAGAGATTAAGTGCACAGCACTCTGTATTGAATAAGCATGGAGAAATCCGTATGAAATAAATTAAATTTTTTGATGGGCCGCAGCCACAGATTGCAGAAGAATTAACTCAGTGATGGGTGGAGTTATTCTTCACAGTGAAAGGACGAAGATTTTCGTAGATATTTTCTACAGAGGAACAGAGATATTAAAAACCAGTCGTTTCAGGCTCTAAAGCCCTCAACAACCAGAATGAATGGAAATTGTTTTAACAGGCGGAAGTCCTTTTATTTTTGAATTGGCGGGACAAGTGGTCCCCACCATTTATATGCCATCGGAATCGCAAAGTTATTTTGGAGCAGTGTCTTGTTGATATGAAGCCGCGATGCGATGTGATCCAATCGCAATCGCATATTGCATTGATCAAATGTCTTGTAGATGTGAAGAGTTTCGCAAATGGAACGTTTAATACATTGAAAAATATATATATAAATCACCCCCACAGTAGCGGAGGTCCGTGGGTCCACAAGACCACGTGGTAGAAACTTATTGGAATCGCTTGATTTCAATCGCAAGGTTTAATCGGCGGGATTTTATTGTGTGCCCCGATCAAAAGGGCGGACCCGACCATGTTATGAGACGGAGTTAATATTACCATCGCATCCGAGAGCCAATCACAATTGAAACTTTTATGTGGTTCGCATGTGTCCCATCGCAGGTTACGTTGGATGTTTGCGATGCGATTCAATCACAATCGCAACATCGCACTTCACCACGGTGCAAGTTTTGTTGACATCACGAATTTGCTGATTGTCGATTGCCGACTGCGTAGTGGTCCCCACTCGTACGTCAGGCATTTCATATTTTATAGTTCCGCAAAGGTTTTCCTTTGTATTTTTTGGTTTCATTTCTTTGATTTAAGTTTTCATATGGTTTATATGTAATGTAAAAATATATGCGCGGCATATATAAAATGAAAAGGCCTGCGAGCCTGTAGTGTGTTGTTGTTATTGTTCTGTTTTGTGTTTTGCAAAGCAGCGCAGAAGAAAAAGAAATACACAGCAGTGTGTTGAATGTATGAAGACAGAGTATTGTTTTGAGAGACAGAGAGTCATCTTGTGCACTGCGTCTGTAGCAGTCACCATTATTGTTCATCCCTCTGTTTAGAGGAAGATTTGTATCAATTTTTGAAAGTAATAGAAGTTGTTTTAAAAGTCTGGGGAACTCTGTCTCCTGTCAAGTTGTTTAAATTTCTCTGTGTTGTAGAGGGGAGATTATTCTCTCCATTACTATTTGCTTGGAATTCTCAAAATTCCAATAGCACACCCTTGGAGGGCCATTGTATGAATATTTTTACTATTGTGATGTCGACTACTTGCAAGGCATTGAAGAGAAGGATGAAGATTTTTACTGTTATGATGCCTTCTACTCGCGCGCACACAACCTTGAATTCAACACGTCCACTGGTTCAGTTCAAAACAACCCAAATTTGAATTCAGTTTCCACTACTCTCTTCCTCAGTAGTGAAGATATGTTGTTGGGAATATATGACATGCCTCAGTCTGATGGAATCGATCATACTGCTGCAACAGTACTCACTCACGTAATGTTTAAATTTTGTTTCTTTGATACGACTTTTATGTTGGAAAAAGTTTTTACATTCCTTTGTGTACATATTCAACAAATAGATCTATGCTAAATCGCTAGACATACATTAATTTCTGATTTAGACATATTCAAGAAATAGATCTATGTAAATCGCTAGACATAGATTTTTGGAAACTAAATCTTTATAAGTTTGTATTTTAAATAACTCTTTCTCCAATATGTATTCTCAAACTTACACTGAAATTCTATGTCTTTACATGAGAAACTTGATTTCATTAAAATGAGCATTGGTTATTAAAAATGATTCTTTAATTCTATTAATTTATTTTTCATTGGATAGAGCCCTTGCTAACCGAACAATACATTCTGATATATTGCATCATAAAACAGTACTTTTTTCATTGGTTGGAGATATAACCGACAATGAGGGTTCTATGTGTTTTAGAACCTTTTCTTTCCTCATAAACGTTTCATTTGCATGCACAGAGTGAACTCAACATGCGGTAAATTGGAAAAACTTAAAGAAAGCCTTAACTCCATTCACATTTCCTCTGGTTTTTACATCAGAATTCAAGAAACCAGGGAACCCATTGCCATTGTGAATACTGCAGAAAACTCCATTGAAGGAGGCGAAACTATCCCAAATGGAGGAAAATCACAGCTAGTGAGAGGTGGTGATCATGATGATATGGATGAGGAGTGGGAGCTTATACTGAAAGAAGAAATTGATAGAGTTGCTTGAGGCTTATAAGTAGCATTAATTAAATAATTTTTATGAGACATTCAACTCATGTTATGTGGATTGCTAGATTAAGTTCTTAATAAGTTGGGATTTAAAATAAAGTGATTATGTATTTAAAATGCACTAATTATGTAATACCTTTGTTATATTTTTTTATTTTTTTCATTACTTCTTAGGTTCTTAAATATTATATAGAAGGTTTTTTATTATATGTTTTGTTTTATGGATATATCACATTTTTTATATTTAATTTTGAATTTGAAGTGTGTATTTTGGAATATGAATTATTATTTGATTATATATGTATGAATTTATATTATAGATGGGTAGCTTAAAATTTTTTTGACAACAGAGATAAACATAGAGAGCTAAGAAACGCCCAACTCATCTAACATCTATGGAGAATATTATTATTTTTTGAGGTTATTGTGGAGCTAAAGCAAAGCATCTAGTTCATCCAACATCTTATTTTTTTTACTTTATTAGAAAGTTTTTTTGGGCCACCTATTTAAATTTAATGTTTAACATTTAACATTTTTAATCTAAATGGCGGACTTATTTAAAAATCAATCTAGTTATTATTATGTATAAACACAATATAAATTTAAAATACAAAGAGGGTTACCAACACTTGAAAAAGAGGTGTGGTAAATAAATAAAAGTTTAAATAAGCTTGAATTATGGTAAATAAATAAAACCTATTTTTATACTTACTCCATACGTATGGTAAATAAATAAAAATATATCAAATAACATTAGAAATCAACATCTAATTGTATACCATGTTTATGGGCCAAGTATAGAACCCAGTATGGGGGTAGATCTCACATAAAAACCTAAACATGTAAACGTAAACGTAAACATAATGTTTACTTAACATTTTTAATCTTTTGTTGGCCTTATTTAAAAATAAATTATTTTATATAAACACAATATAAACTTAAAATATAAATAGGGTTATGAACACTCGAAAAAAATTAAATAAACCATAGGTATGGTAAATAAACAGAACTTATGGGGTAGATCTCAAGTAAAAACATAAACATAAACTTAACATTCAACATGTATGGTGTAGATCTCATATCTTAGTATTAGGATCCTTTAGAAGATATGTTAATTATTTTCCTTTTAACTAATGATAATACCCTAATTGAGTAATGTACATATTTTTGCTATTAAGGTATCAATATGTGTCTTATTAGTGTTTCATTTCGTTTCTTATGGAGTTTTATTTTCTTTATGCATTGATATTGGGTTATTAATTGTTCATCTAGTATTAGTAGGTACCATCAAAATTTATATTTTTCATGTTGCAATATTTGAGTTGTATTTACTTCAATTAGATTGACATCTTTTTTCACTACAACATAGTACACTAAAATTTGATAGCCTTGTGTTGGATGTTCAACAAAATTATGTCATCTATCAGTGCAACTCGGTCAAATAATTGAGGAGAAAAATGGCCATCAATATTTGATGGCAATGTATCTAGTTGGATAATAAATGGACATGAGATGAATACTGTTGGGAAACCAGCTCCAAAAATAGAAGAAAAGAGATATCAACGCCTTTGAAATAAGCTAGTTCGAGGGGGCAACCTCCAATACATTACATGAATGAAGAATTCTTGGATGATACAAATGAAAAAACCTATTTTCTATATATAGGAGTCCATGGGACCACAACGTAATCCTAGTGGGGCCACAATGTAATCCTAGCTGACCTAACAATAATAATTTAAGGGCACAATAATAATAATATGGGGGTTACAGGGGTACAAAAATAACAATAAGGGGGTTACACTAAGAACAATAATAATAAGGGGGGCTCTACTAACATAATACGGGACTACACTATTAATATAGGGACTCAACATGCCCCTCTCCTTAAAAAAAGTGTTGTCCTCAAAGCTTGATTATTTCTTGATGTTTTTGTATAAAATTCTCATCTTCCCATGCTGAATCTTCTATGGGATAGTTCTTCCACTTGCTGAGATACTCTGAAATTGATCGTAATTTTCAAGTTCTTGGTTCTGTGACTGCTTCAGAACTTCTTGTTGATGCTCGATGTGATATTCCACTGCTTGAACCTTCAAAATTTCTCTTAAATATGACGCAATGGATGGTGGACGATATGCATAAAGTTCCATAAATGGGGTCATTTTTGCTGCAGTATGGAAGGAAGTGTTATACCACCATTCAACGAGAGGTAACAACTTGACCCATTGTGTTTGTTTACCAGATACAAAAAAACGAAGATATCCTTCCAAACATTTATTTACTATCTTAGTTTGACCATCGGATTGAGGATGATAAGACGAGCTATGAGCTAATTGAGCACCCAAACAAGAAAATAACTCCCTCCAAAAATTTCCATTAAAAATTGGATCTTTGTCACTCACAATAACCCTTGGGTTCCCTTGTAGCTTTTGAATTGTGTCCATAAACGTAGTAGCAACTATAATTTCTTTAAAGGGATGAGATAATGCACAAAAGTGTGCATACTTGGTAATTCTATCAACTACCACCATAATGACACGCTTTCCTTCGGACTTAGGTAAACCTGTGATAAAATCCATTGAAATATCCTCCCAAAATTGACTTGGAATGGATAAAGGTTGTAGAAGACCCAGGGTATTAATTGTCTCAACATTATTCTACTGGAAAACCAAACATTCTGCCATGAAATTTTTAATATCAGATTTAAGGCCATCCCAAAAAAAATTCTTTCTTCACCCTGTGGTAAGTTTTTAAAAATCTTGAGTGTCCTCCTAAAGGAGAAGTGTGCAATTCCAAAATAATATTTTTTTCGTAGTTGGGAATTCTTTTTAGGAGGAATTTTAGAACGAAATACTGATATCTATGCTCAATAGGCCTTTAGAATCACTTAGAACTGATTTTTCGAACAAGGCCTATGCAATTTGAAAAAAAATACACACCTTTTTCTTGATTTTGAGGAGCTCGATATTGAAACTGAATTATCTCTGTGATTTTGGATCTTTAATATCTGAAATTTAGCCCTGACATAGCCCTATAAATATTCTTTCAATTTCCATAGGTCTAACTTGCTTTGGATTCTTCAAGTCAAATTTATTTCCAATCTCCTACAATGACCTAATTATGGACTGGTTCAGTAGAGAAAATTTGTACGGCTTGCCACATGTCACTGTTTTCTCCTTTGGCTCTAAAAATTACAGACAGACAACTACAGTCCATGTACTTCCAGTTACTTTTTACAGAACTCCAATCCATTTCTCAGAGAGAGATTTATGAAGATTTTACCACGATCACCTCTTTGAGATGAAATTCGGGAGCCTAAAAAATACCTAACTTCCACAAATCATATCTCCAAACATATTTCAAACCAAGCTCTCAAATATTTTGACAATGTTCATGAGGAATTCCGCTTCGTGCTCTAACAATTTCAGCTTCTGAACCTTTGTAGAAAAAAAACATAGTGAAAATTCCGTGATGACATTTTTAAGTGAAATTCAGTAGCCTGCAAAAAGACCTAATGTCCACATATCATATCTCCGAAAATATTTCCAACCAAGATTTGAAATTTTGCGAAACTTTTCCCTAGGATTTCGGCTTTGTACTCTAAAAATATCGGCTTCTGAACCTTCATATGAAAAAAGGTATACCGAAAATGCTACGATGACCTGTTTGGAGCAACGAAACCCTAGAATCCAAAGCTTTAATACCAAATGTTGGGAAACCAACTCTAAAAATAGAAGAAAATAAATATCAACACCTTAGAAATAAACCACTTCGAGGGGGAAACCTCAAATAAATTACATTAATGAACAACTCTTGGATGATACAAATGACAAAACCTCCTTTCTGTATATAGGAATCCATGGGGCCACAATGTAATCCTAGCCGACCTAACAATAATAATTTAAGGGGACAATAATAACAATATGGGAGTTACAGGAGTACTACAATAACAATAATGGGGTTACACTAACAAAAATAATAATAAGGGGGGCTATACTAACATAATAAGGGACTACAGTATTAATATAGGGACTTAACATGCCCCTCTCCTTAAAACAAGTGTTGTCCTCAACGCTTGATTATTTCTTGATGTTTCTGTATAAAATTCTCATCCTCCCATGTGTAATGTTCTACAATAAAGTTCTTCCACTTGCTGAGATACTCTGAAATTGATCGTACTTGTCGAGTTCTTATTTCTGTGACTACTTGAAAACTTCTTGTTGATGCTTGATGTGATCTTCCACTGCTTGAACCTTCGAAATTTCTCTTAAAGATGATGTGATGGATGGTGGATGGTATCCATAAAGTTCCATAAATGGGGTCATTTTTGCTGCAGTATGGAAGGAACTGTTATACCACCATTCAGCGAGAGGTAACCACTTAACCAATTTTGTTTGTTTATCAAATACAAAACAATGAAGATATCATTCCAAACATTTATTTACTATCTCAGTTTAACCATCGGATTGAGGATGATAAGATGATCTATGAGCTAATTTAGTACCCAAACAAGAAAATAACTCTGTCCAAAAATTTCCTGTAAAAATGGGATCTCTATCGCTCACAATAACCCTTGGGTTCCCATGTAGCTTTTGAATTGTGTCCATAAACGTAGTAGCGACTGTAATTCCTTTAAATGGATGATATAATGCATAATAGTGTGCATATTTGGTAATTATATCAACTACCACCATGATGACACTCTTTCCTTCGGACTTAGGTAAACCTGTGATAAAATCCATTGGAATCTCCTCCCAAAAGTGACTTGGAATGGATAAAGGTTGTAGAAGACTTGGGGTATTAATTGTCTCAACTTTATTCTATTGGAAAACCAAACATTTTGCCACAAAATTTTGAATATCATATTTAAGGCCATCCCAAAAAATTCTTTCTTCACCTTGTGGTAACTTTTTGAAAATCCTGAGTGTCCCCCTAAAGGAGCAGTGTGCAATTCCAAAAGAATATTTTGTTTTAGTTGGTAATTATTTTTAGGAGGAATTTTAGAACCCAATACTAATATATATGCTTAATAGGCCTTTGGAATCACTTAAAACTGATTTTTCAAAAAATACTTATGCAATTTGAAAAAAATACACACATTTTTCTTGATTTTGAGGAGCTTGATATTGAAACTTAACTATTCTATGATTTCGGATCTTCAATATCTGAAATTCGTCCCTGAAGTAGCCCTCGAAATCTTCTTTCAATTTCCATAGGTCTGACTTGATTTGGATTCTTCAAGTCAAATTTATTTCCAATCTCCCATAATGACCTACTTATGGATTGGTTCAATAGAGCGAAATTGTATGGCTTGCCACGTGTCACTGTTTGTTCCTTTGCCTCTGAAAGTTATATATAGATAACTACAGTCTGTGCAATTCTAGTCACATTTTACAGAATTCCAATCCATTTCTCAGAGAGATATTTATAAATATTTTACCATGATCATCTCTTCGAGATTGAATTCGGGAGCCTGAAAAAGATCTAACTTCCACAGATCATATCTCCAAACATATTACGAACCAAGCTCTCAAATTTTTCGAAAATTTTCCTGAGTATTTCCACTTCGTGCTCTAATAATTTCAACTTTCGAAACTTCATAGAAAAATAATTATAGTGAAAATTCCGCGATGACCTTTTTAAGTGAAATTCAGGACCCTGCAAAAAGGCCTAACGTCCACAAATCATATCTCCGAAAATATTTCCAACCAATATCCACAATTTTGCGATAATGTTCCCCATGCTTTCAGCTTCACATGTTAAACGTTTCAACTTCTGAACCTTCTTCGAAAAAAATTTATACCGAATATGCTACGATGACCTGTTTGGAGCAGCGAAAACCTAGAATCCATAGCTCTGATACCAGATGTTTGGAAACCAACTCCACAAATAGAAGAAAATATATATAAAAGCTTTACAAATAAGACACTTCTAAGGGGAAACCTCCAATACATTAAATGAATGAACAATTCTTGGATGATAAAAATGAAAAAAACTCCTTTCAATATACAGGAGTCCATGGGGCAACAATGTAATCCTAGTGGGGCCACAATGTAATCCTAGCCGACCTAACAATAATAATTTAAGGGCACAATCATAAGAATATGGGCATTACAGGGGTACAACAATAACAATAAGGGGGTTACACTAAGAAAAATAATAACAAGGGGGGGCTATACTAACATAATAAGGGACTACACTATTAATATAGGGACTTAACAAGTACTCTATTGGGTATCTCATTTAATCTAGTTAGAAAATTCACAAATTTGATGATAATAATCCAATGGAAAGGCAACATATAGTAGATCAGAAATATGTTAATCTCTAGTTAAATAAATGGAAAATAGGAGATGAATATTATGTCAAGCATACACTACCACACCTATCAAATATCCAAGAGAGTCCCACTAGAAATTCCACAAATTCGATGGTAAGAATTTGATGGTGAGGAATTGGATAGTCGACAGGAAATATGATGTCGAACCGAAGGCCAAGTTGCATATTCGACTAGGGGATTCCAACATTGTGACATTATAAATCTGATGGAAAAATTATATGTTTTCATTTTACATATGACGACCCATTCCAACCTAATGGTGTCAAAATATGACATCTATCAGTGTGCATTGATTACCACACTATACATCCGACAACTTGTTCTGACCTTATGGTGTCATAAATTTGGAAGGGGCATATTTGAAAGCATCGCTTTATATTTAAGGTTATTTTAATCGAATAGGTGATGGAAAACAATTTTGAACCTTATGACCACTCTGTGTATTTGACTAGTATGTTGTTGGAAATCCGACAAGTAATGGAGTATTGAAAATAATTATATTTGTTGAATCGGGATCTCAATTTTTTTAAATTTTTTTATCCTATGGTAAGGTTAGCTATAGTGAAACCCAACTAACCAGATCATTATTTGATATATTTCAAAAAAATATTTGATACCTAAACCATTTTCTTATAATAATAATATAATGGAATGGACCACTTTAGCTTCCTTAACTTTTAGTGGATTTAACTTTTCTAGTAAATTCTATAAGCTATGGTCGAACCAAGTGTAATACATAATAATTAGAATAGTTAGGAAAAATGAAATGGCATAGAGAATTTTAATGATCAATAAAATATTCTTACAGAGAATATTTAGGAAAAAAGTAATGGCATAAGAATTATATTGAAAAAATAATAATGTTAGTGCCAATTTGTAGAATCATTTAATAAAAGATCAAATAGATTTCACTTAAGCCAATATTATCGCTCATATATTTGGTTTTGTTTATTTTTGAGTTTCCCTCTTTTCTCATAAAATTTAGTGAATATAACCATCATTTTAACCTTGATTATATGTTTAAAAAAATTATGGAGCATAGATATCCCATATTTCCATATTATGTTTGGAATCAATGAAAATGTTATAGATTAACTCTACATTCGATTTTTTATAGTCATAACAATCTTGGACTTAAATTTATTTTTCCCTTAAGAGTTACCAAGTACATGTTGTGGGGTTGCCGATATGACATCCATGGGCCCCTCAATCTAATGGTTGGGACTTTACGTCAGAGAATGGATAATCTTTTTATTCTTCTGATCCCCTAGGAAAAATATCTTTAATTAGCTATAAATGACTCGATCTTACAGTAGAGAAGTCGCATTACCCAAAAGCTCACACTCATTTCAATGTGATTTTAAACCCTAACGTGATCTAATAGCCCACACTTTTTAAGTGAAATTCAGGAGCCTGCAAAAAGACCTAACGTCCACAGATCATATCTCCGAAAATATTTCCAACCAAGATCTGAAATTTTGCGACAATGTTGCCCAGGATTTCGGCTTTGCACTCTAAAAATTTCAGCTTCTGAACCTTTGTATAAAAAAAGTTATACCGAAAATGCTACGATGACCTGTTTGGAGCAGTGAAACCCTAGAATCCAAAGCACGGATACCAAATGTTGGGAAACCGGCTCCAAAATAGAAGAAAAGAGATATCAATGCCTTAGAAATAAGCCACTTCGAGGGGGAAACCTCCAATACATTACATGAATGAAAAAATCTTGGATGATACAAATGAAAAAACCTCCTTTCTATATATAGAAATCCATGGGGCCACAGTGTAATCCTAGCTGACCTAATAATAATAATTTAAGGGCACAATAATAACAATATGAGGGTTACAAGGGTACAACAATAACAATAAGGGGGTTACACTAACAACAATAATAATAAAGGGGGGCTATACTAACATAATAAGGGACTACAATATTAATATAGGGACTTAACATTCCCCTCTCCTTAAAACAAGTGTTATCCTCAATGCTTGATTATTTCTTGATGTTTCTGTATAAAATTCTCATCCTCCGATGTAAAATATTCTACAAGAAAGTTCTTCCACATGATGAGATATTGTGAAATTGATCGTACTTGTCGAGTTCTTGCTTCTGTGACTGCTTTAGAACCTCTTGTTGATGCTCGATGTGATCTTCCACTACTTGAACCTTCGAAATTTCTCTTAAAGATGATGTGATGGATGGTGGATGATATCCATAAAGTGCCATAAATGGGGTCATTTTTGCTGCAGTATGGAAGGAAATGTTATACCACCATTCAGTGAGAGGTAACCACTTGAACAATTATGTTTGTTTATCAAATACAAAACAACAAAGATATCATTCCAAACATTTATTTACTATCTCAGTTTGACCATCAAATTGAGGATGATAAGATGAGTTATGAGCTAATTGAGTACCCAAACAAGAAAATAACTTCTTCCAAAAATTTCTAGTAAAAATGGGATCTCTGTCACTCACAATAACCCTTGCGTTACCATTTAGCTTTTGAATTGTCTCCATAAACGTAGTAGCAACTGTACTTGCTTTAAATGGATGATATAATGCACAAAAGTGTGCATACTTGGTAAGTCTATCAACTACCACCATGATGACACTCTTTCCTTCGGACTTAGGAAAACCTATGATAAAATCCATTGGAATCTCCTCCCAATGTTGACAATGGATAAAGGTTGTAGAAGACTCGGGGTATTAATTGTCTCAAATTTATTCTACTGGAAAACCAAACATTCTACCACAAACTTTTGAATATCAGATTTAAGGCCATCCCAAAAAAATTCTTTCCTCACCTTTTCGTAAGTTTTTAAAAATCCTGACTGTCCCCCTAAAGGAGAAGTGTGCAATTCCAAAAGAATATTTTATTTTAGTTGGGAATTATTTTTAGGAGGAATTTTAGAAACCAATATTGATATCTATGCTCAATAGGCCTTTGGAATCACTTAAAACTAAATTTTCAAACAAGTCTTATGCAATTTGAGAAAAATACACACCTTTTTCTTGATTTTGAGGAGCTCAATATTCAAACTTAACTATTCTATGATTTCAAATCTTCAATATCTAAAATTCGTCCCTAAAGTAGCCCCCTAAATCTTCTTTCAATTTCCATAGGTCTGACTTGATTTGGATTCTTCAAGTCAAAGGTATTTCCAATCTCCCATAATGACCTAATTATGGACTTGATTTGGATTCTTCTAGTAAATTCTATAAGCTATGATAGAACCATGTGTAATACATAATAATTAAAATAGTTAGGAAAAATGAAATGGCATAGAGAATTTTAATGATCAATACAATATTCTTATAGAGAATATTTAGGAAAAAGTAATGGCATAAGAATAATATTGAAAAAAATATAATGTTAGTGCCAATTTGTAGAATCATTTAATAAAACATCAAATAGATTTCACTTAAGCCAATATTATCACTTATATATTTGGTTTTGTTTATTTTTGAGTTTCCCTATTTTCTCATAAAATTTAGTGAATATAACCATCATTTTAACCTTGATTATATGTTTAAAAAAATTATGGAGCATAGATATCCCATATCTCCATATTATCTTTGGAATTAATGAAAATGTTATAGATTAACTCTACATTCGATTTGTTATAGTCATAACAATATTGGACTTAAATTTATTTTTCTCTTAAGAGTTATCAAGTACATGTTGTGGGGTTTCCGATATGACATCCATGAGCCCCTCAATATAATGGTTTGGACTTTACGTCAAAGAACAGATAAATTTTGTATTCGTCTGATCCCCTAGGAAAAATATCTTCAATCAGTTATAAATCACTCGATCCTACAATAGACAAGGCGTATTACCCCAAAACTCACATTCATTTCAATGTCATTTTAACCCCTAAAGTGATCTAATAGCCCACACTAATTGCATCCAATGCTCAATATGTTACGTCGGGTGAGAATATGA
This sequence comes from Pinus albicaulis, assembly GCA_034641835.2. NCBI lineage: Eukaryota > Viridiplantae > Streptophyta > Pinopsida > Pinales > Pinaceae > Pinus > Pinus albicaulis. The sequence continues at coordinate 1,406,780,748 of CM076581.1, read as the reverse complement.
GGCTTTTATGACACCATTCCACTTAGCGATAAGAATTAATGAGAGTGAGAAATGTAGTTCAACGGTTTCCATGATATATAAATTGGAATGTCAAGGTGCGTGCAAGTTACTGAACTTGTCTTAACCTAATATTCATTGTTGTAACATTTTAATATGATCATTAATTTTAGTAACATTTCATACATTATTTATGTTATATAATTTTACATTTATATCATGATTTTGTTAACAAAATGTAATTATAACTGTAAATAGGAATATGGTTTTTATGTTGGAAACACTATTTGAAGTCTAATATTTTGAGATGTAAAGTTGAAACTATAAGTAGACAAACTTGGGAATGGTTTGTTTTCATTTAAAAACATTCTTCACATAGAGGAAATGATCACTTGCTAAATAGTTTTGATAATCCATATAATCTTGATAGAAAAGTTTAATATGAATTTTTGAAGATTGAATAAATCTTAATTGGCACTTACGGAAAATGTTAGATATTGATGTGTAGTATGAAACTAATATAGGCATTTCAAGTGCCAATGACATCATAAGCCTTGAATTTTGAAAACTAAGTGCTAAGAATATTCATCTTCTTAAAGGATAATAGAAGAGGATAACATTCTTCAAAAAAATGATAATCTTATGATGTAAACTGAAGAGTGTTGAAAAACTTGACGTAATATAGATAAATGAACCTTTTGGGAAAAAAAAGACAAGTAGTCACATTATTATCTTGTACAAGTTCTTGTGAGATTAATATCACCTCAATACTAATTCTAAGAATTTCACTAATAAGTCTTGCATGGTAATACGTAGTATTGTTTTAGGACTCAGGATCTATACAAAGACTCTCACTCTAGCCTGTTTATATAGGCTTGAAATACTATTCATATGAATTCCAACAACCATATAGGATAAGGAGGCTTTGATTTTCAATAAAAAAGCATATGAAACATTTATTGACAATAAACATATTATGTATATAGAAGCATAGAAAAACATGACACATTTTTATGGCTTGGATGATGTATCCAATCTACATTGTCACATGACAAGTCCAATGTCTTCATAGGTATTTAGTGAAATACTCATGTATTGTAGGAAGATGTTGCAAGGTTACTACTTCTCACATATGATATATAACAACATGTACATTGTATTTAAATAAGGATATTCTTTGAGTATATATTAAATAAGAATAGATCTAAAGTATCTATAATACTACTACCAGATGTTGTAATACTGTGAAAATACTCAAGGAAGGGTTTCTATCAAAAGATTCCTTTCTTTGTACTAATCTTCGTATACTCCTTGAGATCTAATACTATGAAAAATGATTATTTTTATATTTTGGTGTTGTATCTAATCCATAGCTCGATATGGCTTGAAGGAAGCCTCTTTCTCAAAATGTATCTTGGGTAACTTAACAGGAAAGTTGATTAAGCATGTCAAGGATGAACTCTGTGAAATTCTCACACATATGCCAAAATTATCTCGAAACCGAAATGCTATGCATTGGATTGAAGTTTCAGTGACCTATGTTTCTTTTGGAAACGTTGTATTGAAATTTAGTATATGTTTAGAAGGAGAATTTTGTATTAATGACATGAACCTTGAAATATTCCCTACATATGTTGCTAGCTAATGTATTTTTCCCTACAAAAGCTATAATGGAATATGAACCTTGATAGGCCCTTGATTGATTTCATCACATATGGATTTTATGGCTTTGGGAATTTGGATTGTGTAAATAAAACATGCATATCACAAAGGTTAGAAAAAAATTGAAATTCTATAGTTTGTAAATTGTATCAATCTAGAAGGATTGATAAAAAATCATTAAGGGTTGTGGATAAAAAACTATAGCTATACCTAAATCCATGTTTGTGCTAAAATAATAAAAACTTAGCTTATGTGAAGAAGGAATAGCATCAAGTTCATTCAATAACACATAGCTATTCATAACTAGAGTAGTTAGGGTTTAACCTAGAACACATGTTCAAGAAGAAGTCTTAGATCCAAAAACTCAAACTTTCATGCCGAGAATAAAAAAAAAAATATTCATGAACATAAAATATTCTCTCAATCTGATTTTGTCTCCTAAATATCTCTTAAATGCAAGTTTTCAAGGACCATGACTAAAATTATCGATGTAGAAAAATTACTAGCTATCTCAAACAAGAGTATGTAATCGAGGTAGAAGACTCATATGAACAAGTTATACGAAAAAACAATTAAATTTTGACTTTATTTGTATAACATACCTTAAATTCACCAACAGAGCTCCATATGAATTGATTTAATGTCAAAATTGGGATGAAAATAGAAAAATTCAAAATAAAATTACCCACGAGTCACATAAATTGAGTTAAATATTGATAAACAATAATCAAAATAATGAAATAAATTAGGAGATATTTTTGTGACTAAATTTTAATTAAAATTACTTGAGTGCATGAATACCTGAGTGATCTCCTTTTGGTTTCGATAATACTTTATAGGATTAGTCTAATCTTGGAGAAAATGTCCCCTAATTTGATGCAACAACAACAAAATCAACATTAGTTTTTTTGTTTCTCTGTTGGATTGAGGGAGGATTGCTCCAAGTGTTTCTGAATCCCAATTTATTTTCTACTAAATAGGGCCAACTATGTGAAGGGGAAAGATTTTGGTGATTCTGATCGGTTACTTCATCGATGTAATTTGAATTGCATGTAAAAAGAGCATGAAATCCACATGTACATACACTTAAAAGAAGAGGAAAATAAAATTCAACCATCAAGATAAGAGACACAAAAAACTTGATAATAGGTTTTGTCCAATGTGGACCATGTCTCTGATCCCTACTCAAAATGGGGAGGAAACTTGTATTAATTTTAACGATCTAAAAATGCATATCTTGAAACATGAAGATGAACTAGAAATGAGCTACTCAAATGGAGAAACAGACTAGACCATCATATTCCTCGTGAAAAATTGTGAAATTTGAGTTTAAAGTTGACTAGTTTCTATCACTATGACCTCTGAGCCTTCGGGGAATCTAAATGATTCCATGTAGATTCTTTATGGAAAATTTTGGGAATATTTTGTCAAGATTCCCATAGATTCATGTAGAAAAATTTCCCCTAGGGTAGAATGGTCTTGACAATGGCATGACTCCACAAACGGAATGGTTCAGTTGCTCGGCTAGTGCTTTGTTTCGTCCTCCCATCAGCTAGAAGGATTTGAGTGGTTTAAATAAATATTTATGGGAGTTGATTATAATGGCCCACTTGTGGGGTAACGATTGACAAATATATTAATATTATCAAAGTCAAGGGTTCAAACCCTTAAACCCCTAGTCCATTTATACTTTTTTATAATAAAAATAATGAGTTTAGCCCACCTATCCATCGGTTCGCGGACGCTCGTTTGGGGTCACTCGAAAATTTAAGTGACAAATTGGTCATTTTCGATGACCATTGAATGAAATATCTCTCGTTTAGTTAGTTCAACGAGTGCACTTTCCAACTGGTTTTTGTGTTATGCTTTCTTATTGGGCTACATGCCCCCATATCATTGGACCACCTCTTTCCTAATAATCCCCAATCAATGATATGTGGCATAGTTTCACTATACCATACAACTGACACTAATGTTGACAGTACTATTGATGAGGTTGTCTATACTATCATCTGTAAACCTCCCATTGGTCCATACCATACTGACAAGGTTGTTCATACTGCCATTAATTGGTTTTCACATTCCATACAGATGTTGATTGTACTGTTGACGTCAGTTGCCACATGGCACCCCGTGGGTCCTTCCTGCACAATAATTTTAATTTTTTTCCAAAAAAATTAGCGAGCCATAAATTTGAATATAGTGTCAGATTGAGGTGTTTTTCATGTCTTTAGATTCATAACTAGTCATGACCTTCACATATGCAAAGGAAAACCCCCAAGAAATTCCATAGACACACTTTCCCAAGGATGAAAAAGAATATGGAGGCATCTTGTATTAATTTCAACCATCTCAAAATGAAAACATGGAAACATGGAGATGGCCTAGAATGGTCTACTCAAATGGAGAAACAAACCACACCATCATATTCATGGTGAAAATTTGTGAAATTTGAGTATAAAGTTGACCAGTTTCTATCACTATGACCTCTGAGCATCCAGGGAATCTAAAATATTCCATGGAGATTCTCTATGAAATATTTTGTCAAGATTTCCCTATATTCATCTAGAAAAATCTACCTGGGGTGGTGTGACTACACAAGCACAATGGTTCAGTTGCTCGGCTTGTGCATTGTTTCATCCTCCCATCAGATAGATAGATTTGAGTGGTTTAATTAAATATTTATGGGCATTAATTACAATGGCCCACTTGTGGGCTAATAATTGACCAATATATTAATAGACTCGAAGTCACTGGTTCAAGCACTTGAACCCCTAGCTCATTTATATTTTTTTATAATAAAAATAATTAGTTTAGCCCACCGATCCACTAGTTCGCGGATGCCAATTGGGGGTCATTGGAAAATTCAAGTAAGTGACAAATTGGTCATTTTTATTGACCATTGACTCACATGTTTTTCGCTCGGATAGTTCAATGGGTGAATTTTCCACTTGGTCGCCACATGGTGTCTTCTTTTTCGGCTACATGGCCCCATATCATTGAGCCACCTCTTTCCTAATCATGCCAAATAAATGATATGTGGCATAGTTTGACTAGACCATACCATTGACACTGATGCTGACGGTAATACTGAAGAGGTTGTCTATACTTCCATGTGTAAACCTCCCATTGGTCCATAACCTAGTAACAAGGTTTTGCATACTTCCGTTAATGGGTCCCCACATTACATATAGATTTTGACTATACCATTGACGTTAGCTACCAAGTGGCACCCAATAGGTCCTTCCTGCACAATAAATTTACTTTTTTTCAAAAAAAAATAGCGAGTCATAACTTTTACATACGGTGTCTAATTGAGGTGTTTTTCACATCGTTAGATTCATAACTAGTCATGACCTTCTCAACTACAAATGAAAACCCCCAACAAATTCCATAGACACGCTTCCCCAAGGATGAAAAGGAATAGGGAGTGGTGTGTATAGCTCCAATTTTCTATTAGTGGGATTATAAACAGACTACATCACACATCCCTTTACATATTTTGATACATTCTTTTTCATATGAGGCCAATAAACAAACCTTTGGAAATGAGACATAGTCTTCCCTACACCAAAATTACCTGATAGAAGAGATATATGTGCTTCTCAGATTACATGGAATATTTCATTGGGGGGAATACAAAGTATGCCAAAATGGTACAAGAGATTTCCATAAAAATGGCAATTGTCTACCTCCGATCCATGGGCTATCTTCTCATCAATCTCTTTGAAATATTCATCAACAACATATTGTTCAACATAACTTTCATGAGACAAAGAAGAATTTTGAAAAAAAATAGATGCAGAAATAAGATGATGAGAGAGCACATTTGCTACTTTGTTGCTAGTTCCCTTTTTGTATTTAATTACCAAGTGAAAATTCTGAAGAAATAACATCCACCTGAAATGACATGCCTGCTAAGACATGGATTTAGATTGTAGGTATTGTAAGGGATAGTGATCCATATGAATAATTGTATCCTTCAAGTAATGTTTCCATTTCTTGAATCTCACACAAAAGCATACATAACCTTGTCATAAAGGGGATAATCCACAACGGCTTAGGAGAAAGTCTCTGAATGGTAACATACAATTCTCCTTTTTTGCATCAAAAGTGCACCCATGGAGTAACCACTAGGATCTGTCTCAATTTTAGAAGGATGTTAGAGGTTAGGAAAGGCTAAAATTGGTGTGGTACTAATCTTCTCCTTCAGGGTATCATAATCCGTCTGTTGCTTTCCTCCACACTAAAAATATTGATTCACATTTGTTAAATAATGCAAGGGAGATGATATGACGAATTAGTTGGCAATGAACCTTCTCAAATATTGCAATGCGCCAAAAAAACTATGGACTTCTATAATGCTGGCAAGCATAGGCCACTTAAAAATCACATAAAATTTTGAAGGGTCAATTTTCAATTGTCCTCCTTCAACAATATGACCCAATTAAACAAATGAATTATTTCCAAAATCACACTTGAACATTTTAGGTTTCCATTTTTTGTAAAACATCAAGCCCCTTATTAACATGTGTTACATGATCTTGACAATCTCTACTAAAAATAAGTATATCATCAAGATACACAAGCTAAAAATTATCAAGAAAAGCTATCAAAAATATAATTCATCACCCTCATAAATATGGTCGGAGCACTACACAGTTTAAATGGCATCACAAGCCACTCGAATATTGCTTGTTTTATCTTGAATGTGATATTATACACATCCTATTCTACAATTATAACTTGGTGGTAGCCACTACACAAAACCAATTTGGTGAAATAAAAAACATTTTTCAATTGACCTAATAAATTATCAATCTGAGGGAGAGGGTAGCGTTTTTTCACCGTAATCTTGTTAGTTGACCGATAGTTCATGCACATCCTCCATGTGACATCCCTTTTTGGCACGAACACTATGGGTTAACAATAAGGAGATAAGCTAGGTCTTATGATCCCTTGGTTCAATAATTCCTAGAATTATTTCTTCATCTCCTCCATTTCAACCACTAACAACTTGTACATAGCCTCATTATGTAAAGCAACATCTCGCTAGAGATGAATTTCATTTTGGATCTCTATTTTTGGAGGTAACCCACTTGGTTCTTGAAAAATCCCACCATAGTTAGAAACAATTTCATACAATTATTTTGTAATGTTCCAATCTTTTGCAAATAAATTGGAACATTATTTTTGCTCATATTATCTAGGAGATAAATAAAACGGTTGAGGAGACCCATTTGCATAAATAAAATTCCACATGAAGTGAGAAGGGATCCATGAAGTAGCCATTTTTGCACGTCCTAGTGTGAAAAGGGGGCAAACACATGAGGATGAGGCCATGTTGACCAAGTCAACAGTGCAACACAATAGGGTGTAGCTTGCTTGGGAAGACAGTGCAGTTAGAGAGGGAGGAAGATTCCTTGTAGGAGAAACCCTAATTGAGTGCGGTCCATGGCATGGAGACATCATTTTGCAAATAAGGAGGATGAGGCAGCCATAGAGAGGATTATTGAAGATTTGGACTTAGATTCTATTTGCAATCTCCAGCTGTTCAACTGAATTGCAGTGCCTTTGGCACGAGGGATTCTTGTTCAGGAGTTCCTCTCCTCTCTTGAGTAGCTCAAGGAGGATTGCTCTTCATTTCTCCATATCCAGGCATTTGGCCATAGCCATTTCTTCATCTACAGTTCAATCATTGGGTTTTGTTGCAAGTGTTGCTGTGGAGGAGATTCCACAACACCATTCCTTGTATCATTTCTCATAGGAAGGAGTTCCTATTCTTTGGGAGGATCAAAAAGGAAGGTTTCCAGAGCTGATTTGCATATTTTGGCAAAAGGCAAAGCTTCTTCCACCATCATCAGCGCAGTCCCTTCCATAGACTGCGTTATCTCAGAGTTTGTCTACAGCGAGGGTTTGCTCCACCATTTTGGAGGAAGAGATTTCTTGTGTTGGGATCAGCCTTGCACTTAAGGAATCCATTGGAGGAGGTTGTTTCAGTTTGCAGGCCATATTCATTCTCCTCACTCTATTGTATATTTTTAGCTGCTGCAGCTACCCAACAACTTTGGAATTGTTGTCTTTTCATATTTTTTACATGTATTGCAGCCAATCCTTCTAAGGATTGTGTATCGGTGTTATAGTAGTGTTTTTAGCGGTTGAGAGCATGCTCCCCCTCTTTCCTTGAGCTATTATTGTAATATAATTTTATTATCACTTTACATGTTGCAGTGTCTCCATATGACTGCGTAGTCATAGCTAGGGTTCAAATGTGTAGCAGTGTTCTCTTGTACTTTTTCCTTGAGGATTGGTATTGTTCATCTTGAGCATCATTTCCCTCAAGATTTTGTATACATTTGCAACTACCATTATTATAATGAGATGGCTATGAGTTTTTCGGCATTTTTCAGAAGTTTGAGCAACTTACCCTTCATGCTTATGTTTTTCATATTGCTGTAGCTCATTCCCTTGAGAAAAAACATCCTAAGGAAGAATTATCTTCATAGCTATAGGCAGAGTCTAAGGAAGGGCTAGATAGCCTCTAGTTCTCATCCTCTATTTAGAGGTAAAATAACTGGTAAAAGCCCTCTTAGTTAATCTCTAACATAGGCTTGCTCATATTTTTGACAAAAGAACATTTTAGCAATGAAAAGGTTGTTTATTTCCATTTCGGGATATTACAGTGGTATCAGAGCATCTTTCTTGGCTCATCCCGTGGCCTTCAACCCCAAGAAAGAAGAAATCAAGATGATGAAGAGCATGAGCTTGTTCTCATCAATTTTTAGATCTGGAAAGAACCTCTCCAAGTGTTGGGTATGTGTTATATTCTTTCCATGACTAAGCATGTGTGGGGGGGTAAGAGGGGGGGTGGTGGGTAGTCCGCGCCCATGGTTTTGTGCATAGTTTTGCACATGATTTTGGGGTAGATGGTTTTCAACCCCTGGTATTTTGTAGATCTGGTCAAAGGAACTACGGTTATGTTCTAATCTAGGGTTAATGTATTATGGTTTATGTATGCTTTGGCATGTATATATATGTGTTGTAACACTAAAATGAATAATAATGAAAAATCAAGCTGGTCGTCCCGATTTGGGAGCCAGGGGAAAATCTATGTGTTTATCTATTTTATGTTTTATGCTCTCACTATTGTTTATTTTCTGTTATAAGATTCGTGTGTAGATAATTTCTGTTCAGGGTTAAAACCTACACCAAGGGGGTTGAGGAGAAAGAAGAAAGAGAAGAGGAAGGACCCTGCACTTCCTATTCTCATCAAGAAGGAGACAAAATTTTGAGCAGGAGGAAGACTTCATTTTCTGATGGAGGAAAAGGGGATAAGCTTAGAATGTTTATTCCTAAATTTGCACAGAGCATTTATGAAGATCTCAAGGAGGTTAGGAGGGAAACAGATGAAGAATCCTCAAGAGGGTTTGATCCTAAAGCAAACTCTAGATTTGTACCTAGTGATTGTGAGCATTCATCCACACACTATGAGGTTCAGTGCAATCATAGTCCCAGTAGCCCCATAAGGGAGGTTGAAGAAGAAGAAGGAGTGAATAAATAGGAAAGGTAGCATGGTAGATCCTATCTATCACATTTTTATGGTTCACTTATCAGTTCAGCCAAGTCTTGGGTGGAGGAATTAGACACCTTTTTGTAGCACCACCAAATTCTGGAAAATCAAGCTACCATAGTTGCAGCACTGCATATGAGAGGTAAGGCCTATGCTTGGTGGATCTTTGAATCCTTTCCTTTGAAGAACAATGACATTGTATCTTATGCAAATTTCACTAAGGCATTAGTGAAGAGATTTGATGGGGGGATTCTTGAGACACACATGATGGGTTTACACAAAGAAGATCAAATAAAACCCTTCCATGAAAACGCAATGCCTCTTCAGAAAATAATGGGGGAGGCCAAAAAACTGAATGAAAACTTGCTGGAGAAGGAAATTTCATCTCACATCCTGGTGCAAGGGAGCATGGGGAACTCTTTTCCAAAGAAGGATCCAATCATTGAGAGGTTGCCCACTCATGTTGCAGATATTAAGGGCAATAGCGATGTTAGATCTGGAGTTGATCTAGCCCCTCATGTAGAGGGAAGAGGAGCTCTTGCTCCACATAGAGGGATGCTTGCATCTTTTCAAGGAAGTCCCCGGGATCTCATGTATGGATATGAAGGTACATCTCATGTTTTACCTGTGCCATCGTTGAAGAGGTGTAAAACAATGGAGTCACAAGGAGAAGATGGGGAGAAGAACCAGCAACATGAGTTGAGGAGTACTCACCCATATCCATTTTTGGAAGCTATTGCACCAAGGAGAGAGGTTGGATTGCACAGTAAGGTCATGGACATAAGTGTTCATCCATATTTTCAGTCTTCTCTTGAGGGAGATGTCTCACCACATGGAGGCATTTCATCCAAGGAGCCACTAGTTTAGCAAAGGAGGATAGTTGCTTCACACTTGGAGGCACCACTCATTGATTCTATAGAGGTGGGAGCCTTGGGAGAGCTTGAGACAGAAGTGGGAGTTTTGGATAGACTCATGATGGAGGGATACATTTCCTCAACCTCATATACACCTACTCTCATTGCATATTTTGTGTTGTGGCAGAAGCAGCATAGGAAGGATAGCAACCTTCCAATTTGTGACTTGGGCATAGGAGATGTCAAGGAGGAGGACAACCATATGACATATGTTCTTCATGAGGAGCTACCAGCGCTATCATTATGGAGGATATATCTACATTGGAACTCCTGGCTATTGGTGGGATATTCCAATGATTCTTTCACCTACAGGACATCTAATGATCAGCATAGGAGGAGATGCACTAGCCATATGGAGATGGGGGAATTAGCACAGCCACCCCTTTTCCCTTTATGGATGAGAGAAGATTCATCTATGAGTCCCTCAAATGATATGAGCATAGAACATGGTAAGGGTGTACATTATTTTACACATGATCATTTGTATGATATATGTATGCATCCCTTAACCATACACATGTAGGAGAATGTTCCAAGAAGGAGCATACATTTTGCTAGACCTCATGGTTTAGTAGGGGCCATAAGCATGGATAATGGCCATTATCTTGGAGGACTTGGGGAGGATAGAGATCATGGAGGACATGCTCAATTTTCAGCAGGTATCATTTACCTTCCCTAAGCTTGTGAGGAGATTGATGCAACACACCAGTGGTTGAGAAGCCACAATTTATATCAGTCTCTATGGCAGTGGAGCACTAAGCTGCGCTAGTTGCACTTGAGGGACCATTGTCCTTCTCATTTTTTACACATGGCAACAACAATAATGCTCCTATTTTCTCCTTATGATTCTATTGTTCATGCCTTTATGAGGAGCAGGTTTGAGGAGGAGACACATAGGATGGATGTGTCCATTGAGGGAGGAATCCCTCACATCTTTTGCATTGCATTTTCTGATGGGAACATGAGAAATGGTATGGCCACTATAGTAGAAACAATGTTTTATGATGGGGTGAGCCATATGATGGGTATGAAACCATATGAGGATGATTCCCAACTCATCACATATGGAGATGTTTGGGCCAGCATGTCTTGCAGCGTTGGGGGAGAGACCTTGGGAGGTCCAGCCTTCTTCTTGCCACTTGATGGCCACATTATTGCAACCCAGGACAACAGAAACTCTACACTTATCCTACTTGGAGATATGGAAAGTGTGGGGTAGACTATATGGCCTGCCATGTGCAGATTATTAGCCCACCTTCTTTGTCGGAGCCAAAGGTGGATGAAAATTTTCCTGAGTTGCCTAGTTGGGAGGTGACTCCATTTGCATGGCACATAGCTTGGGGATGGATGGACCATACGAGGGAGACAATTCCCATTATATTTCAAACTCCATTCCTCATGGAAGGGACCTCTAGACACCACTTGCTATCTACTTGAGCATTATACCTTACATGATGATGGCTTGACAGCTACTTGCATGCTAAGGAGGAGCATTGTGGAGGATTGGATTGATGAGATAACAACACTACACTTGGAGGAGATCATCATACATGGATGCTACAGGTAGAGGAGAAGAAGACACAGTCTATCCTTTCACTTGCTTGAGGACAAGCAATATTTGGGAGGGGAGGACTGTAATGTTCTAACATTTTGCAAATAAATTGAAACATTAATTTTTTCTCATATTATCTAGGAGATAAATAAAATGGGTGAGGAGACACATTTGCATAAATAAAATTCCACATGAAGTGAGAAGGGATCAATGGAGTATCCATTTTTGCACATCCTAGTGTGAAAATGGGGCAAACACATGAGGATGAGGCCATGTTGACCAAGTCAACAGCGCAACACAAGAGGTTGTAGCTTGCTTGGGAAGGTAGCGCAGTTAGAGAGGGAGGAAGATTCTTTGTGGGAGAAACCCTAATTGAGTGGGGTCCATGGCATGGATACATCATTTTGCATATAAGGAGGATGAGGCAGCCATAGAGAGGATTATTGAAGATTTGGACTTAGAGTCGATTTGCAATCTCCAGATGTTTAGCTGAATTACAATGCCTTCGGCATGAGGGATTCTTGTTCAGGAGTTCCTCTCCTCCCTTGAGTAGCTCAAGGAGGATTGCTCTTTATTTCTCCATATCCAGGCATTTGGCCATAGCCACTTCTTCATCTACAATGCAGTCACTGGGTTGTGTTGCAGGTATTGCTGTGGAGGAGATTCCACAACACCATTCGTTGTATCATTTCTCATAGGAAGGAGTTCCTATTGTTTGGGAGGATCAACAAGGAAGGTTTCTAGAGCTGGTTTGCATATTTTTGCAGAAGGCCAAGCTTCTCCCACCATCATCAGTGCAGTCCTTTCCATAGACTGTGTTATCTGAGAGTTTTTCTGCAGTGGGGGTTCGCTCCACCATTTTGGAGGAAGATATTTCTTGTGCCTAGATTAGCTTTGCACTTAAGAATCCATTGGAGGAGGTTGTTTCAGTTTGCAGGCCATATTCATTCTCTTCCTTCTATTATATATTTTGAGTTGCTGCAACTACCCAGCAACTCCGGCATTATTGTATTTTCATATTTTGTACATGTATTGCAGCCAATCCTTCTAAGGATTATGTATCAGTGTTATAGTAGTGTTTTCAGGGGCTGAGAGCATGCTCCCCCTCTTTCCTTGAGCTATTATTGTAATATCATTTTATTATCATTTTACATGTTGTAGTGTCTCCATATGATTGCGTAGTCATAGCTAGGGTTCACATGTGTAGCAGTTTTCTCTTGTACTTTTTCCTTGAGGTTTGGTATTGTTCATCTTGAGCATCATTTCCCTCAATATTTTATACACATTTTCAACTACCATTATTATAATGAGATGGCTATGAGTTCTCCGGAATTTTTCAGAAGTTTGAGCAAGTTACCCTTCATGCTTATGTTTTGCATATTGTTGTAGTTCATTCCCTTGAGCAAAACCTTCCTGAGGAAGAAATATCTTCATAGCTATAGGTAGAGTCTGAGGAAGGGCCAGATAGCCTCCAGTTCTCATCCTCTATTTAGAGGTAAAATAACTGGTAAAAGCCCTCTTAGTCAATCTCTGACATAGCCTTGTTCATATTTCTAACAACGAAACATTTCAGCGATGAAAAGGTTGTTGATTTCCATTTCGGGATATTACATATTTTTTGTTAGGGGGATCACAACCCTGAAAAGTTTCAGATGCTTCCAATCCTTTTCTCTCACAACCATGATTTGAATATTTTGTTGGAGTTAATAAGCCTCTTCATTTTACCTACACTAACAATATTTTCACTAATCTTCACACGATGGGCTCTAAAAAGATACTCCACATCAAATTTCATGAGATGGTATTTATTTTCATGCTGGAAGAAGACTACTTTGTGTCATACAAATATGGACTCCCCAAAACAATGCCACATATATCTAATGGGACAACACCCATATCTATCTCATCTCAAAGTTTTGATGCAATAACAAACCTATCCATGTATTTCTTGGTTACATGAAGTTTTTCTTTGTCACATACATAGGAAAGAGGGTAGGGTTTTGGATGACGGTTGGTTTACAATCGCAAATTTTTAACTATAGATTCTGAAATCAAGTTTACTCGAGAGCCCAGTTCAAATAATGAAATTTCCACTTTAGTATGTTTCACCTCAAACTTAATATGGAATAATTCACTCCTCCATTAGGGCACTTTTGAGGTATAAAATCGGCCTCCTAAGGAAATTACATAATAATAGCGGAAATAATAAACTAAGATTAGATTACATCATCAAATTTTAGAGGTACAACACAAAAAAGAAAAAAAAAAAAACTCTATTTTTCAACTTATCTCACTATGGGTTTACTGAGTTGAATGTATAATTTGATTCCTAATTCAATGATTACCCATGTTGCATACGTTTGATGGACCCTTCTACAATAAAAATAATAAATGAGTGAAAAACGTGACTGCAATCACGTTTTTCATGTATTTATCATTTTTATTATAGAAGGGTCCATCAAACGTATGCAACATGGATACTCCATGGATGGGGAGTTAAAATTTCATCCAACGATTACTCTCGCTTGGAATTTGAGTAAACCCTTAGGGAGATAAGTTGAAAATACAAGTTGAAAAAGTATTTTTATTATTGTATTCTTTTTTAATATTTTTACTTTTTTACCTCAAAAATAGTGAATCACCCCCGATGGTTGAAATCATCATCTTGAATCCTATTCCTTCTTATAAATTTTATTTTTGTTGTACATTTTTCCTAGGAGTCCATTTTTTAAGTCAAAATTTCTCTAATATTGCGTTCATTAACAAGAGACTCTTTTGTCGAACTTGAACTTGCATGAATTTCAAAGCTAGAATTAACATCAAAAGAATTGTTACCTTGTATGACCAGTACTGTAATTTTCATATCATCAACGAAATCAAATACAAAGTATTCTTGCAGAGTTTACACTATCTTTTTTTTTTCCATTTCAACCAAATTTATTTGTCTTCAACTTTGGATGCAACTTCCAATAATGTTCAACATCGTGGCCTTCCTCTTCACAACGTCTACTAGATGGATTTCCTCCTTCTTCTTTCTTGGTTGTAGTTATCTTCTTGTCATTTTCCTTTCCTTTTCCTTTGAATTTATTGTTATGAGGTTTCGACGACTTCTTGGGTTGATGCTATATGTCATGTGTACCCCTGCTTTGAAGATGGATGGCCTTCACACTAGCCATATAAATAGTAGTAGGCTCAAAATACAACAAATATTGCATCGTATAACTATGTAGTAAAAAAATATACTCCATCATAGTATATGGTGAATCTAAAGGAATGCCTAATATTAAATCTTTCTTTCTAAATTCTTTTGTGAGACTTTTCACAATTTTTTCCTTGCCTTGCCTCAAATATTGTCACTCCATCATAGCCTTTTGTCAATATCCCAAAGGAAAAAATTGATCTTTCAATGCTAAAAAATTAATTCATACTAGGAGGAAAGGAGTTTACCGAGATGTATACTACGTTGCTAAAGCTTTCTCCCCCACCAGATCAGAGTGATGCAACTTAGTCGAAGAGATTTTAACTAGATCTTGGCCTCATGTTCTATAATCTATTGAATCTTAAAATATAGATCAATATGTCCGATCCAATTGTTTAAATTTTCTACACTACATTATCCATTAAACATGTGTAAGTAAAACTTTGCATATAACTTAAAATAAGGCTTTTCAGAAGCATTCCTATATTTCCTATTAGAATTTTGAGAGTGAGAAGATGAAGAATAACATAAATGAGTGGAAGATGGAGGTGGGGGTTTAAGATTTTGTCCTCCTTCTCCTTGATTTACCAAAGTATGATATTCTACTCATGATTTCCTCTTCTGCTTCTTTGTCTCTAAATTCTTATAATCTACAAACAAATTTTCAACTATGTTGGCCGAGGTGTAAAAATATTTTAAAAAATCTTGCTCCTTCTCTAGTTGAGCGTCATGATCTACCATTTTTCTTCTTTGTGTTGCACACCCTGATTCTGGATCAAAGGAATTAATTTTACCTTCACCCATTTGGAGCTTGTTCTTATTTAACATTCACTCCTGCAATTCACATCAAGGAGAACTACTATGGTACCAAACTTGATCTAGATTTCTTCCTTCATTTATGTAATCAGAATTGAACGTAAAAAGAGCATGAAAATGACATGAAAATCAAAGGAAACCATCAAAATTCAAGGAATGGGCTAAAAAATGACTGCTCAGATGAAGAAATGGTCCACATGATTAGATTCCTAAAAGAAAATCATGAATTTTAAGTATAAAGTTGAACAATTTATGTCATTGTGACCTATGGGCCTCTAGGGAATCTAAACTTTTCCTTGTAGATTCTCTATGGAATATTTCGAAAATATTCTATCAAGTTTCCCTTAGAAATATTCTCGAAAAATACATCTTGGGTGGCGTAGTTCCAACAATGGTGTGGTTCGACATGTGGCTTAGTTTCGTGGCTCGTCCTGCGTGTTTTTTCCTACTCCCATCGATTCGTCAGATTGAGTGGTTTAAATAAATATTTGTGTGTTTTGAATACAATGGCCCACTTCTGTGCTAATAGTTGGCTGATATATTAATAGATCAGGGGTCACATGTTCAAACCAATGGACCCTCTGGCCATTTATATATTTCTATAATAAAAAAAATAAGTTTGTCTCACCCGTCCACCAATCCTTAGGCATCTATTGGGGGTCACGAAAAAAATTTAGTAAGCGAAAAAATGGTTGTTGTTAATGACAATTGACTAGACAACTTGTCACTAGGTTAGCACGACGAGTCTGATTGCCAACTGAATGCTACGTGGTGCCTTCTGATTGGTCCATGTAAATCCATATCATTGCGCCACCTCTCACATAGTCATGTTCATTCAATGACTCATGGTGAATTTTGATTGGATTGTACCATTCACACTGATGTTGATGGGACTACTAACAAGGTTGTCCATATTGCAAAGTTTGAACCTTCCATTGGTCCATACCCTACTGATGCAGTTGCTAGTACTTGGCATGTTTCAAACTCCCATTGGTCTATATCATGCAGATGAGGTTGTCTATACTGGCACATGTCATGTGATAATTGGTCTGTATGTTTCATATATATGCTAAACCTACTTATGACGCTAGTTTCCACAAGGAGTCTTGTGGCTCCTGCCTACATAATAATTTTATTTTTTTCCAAAAACTTCAGTGGGCCATAACTTTCACATACCTTGTCGGATTGAGGTGGCATTCACATCATTGTATTTCGAACGATGAGATCGTCGATTTTGGATGGTTTGGATGAGATTCGAGTACTTCAAAAATTTGGCCTTTTGGGATCCTATTAGATCACTTAGGCCCCCTTCTCTCCATCCCCTCGGCCACTACCTCACATCACTCTCAATTCCGTGGTGCCCAATCTATCCTATAGAAAACTAGTTGAAATCAATGAATTAGGATTCATGTGTAGACACTAGATGAACAAAAGAAAACTTGTCGTAGTTTCAGAGTGCCATCAGACACGGAAGCACAACAATGAGGGAGGAAGTTAGGGTTTGGGGGGTAGGGTAATAACCTAACTGCCCGAGTAACCCTTCTCACTGTAGATCTCAAAAGCATGTCAATGACAGAGATAATCACACATGGCTCACTAACCATTAACATATAAGGATCGTGGATACGATGGATCCGGTGAAATATATTACATTGATCATCAAGTTAATAATATATATGCCAACTGACATAACGAGACTATGAGATCTTGAATGTACCAAAATATTTAGAACTATATTGATTATATGAGTATTGAAAGACAACAAGTTTACATAGGGCTTGATTTAATAATAAAAGCATATAGAATCTATGTGTAGAGGTGATGTCAAATATATGGCACAATGCATAATAATGTAAACATTGTGCCAAAGTTATGTTGCACAGGTGTGTGAAAACCAAAACTTAATAGTTATGCAATGATTTATAATATAACCTTAATAGTTATTCGAAGATTTATAATATTTGTGGTTAAGATTTGATGGACTTAATTGCCATTAATAAAAAAAAATTATGATGAAGGTGAATGATGTGGTGGGCATTACAATTCAATTCCAAATAAATAATTAAGTTAATATTTAAGCAAAATAATAAACAAAAGATGTACTCTAATTTAGAGATGAAATGAAGTTCTTGGAGTACTTATTCTTTTAATCAAAGTCATGTAGATAGTTTTAAAAATTTGGGCTAAAATTATTTAATTTATAAAATTTTAATGTCTTAGGGATTTCTAAAGTATTGAATCCAATTAAATATTCCAAAATTTACTTTAAACAACAAAAGAATCACAATTTTTTCTTGAAATGGCTATTTTATGAATACGTGATATACAATATATTTCTTATATTTAAAAACCTATTACTTAAATATTTTAAATATTAAAAAAAAATCTATTACCTATTATATTTCAAATAACAATCAATAGTTTAAATTGATCCTAGGCTACTCTTGTTAATGAAAAATAGCTAATCCCTCCCCAAGTTGAGGCAATCTCATTGCCGCCCCATAAAAAGTCAACAAGAACTCTTCCAATCCGCACCCCATAAAATTCAACCTGAACCCTTCCCATTTATTCATAAAACTAAAAACACCACTATGCACAATTTAAAGTTACGAGGACACCATATACTTCCATTTAAAACTATTTTCCAGTGAGCCAAAGCCCAAGACTACTATAGATTCATTCGTTTAAAGCTATTCCTAGTTTTGTGTTGTGAATGGTGGTGCATAAAAAGTCAACAAGAACTCTTCCAATCCCCACCCCATAAAATTCAACCTGAACCCTTCCCATTTATTCATAAAACTAAAAACACCACTATCCAAAATTTAAAGTTACGAGGACACCATATACTTCCATTTAAAGCTATTTTCCTGTGAGCCAAAGCCGGAGACTACTATAGATTCTTTTGTTTAAAGCTATTCCTAGTTTTGTGTTGTGGATGGTGGTGCATAAAAAGTCAATAAGAACTCTTCCAATCCCCACCCCATAAAATTCAACCTGAACCCTTCCCATTTATTCATAAAACTAAAAACACCACTATCCACAATTTAAAGTTACGAGGACACCATATACTTCCATTTAATGTTATTTTCCTGTGAGCCAAAGCCGGAGACTACTATAGATTCATTTGTTTAAAGCTATTCCTAGTTTTGTGTTGTGGATGGTGGTGCATAAAAAGTCAACAAGAACTCTTCCAATCCCCACCCCATAAAATTCAACCTGAACCCTTCCCATTTATTCATAAAACTAAAAACACCACTATCCACAATTTAAAGTTACAAGGACACCATATACTTCCATTTAATGCTATTTTCCTGTGAGCCAAAGCCCGAGACTACTATAGATTCATTCGTTTAAAGCTATTTCTAGTTTTGTGTTGTGCATGGTGGTGCATAAAAAGTCAACCAGAACTCTTCCAATCCCCACCCCATAAAATTCAACCTGAACACTTCCCATTTATTCATAAAAATAAAAACACCACTATCCACCATTATATACTTCCAGTTAAAGCTATTTTCCTATGAGCCAAAGCCCGAGACTACTATAGATTCATTCGTTTAAAGCTATTCCTAGTTTTGTGTTGTGGATGGTGGTGCATAAAAGGTCAACAAGAACTCTTCCAATCCCCACCCCATAAAATTCAACCTGAACCCTTCCCATTTATTCATAAAACTAAAAACACCACTATCCACAATTTAAAGTTACGAGGACACCATATACTTCCATTTAAAGCTATTTTCCTGTGAGCCAAAGCCCGAGACTACTATAGATTCATTCGTTTAAAGCTATTCCTAGTTTTGTGTTGTGAATGGTGGTGCATAAAAAGTCAACAAGAACTCTTCCAATCCCCACCCCATAAAATTCAACCTGAACCCTTCCCATTTATTCATAAAACTAAAAACACCACTATCCACAATTTAAAGTTACGAGGGCACCATATACTTCCATTTAAAGCTATTTTCGTGTGAGCCAAAGCCCGAGACTACTATAGATTCATTCGTTTAAAGCTATTCCTAATTTTGTGTTGTGGATGGTGGTGCATGTGAGATACTAGCTAAAAGGTTCTACGTTTTGTAATAATTGATCCCCACAAATTGTTAATTAACTTTAAACGGATTTAAAGTTACTTTAATATTATGGTAAGCCATTATGTCAAGAACGTTTTAATTATTCGTAATTTGGAATAAAAATATTTGGAGAAACTCTATTGACGTGGCTTTTAATTATTTTATGGACCAAAGATGACTTCCCATTTGGGTATAAAAGAACCTTTACCGCCTCACCTCACTACGGGTTCAATATTCACTAAGAAGGAGCAAGTTGTGCCTCGTTCTCGTTCTCGTTTTCAAGACTAGTTTGCACTTCTGTTATTTGTTTCTCACTCGCTGAATCTAGTTTGTTTCATACACCCAGGACTTACCTTCCCTTTCTACGGGATGGATCCGTACAATATTGAAGGAGTTTGTGATGCCTGCTACTCGCACCCGCTCACTCTTCAACAGCCCTTGGATAGAGATTTTTACGATTATGATGTCGAATACTCGCACCCGCTCACTCTTCAACAGCCCTTGGATAGAGATTTTTACGATTATGATGTCGAATACTCGCACCCGCTCACTCTTCAACAGCCCTTGGATGTCGAATACTCGCCCGATCAAGTGTCATTCGATGAAGTTTTTTACGATTTTGACTACTTCATCGAAGGCCCTTCCGTTGAAGGGCCATTTGATGATTTCAACTACTACTCGCGCGCGCACACCCTTGGAAGGCAATTGGTTGAAGATTTTTACTATTGTGATGTCAACTACTTGCACGACATTGAAGAGCAGGATGAAGATTTTGAGTATTATGATGCCCACTCCTGGCGCGCGCACAGTCTTGAATGCAACACGTCCACGGGTTCAGTTCAAAACAACCCAAATTCGAATTCAGTTTCCACTCCTCTCTTCACTGCAGGGGAATCAGATATGTCGTTGGGCATCGTATCTGGGTCTGCCCGGATGGATCATACTCACGTAAGCTTTAAATTTTGTTCTATTTTGCAAAAAGTTTTTACAGTCCTTTGTTCACATATTCAAGAAATAGATCTATGCTAAATCGTTATTTCTAAATTAGATCTTTGTAAATTTGTATTTTTAAATAACTCTGTTTCTAATATGTATTCTCAAAAAATCTATGGACCTAAAGATTCATCTCGGCCAATTAAATTTTTTCAAATTGTTTCTTCTCAAGGACCAAAAATATCTGTGTCAGAATGACAAATGCCAAGAATAATAAAAGACCTTTAACCCCTAATAGATCTTGAATTACTATCACTG
The DNA here is from genome assembly GCA_034641835.2 of Pinus albicaulis. NCBI lineage: Eukaryota > Viridiplantae > Streptophyta > Pinopsida > Pinales > Pinaceae > Pinus > Pinus albicaulis. The sequence continues at coordinate 1,406,759,723 of CM076581.1, read as the reverse complement.
CATCTCCTTGACCAAACCCACCTATATTAAGGTTATTCGTTAATGGCTGATCGTGTATGTCTTTGCCTGAGAAACTTGATTTAATTAAAATGATTATTGGTTATGAAAACTGCTTCAATTCTATTTATTTGTTTTTCATTGGATAGAGCCCTCGCAAACTGAAAAATACATTCAGATATATGGCATCATAAAACAGTACTGTTTTTCATTGGCCGGAAGCCTAACCAACAATGTAGGTTTTATGTGTATAACACCTTTGTCTATTCACTTATAGAAGAGTGTTTTAGAACCTTTTCTTTCCTCATCAACGAACGTTTCCTTTGCACGCAGGGAGTGAACTCAACATGCTGGAAATTGGAGAAACTTGAAGAAAGTCTTGACTCTATTCACATTTCCTCCGGTTTTAACGTCAGAATTGAAGAAACCAGGGAGCCCATTCCCATTGTGAATATTGCAGAAAACTCCACCAAAGGAGGACGCGAAATTATCGAAATTATCCCAAAGGGAGAGGAGGATTATTGTTCAGGGAAATCACGGCCAGTGAGAAGTGGTGATGATGATGATATGGATGAGGAGTGGGAGCTTATCCAGAAAGGGGAAATTGACACAGCTGTTTGAGGCACACTAGCATTAATTAAGGCATTCTTCTTTTATTTCTTTAGTGCGGCCTCTTTACAATTTTTTTGTGCACTTAATTACGAACCAAGAGATTCAGCTCATCTTATGTCCGTTGCTAGATTAGGTTATTAATAAGTTGGGATTTCAAATAGAGTGATTATTTATTTTAAAGGCTGTGATTATGTAATATTTTTCTTAATTTCTTGTCACATTAGGGTAGTAATAAGTTGGTATTTAAAATAGAGTGATTATGTATTTAAAATGCAGTGATTATGTAAAATTTATTTTATATTTTTCTATTTTTAGTTATATCTTATGTTTTTTAATATTAGAAGTTTTTTTTTATATTTTTTTTTAATATTAGAAGATTTTTTTTATATGTTTGGTTTAATATTAGAAGATCTTTTTTACATGTTTGGTTTGATATTAGAAGATCTTTTTTTATATATTTTCTTTAATGGAAATATCAGATTTCGATTATGTATTTTAAATACAATGATTATGTAATACCTCTTTTATATGTTTTTTGATTTTTGGTTACATCTTATTTATATGTTTTTTGATTTTTGGTTACATCTTATTTTCTTTAATATTAGAAGATCTTTTTTTATATGTTTTTTTTAATGGAAATATCAGATTTGTTATATTTATTTTTGAATATGTAAATGATGTTGTGTTGACTATTTTGGAATATGAATTATTATTATTTAATTATATATCTATGAAGTTATTATTTAATTCGGTTGACATCTTTTTCGCTATTACATAGTACACTAAAGTTGTGTCATCTATTAGTTTAACTTGGTCAAATAATTGAGGAAACAAATGGACCTCAATATTTGATGTCAGTGTCTAGTCATATAAGAATATGAGATGAATAAGCTATTGAATATCTCCATATCCATAACATAATAATCAAAATCATAGATGGTGCAAGGTATTGATAAACTATGGTATTAGCCCATGGTGAAAACCAACCTAGATCCATCTTAATGCCATATATATCAAGCGTCGAGAGGGATACAAACTCTCGAGGTGCAAACCTTTCCTCAAAATTTTCACTCAAAAAAAAGGGTTCCACCTTGAGAGATTTGATCCCTCTCGATGCTTGATAGATCCAGGGTTAACATGGATTTAATTTTAGATGTCTAGGCTAGATCCTCTTTTTTGAGTGAAAATTTTGAGTAAAGCTTTGCACCTTGAGAGATTTGATGCCTCTCGGTGCTTGATAGATCCTGGTTTAAGATGGATCTAGGCCATTTTGAGATGGATCACATCTATTTGTTGATCCATACCTTATAAGCGACTTCAAAATTATTGGGTCTCCTCCCATATGTTAAATTCCATAACGAGTGGGTTTCTTAGTTGTGGTGACAGTGGTCTAAGTCTCTATCATTTCCCTTGACCTAGTAGTTCCACTCTTAGGAGCCCCTTATAGGTCCCTTGTTGGTTTGAATGGTAACATTTTTGGTGGCATTGTTGGGGACACAAGATGCATGTCTTGTTCCTCTTGCAACATATTGACATATCATTATTGATCACTCCACTTAAAGAAAGAAGCCCTAGTTATTCATGGAACCTTAAGGTCGATGCTTGTAGGGTGAAGCAAGAATGATTGTAGGCATATTTAATTCATCTTGGCGACGCTTACATATTTTTCTTTCATAGCTCCAATAGGTTGTCTTTCTTTCATAATTTCCCACCTTGGACATTGCTAGCATTTTTGGGTACCCTATTCATGTTGTAGGAAGGATGGTAGGTGTGGTGCCCATCTTTAATGGTGATCCACTCTTTGCAATTGACTGTGTAAAAATATTTAATGCACATGATTCAAGAGGGAAAGTGGTTCACTAAGATCTCCTTATGCTTTTTTTTCACGAGTTCTCTCGGTGGTCATAATTCATAGCTACATGATCATGAACCTAAGAGTATATCGTCTATTGAGGAGTTCATTGATGGTTTTCTTAGTAGTTTTGAAGTATACCTTGCATTAGATATAGATATTGAGAGAGAAGGGGAAGAGAGAGATAGGGAATGGAAAAAGGGAGAGAGAGAGAGAGATAGATGGATAGATAGATATGGAGAGAGAGTGTGTTTGTTTTGGTGGTGAGATAGAGTAATAAAGGAGAGACAATGGGATATAGAAATATAGGAGGGGGAAGAGATGTGATTGCATTGAAATCAATGCACACTATTAATCTAATTTCTTTGAAATTAATATACAGCTAGTTGGAAATTCCACAAATTTGATGATAAGAATCCAATGACAAGGAATCAAATCGAAAATATGCCAACATATAGTTAAATAAATGGAAAATAAGAGATGAATATTATGTCAAGAATTTAATGAAAAATCAATAAAATATCCAAGAGAGTCCCACTAGACATTCCACAAATTCGATGATAATAATTTGACGATTGGAAATTGGATAGTCAACGAAAAGTATGATGTCAAATTGAATGCCAAACTGCACATCTGACAAGGGGATTCCAATGTTTTGGCATAAAAAATCTGATGGGTTAATTTGACATTGTCATCGTACATATGACGACCCATTCCAACCTTACGGTGTTGGAAATTTGGTTGTTGACAGGGGCATATCTTAAATCTTCACTTTATATGTGATGGTAGTTGCATTGAATAGTTGATTGTATACTATTGTGAATCTGATGACTATTACCCACTACTTCATGGGTGATATCCCTAAGATAAATGTTTTCTCTATGACGATCTTCAGTCGACAGCCGGTAGCCCCTTGCAACCATTAACCAGCTCGTTATGCCTTTTCTCTGCCTCCTAACCTAGTCATGTTGTCCCTCACCCATTTGTATTGATCATATTATTGAAGGTGGGCCTCCTAAGCCCAAAGGTATGTCTTGTCATTTAGTAATTAAGTAGTGCGTTCACTTATAATGGACACTTCTCGGCTTAAACTAATGGGGGAATTCAATGAAAAGAGTGCACTTAGTGTGTCATTATGTCCCCTTAACCTTAGTTGTGTATTACCCTTGGATTTTAGTCACATGGGATCTCCTTTATTGACCATTTGGTTTTAGGGTGGCACTACTTGGAAAACCATGACTTTGGTTGCGTGGTCCCACTCCCTTATCCATGTATATTGTTCCCCTTCCACTCTCTATACCCCCATTCATCATATCTCCACCCCAACCCACATTTCTTCACTGGGTCCACATAGGGTTAACCGTCCGACTCCCTTGCCCCCACCTTGGGTGAGGCCTAGAACAATGCCCCAGAGGTTGAAGCAGCTGAAAAATAAAATTAAAAGCATAAATGGCCACATTAAATAGGAAAATGTACCACAAGATGCAAAATATGGCTCTACCCCATACCCATGCCCATCACCCTAGTTCCATAGGCCCTAGATGAGCCTAGTTTATCATTCAAGAATCCATGATTTTCCCAAACCCTGGAGGGAAATGAACTGCCCTGCCAAAAAGGGGGTAATCATGGTTATATCTTACACATCATGCTCTTATCCTTTGAGACCTGAGAATTTTATCAAAGAAATATCATAAAAGTAAAAAGGCATATAAATTATGGTGGAAAATTCAAGGTTGGAGAATCTCATGTTCCACGATTACTCCCACCTACAAATTACATAACCAAATTTGGGCTTCCCCTTCTCTAGCTACCTTTGTGCCCAAATATGTAGCCCAGGATTTCCCTTATCATTCCATATTCCATTACACCACTTTATCACATGCCATCACCATTTGAGGGATGTAACTTGGACATACTATTCCCTCTAAAGGTAGAAACCACCTAATAAGGTACTTGGCTAACCCCATTTGGAGATTGGAGACATTAACACATGTCAAAGCCCACTATGGAAGGGCAAGCCATTGTGAAGTGTCAACTTGATTACTTTAATGACTTGTTGTATTTGAAGGCAAGGTATGCATTGGATCTTATACAGGATTGCAGATGGTGTCCATTTGGGTTTGGTCTCACTATAGAGGGTACTAACCCTCCATAGGGCTATATTAACATATAAAGGGTGTATGTATATATACATGGGCCTCCGAAACACCATAAAACACTCCATGGATCCCAAAATATCTTCATAGATTGCTATAATCCTCCCTTTGGACGATGAAAATGCATTTGGTACACTATGCTCAGTTGGCCTCATAGGTTCGCCACATACTTGGAAGGTGTCCCAGGACTTGTAAAATGACATGGATGCATTCATTCCATCATTTGAGCCCTTACAGATTGTCTTCGACTCATATAGATACCTATGAGGTCATTGTTGTGCCCCCACATCCACTAGGAGCACCACAGGTTTATTGTTTTGAGAACTAGGGGCCACCTCGTTGTCCATCACGTTTGAGGATCCTATTCATAATTATGGCACTTCTGGACCTCACCAAGCCTCTTGGAGGGCCCTACAATATGCATAGATTGTTATTTGACCTCTTGAGAGGCTTATTATTTTATTTGTGAGCTATTTTGGTGGGCTTGTCACCAAACGTTAGATAATTTTCATATTATTTTATTTTTAGGGGATAAAGTAGGTCCATTAGGTAATTCAAACTCGTAATAAGTGTATAAATAGGATTTTGATGAATTTCGTTTGGATCATCACTTGGATTTGGATCATTCTCTCCTTAGAGAACTTCACACTTTTTCCTTGGTGGATACTTTTGGATAATGGATGAATTTTGATGTATGGATTGGGTTTTTCTTATCTTGGAGCTTATTATATTGAATTTTTTTTTATGATTGCATATATTCTCTTACATACAAGTGCAATTTTAATGGTATTTTCTTTTATTTTGCTACATACATTGGTTATGAAATTTTTTCTATTTAGGGCTAGTTGTTGCATGCATTTATGACATCAATGTGGAATTATGTTTCTATTTATATTATCTCCATGTATGGGCCATGTTGAATGAATGAATTTTCCTAGAGATCAAGTTATCTAAAAAATCATCTTCCATTTGCAATGAAGTATAAACACTGTTAAGGTTATTTTTATTCACTTGCCCTGAACATTGGATGAGGTCAACTTTGAGAGCCTCCTTGAACAAGAAACAAAGTCCATATTAATAATTCTCCTTCACTCCATATCCCCAAGAGGGTATAGGCACTGATCCATCAAAGGGTGGTCATTTAAACCATATTATTTCACCTTTTTCTCCCTCTTATAGGTCTAGCAACGTTGGGCCACCTAGGGCATTAATTTCCCAATAAACTAGTGCTAGAAAAATTCAATCGCCTAGGCACTACTGCGCTAGTGTGTCCTTAAGATCTCCTCCAAATTTGAAGAGATTCCAATGGTGTGATTGCCAGATATCCCAAGCCTAAGGTCTAAGACCAAATTTTTCCCTAGTGTTCCCAAGGCTAGTATCTCATAGGATCAATTGGACATATTTAGGTGAATTCTTGTTTGATCCTCTTCCCTTGCCCTGGTCAGGTTAATAATATCATCGATTGCTAAAATCCATCCCGTTAACCAGGGTTGGGTCCACTTGGCCCCGTGAGGTCCCATTTCTTATCAAAGACAACTGATCAAGGGAAACTTGAGAATTCAAGTCCTATAAGGGTTTTAGGGACTCGAAAGCTTCTTGCAAGTCATATTCCTTTAACCTAAGCCTAAAATCCTTACCTCATTTCCATGGAAAGTATTATACCTTGATTTAAGAGTAAACAAGCTTCATTATTAATCATATCATAGGGAAAGTGTCTCTAAGGTCACTTCACATCTATTTGTTGATCCATCCCTTATAAGTGACTTCCTAATTATTGGGTCTCCTCCCGTTGATGAATTTTCATAAAGAGAAGGGAGTCTTAGCTATGATGACATTGGTCTAAGTCTCTATCATTTCCATTGACATAGCAGTTTCCGTCTTAGGAGACCCTTTTAGGTCCCCTGTTTGTTTGAGTGGTAATATTTTTGGTGCCATTTTTAGGGACAAAAGATGTGTGTTTTTTTTCCCCTTGTGGCATATTGACATATCATTATTGGTGTATCCATTGGAAGAACAAAACCCTAGTTCTTCATTGAACCTTAAGGTAAATTATTGTAGGGTGAAGAAAGAATGTTCCTAGGCATATCTAATTCACCCTGGTGACTATTACATATTTTTCTTACATAGCTCAAATAGGTTGTCTTTCTTTGAAAATTTTCTTGCCTTGGACATTACTAGAATTTTTGGGCACCCTAATCATGTCGTAGAAAGGATGGTAGGTGGGGTGCCCATGTTTAATTGTGATCCACTCTCCGCAATTGACCATGTAGAAATATTTAACTTGCATGCTCCAAGGGAGAATGTGGTTCACCAAAATCTCCTTATGTTATTGTTAATGGGATCTCTCGGTGGTCATAATTCATGCCTACATGATCATGAACCTAAGAGTATCTCATCTATTGAGGAGTTAGTTGATGGATTTCTTAGTCATTTTCAATTATACCCTACATTAAGCACCCAAGAGGAAGACATCATTGAGCATCATAAAGGTATTAAGGATCTAAGCAGTGAGCAAGTAATCAAGTCCTTCTAGGGTCCACATGATGGAAATGATGATTTTGAGAACACATGTCTTGGGCGGGATAAATATATAGAAGGTGAGGTTGAGACTAACCTTACCTTTATTGAAGATATTACTTTTGATGATTCTCCTTTTGAGAACCTTGAGGAAGCTGATCCCATTATCCCCTTGGACGATGACATTGGAGATTACTTCCACATTGAAAAGGGGATATGGGAAAGTTTGGTCCTCAATCAGATTTTTCTCCCATTTACAATATGGAAAAGAAGTACGAGGATGAGATTATTTTTTCCTTTCTCTCAAACACTATTCATGATGACATATCAATTGGTACTCTTGCTAAGTGGAATTTGTTAAAAAATTATATATGATAGAGCAATGAAACACATAAAATATTCGAAAAACATAAACACATAAAACTAGAGAGGCACAAACATCGTGGTTCACCCAGTTTGGGCTACGTCCACCCCAAACATGCAGTACTTCCTTTCTATTATCCAACAAAATTAAGAGACACAACCTATAGCAGATCTGATGTAATATCCTTTATTCTCTCTCACAGTCTCCCTATCTATTTCTCGCTCTGCAAATACACATACAATACACAACCGCAATACAATACCGTCATACAAAATAGAGGGTTTCCTTCTAGTGAAAAAAACCCTAAATTAAACACAAATTCTACCGTCAGATCATCCACCTAATGAATGACCCAGATTGAATAGAAATTACAATAATTTTACAAGGCAATTTTACATAATTTTACAAGGCAACCACCCCCATCGGACCCCCCAAGCAGCGTTTAATTATGGGCGGCATTTCCGCTCTGTTTAGAATAGGGGTCCAACATTGTGATACAAAATAAAGAAGCTAATCAAGCTCCACACCCAACCAAATCTTTATTTTCCCTTGCATAAAGAGGAGTAGTTGGAAGTGATCAATTTTCCTTTTAGGAAAGATCCAATCTTTGATACTAAGGGAATTTATAACACTCCCACCTCTCCCAAGTATGATTCTATGTTCAAATCACTTGAGGATTTATATTATGATGTTAGGGAAGAAAAACCCGTTGAATGCAATACTTCATCCTCCCTCTTGCTTATTTTTCATCATCTTGAGTCTTCTTCAAGTGATTCCATCACCTCCTGTGAGATGATCTCAATTGGAAGTTAGCCCTTTCCCCCTTCCAAGCATAGTGTTAAGGATGAGCCCCTTATTGATTATACTTTATCTCCTTGGGCACCCCCTCAAGACCTTGATCAATCTATAATATCCCCTTTTCAATGTGATTATCATGGGAAGCATTTGTGTGTTCCTCCATCTCACAAGAGGCCATAACCATAACCTCGTGGAGGCCATGAATAGTGACATAAATCATAAGGACTGTCATCGAAATAATATGCTTGAGATTTCCATCCATCAAAGTTTATGATCCTAATCATTGGCATTTCTATAGATTGTTTAGAAGAGACAATATCATGGACTAGATTACATCATTTTCTTAACTCTTCTCACATTATCATCCATATTTGGGCATCTTATTTCTCTACTTCCCATCGGCCTTATCATCCATGTGATTATGTCCACCTCCACTTTGAAATTTTCTACATGAGTAGTCATGTAGAACGATATATTTATATTAAATTTATGACTTGTTGATTTCACTGGCTTTATGATTATTCTTAGTATTAGTTTTGTACCATATGCATGTTAGGGTAGTATGAATTGCATGCTAATTTTTGCATTATAAATAATTTCATATGGTGTTTATCATGGTAGATTAGTTGCATTTAGATTAAATTTGCATATTTTCATTACTTGTTTATTTTATGGCCTCACATTAATCATGGGTGATCATAAGACACTATGAAAAACATGTTTCCCCATGGGTTTTAGTCATTCATATGTGCAGGTAATAGGTCTGCGGTGACCAATAGATTGTTCGAGTTCCCTTGACCTCCTGTTTAAGTAGCTTTGCCCATTTCTTCAAGAGACCATGACCCAGTTGGAGCCAAATGTTACCCACCACTTCGTGGGTGATATCCCTAGGAGTAATCTTTTCTCCATGATGGTCTTCAGCTAGCATCCAACAACCCCTTGTAGCCATAAACTAGCTCATTGTGTTCATCCTGCCACACTTTATCTATTGTTTATATTCGATCCATAATTTCTTGAATGAGGTCTCGATAATGCTCCATGCCACACACATGTTCCTGCCTACATCCCACACAACTTGCCACCCCCTAGCTCCTCCTTCTAGTATGATGAGATGGCAGACCACGATACAGACCTTGCTAAGAGAGACTGCCAATTGAAACTTTGTAGGTGTTTCCACCCCTTTTCTCCAAGAGACCCTGATGTTTGCCTCCCATTCTAGTACCTCTGTGGCCTGTTGAAGGTAACGAACACACACAGATCCCTCTGGAGCCACCATGACCTACACGATTTGGGATGGGAGCCAGCTCCAACTAGGAGAGGCTTGCACCACCCTTGGGACTATCTAAATAGGGCTTTAAGAAATATGATGCACGAGACATGTGAGGAGCAGGGCACATACTGAACCACCTAAAACCAAACAATAAGAGTACCAAGGGAAAATTCATCTTGTCTACCAGCAAGACCACCTCCTATCTCTCCAAGATGGACTTCAAGGAACTCATTCTGACCACATCCATAGAAAAATCTCTGACACCCACCCTAATAAGGTTACCCACCAGCCAAAAACCCACCTAGATAACAATGCACTCGCCCCACAACCGCCACCAAGTTTGAATTTCCCCGATGAAATCAGTAGTGGGGGTGATGAAGACTTTATCCCTCCAATTCCATGAGAAAACCACCAGGCCCAAATTATGTGGCAAAAGAGTCCCTAGACCACTACTAAACTAGCACCGCTCCAAGATAACCAAACTACCCCGCCAACTCCTCTGGCCCATATATTTAACTCATAGTCCAAGTGACAAACATTTACCCAAACATTGTTTTTAAGGCCTTTCTTTGAAGTTTACTTATTAGGGTATGGCTAAAGAATTTTATGGTTTGCCTCATCCTTTGGTCCATCTTGAATAGTCACTTTGAAGGCCTTTTATAGTCTGATTGAAGAATTAGGATTTCCCTGCTCGTTAATCATCACTTACTTGTTATCTTGAATGTGTTCTTTCTCTAAAAGTAAATAGCTAGATAATTTAGGAGTTCCTTGCTCTCTAGGGTTTTCTGGATTGTTGTCTCAAAGTTTAGTTGATCAAGTTTCGCTAAAGAAGTTTATGGTGTGTCTTGTACTTTGGTTCTTTCTTAAGCATAGTGATCTGAAAGACTCTTCTTTTTCTAGTATATGTTAAATGATTCTTAATTTCCCTTTAAACCTACTAAACTCACAACTTAATGTTCATTTCACACCCACATAAGCTATTAAGATCCATTTGTCTTTATTAAATTGCCTTTTGGAACACCCTTGATTTGTTGTTGTACTCTTCACACCTTTCATAGACTCCATAGCCCAATGGTTAGAATTTCTCTTTCTCTATTTGTTCTTCTTGACAAGAAACCCAACGAAAGAAAAACAAACAAACCCTGTCATTTTAACTAGCCAGTGAGAGGTGGATTATTCTTCAGGAAAATCACAGCCAGTGAGAGGTGGTGATGATGATGATATGGATGAGGAGTGGGAGCTTATCCAGAAAGGGGAAATTGACACAGCTGCTTGAGGCACAGTAGCATTAATTAAGGCATTCTTCTTTCATTTCTTTAGTACGGCCTTTTTACAAATTTTTTTTGCTCTTAATTATGAACCAAGAGATTCAACTCATCTTATCTCTGTTGCTAGGTTAGATTATGTATTTAAAAAGCAATGATGATGTAATATGTCTTTTATATTTTTCTTAATTTTTTTTTACATCTTATGTTTTTTAATATTAGAATATCTTTAATTTTTGTTTAATTCTTATGGCTTTAAATATTAGAAGATCTTTTTTTTATATGTTTTGTTTAATGGAAATATCAGATTTGTTATATTCAATTTTGAAATTATGTATTTAAAATGTACTGATTATGTAATATCTCTTTTATATGTTTCTTAATTTTTGGTTACACCTTATGTTTGTAATATTAGATATTTTTTTTATATTTTTTGTTTAATGGAAATACCAGATTTGTTATATTTTATTTTTAATATGTAAATTATGTGAAGTTGTGTATTTTGGAATATGAATTATTATTATTCAATTATATATGTATGAATTTATATTATAGATGTGTAGTTTTAAACTTGATTGAAAATAGAGAAACTTAGAGAGTTGAAAAAATGGGTGTTTTTGTGTTTTCAATGCAAACAACTAAAGGAATTTTTTAGTAATAGGACTATTTTAATATCCTTCACATACCTTCATATTTTCTAGAATACCACTCAGGGGTCAAAGGCTCCATAGTGGGGACATCTATCATTTAAACAATGTATGTTCCCCTTATCTAGACTACAATCCCTCCAACCCTTTCCCATTACATGTTGTGACAGCACTTTCATTACTCCAAATTTTGAATTTTTAATCTCGATAATTATTTATGACACATATGTGTTTTCTTTTAATATTCACTCCATTCAATGAGGTAATCAAGAAATTATCCATCAAGTATCAAGTGTTAAGTAAGCTTTCTTCAAAATCTCAATATAGTTCACATGATTAATGAATAATACTTTAATATAAATGTTTTTTATTACTTTAATATGATTAATGAATAATACTTTGATATGTTTGAATGTAATGATGGAGTCCATATAAATATTAGGCAGGTTGGAGTCATGTATTTTTGAGACATTAGCTTCTATAATTATTATTTATATTTATATTATTTATTATTTGTATTATTCCATATTCATGCATGTAACATTACCTTTCCCTTGAAAGATTATTTTCCCTAAAAGGATATGGGTGAAAAGGCTTTTGTATATTTACTTAAAAACTTGATCTTGATGCTATCATGGTTGGTGATATTAAAAAATACAAACTTCTAAGCACATACGAACCGTAACATGATGTGAGGAACCTAATTCAATCATTCCTTGAATATTTTTCCCATAGGCTTCCCAAGATGAATTGTTAACATAAGGCTTGATAATGTTGGTATTTGTATCCTTTAGAAGATATGATAATTATTATTTTTTAAATTGATGATAATACCCTAACTCATTAATGTACATACCCTTGTGATTAGGCTATCAAAAGGTGTATTAGTAGTGTTTCATTTCTTTGCTTATGGAGTTTTATTTTCCCTATGTGTGGGTATGGGATCATTAATTGCTGAGATCATATTAGTAGGTAGCATCAAAATTTCTATCTTTCATTTTACAATATTTGAGGATGTCTTTATTTCAATTCTGTTCACATATTTTTCACTACTACATAGTGCAAGAAAATTTTATGGTCTATACCCACGTTCATCATATCTCCACCCAGGTCCACATTTCTTCACTCGGTCCACATAGGGTTAACCTCCCCACTCCATTGACCCCACCTTGGGTGAGACTTGGAATAATGCCTCGAAGGTTGAAGCAGTCGAAAAATAAAATTAAAAGCTAGATATTAACTTGTTTTTAACTGAGTGGGAGGTGCTTGAAAAGCATAACAAGTTATCCACCCATATAATATCAAGTGGTATCAGAGCTCAAGTTTTCTTGCTTGACAGAGCACTAGGTTGAATTCTTGATAGAGCACTAGGTTGTTTGTTTGACTTGAAAGGTGTTTAAAAATGCAAAGAATTTAACTGTTTGAGGACTGATGCTTAAAAGTTTGAGTTTGTTAGAGGTGAATGGAAGATACTGTTAGCTAAGTCTAAAAGAGGATAAGAAGGAAGAAATATGAAATCATTCTCCTACCCAAATGACCTCAAGGTAACCCTTGAAGCATGAGAGGGATTGCTTGCAAACGACTACTTGAAGAAGAGATACAAGCTACAGAAAAGAGTTTGAATCGACAACCATATTTTTTAGAAGCTTTGTCAAATTGTTTTAATGCTTTGAGAATTATTGTTGAAGTTCTTTAATTCATTTACATAATGATGAAAACTTATTCAATTGAGGTTTCTAAATCCTATTTTACAAGACTCTTCGATGAAGAGATGAAGCGAGACTTCTACATCCTGAAGGATATGGTGCAAATTCTGTTTGAAAATGGAAGGGAAAGCACTAGAATTCATGATCAATTGGTTGCTATGAAGCAAGATAAAGAAGGAATTCTTCAAAGTGAAAAGAGGTTATTGTATATGAAGATTATTTGGAGATAAAACTCTCTCAGTTTCCCAAAATTTTGCTCCAGTTATTCATAATAGTCTCTGTAAAGAGATCTCTAAAACCAGACTTTACAGAACCAAAAAAAAAGGTTGTGACGATGTGAATGTATCTCTCATTCTGTAATACCTGTGTAAAAATGAGATAGGTTTTTGTAGTTTGGAATCTTAGGAACATAAAAATCCTTTAGTTTCTCAAGATTCATCTCTGATTGGGAAACATCTGCTTTGAAAAATGATGACTAAACAGGAAATTTCTAGAAAATGTGCCTTCAAATATTTTTTTAAATTTCCCAAACCATAACTTCTGTGTAAAAATGGAAAGAGTCTTTTGTACATACTGATTTTAGAAACAAAAAAATCATTCAAGTTTTTAAAATTCATTCCCACCTGTGCGGAAACCATATTTGAAAATATTGACTACAAACAAGAAAATTTTGGAAAATATGCCTGCAAATATTCCACCGAATATCCAAAACCATAATAGCAGTTAGAAAAATGAGAGTTTTTTTTTATATGACGATGTTATAAAAAAAACATCTTTCAATTTTTTAAAATTTGTTCTTAGTTGTTTGTAAACCATTTTTACAATTACTATGTTGTATAGGGAAAAAGCATAGTTTTAGTTTCCCAGGAAAAAAACATATAACATCGAGGGGAGAGGTGACATGAAGGTGGTGGATGATGTGGAGGTACATGGCTAGCAGAAATAATTGATGCATTAGTGTGGAGGGAAAGCACAGGAAGGGATTTAATTGGCAACGGTAATGATCAAGCTGCCATGATATGAAGATCGCTCAATGGGAAGATTGGAAATTTTTGATATAGTGGAGAAACTAATTTTCGGACAAGATCCAAAGTGGTAAGTCGTTTAAGCAGGGCAGGGTGCGAAATTATGGGAAGGCGCCACGTTAGCGTGGTTCGAAAATGAAAAACAATTTTTTCAGAACCCCCCCCCACCCAATGGTAAAGATCAATTGGAGACCGGGGGGGGTGAAAAGTGATAAGGGCCATCGAATGAGGGAGCAAAAGATGGGATGATGGGACAGATAAATACAAGTTAATGTGAAGCGATGGGATGATTTTTTGGGTAGCGGAAGGGTTAATAAGGGTAAAACATTAGATAATGGAATAATGTGCCCAAATTTCGTGTTCATATGCCCAAACCTTTTAGAGTTAGGATAAAACCTTTTACCATTTTTCCTTCTTATTTGCATGAAATATCACGATGTAAAGTTACAAATATGAAATACTCCATCACCTTGAGATCCTATAAAATATAGGACCTTAACAGTGGCTCCAACTAGGGATGGCACTCTCCTTGTGAGGTGCAAAGAACACCAAAGACTAGTAGCCCGATCCATTGGGTTGATCCAAAGCTACAACATCCTCTACCCTAAAATATCTATGACTGAATATCTCAAACTAAAATCAAAACGTTTTTGCAAACTAAAATCTGAAATTCAATCGAAAACTGAAACTCGAAAAAATTCATGGAAAAATGTTCAAAGTACTAAGCTTATTTGCAAACTGCTACCTACCTTATACTACTGAAAATCATGTTGAATCATGTAATAAAAAAATTCCAATGAAGGTAGTCAAGTAGTTCCTAAAACAAGTGGCATACTTGACTGATTGTTAGCATAATGAAAAGGAGAACTTAACTATTTGTCCACAAAATCAAAGCTGTAACATGTAATGGCAATTGTTGATGAATATAGTCATTATAACGAAAACATGGTTGAAAACTTAAGCTGAAAAGAACCTCCATGTAGTTTGATATCGGATCAATAAAATAATTATTTATTATGTTAGCTTTCAGGTCTTCAATGACTAGTCGATCATGGATGATTTCATCAGTTGTATCCTCAAGGTTAAACCCTGATTCTAACTCTACAATTTTAGTCTTGTACTTTGAAACATAATTCTCATCAATCTGCAAATCAAAAGGCAATACAATCGCCTCTTGCTTTGGAGAAGGAATATTTTCCAAGAATTGTTTAGGATCTTGAAAATTATATGACTAAATTTGAAAATCCAAAAGTTCAACGCCCTTCTCGAATCTATCAACAATTAACTCAAGAAAACAAATTTTACTTTCAAGAGAAAATTTTCTCGATTTCAAAAAATGGATCATGGCCATTGTTGAGTGTGGAGCCTGATTATCTTGTTTACTTTGTATCACAGCATTGGAACCCTGTACATTAAAAGGTGCGGCAACGTCACCTGTAATTAATCGCTGCCATGGGGGGTCCAGGGGATTCGGGGGCAGCGCCACCGAAGCTAAAAACAGATGTAAAATTTCTTTGTAAAAGTATATTAATTTCTAGTCAATGTAGGCCGTTCATTAGGCAAATGATCTGACGGTAGAATTTATGTTTAGATTAGGGTTTTTTGCCCTAGAAGGCAAACCCTCGATTTTATGAGGGCATTGTATTGCGGTTGTGTATTGTATGTGTATTATCATAGAGAGAAACAGAGAGGGAGACTGTGAGAGAGAATAGAGGATATTACAGCGGATCTGCTGTAGGTTTTTTCTCTTCATTTTTGCTGGATAATAGAAAGGAAGGAGTGGTTGTTTGGGGTGGACGTAGCCCAAACTGGGTGACCCACGTATATCTGTGTCTCTCTGGTTTTATGTGTTTTGTGTGCTTGTATTTTCCGCATATTTTATGTGTTTCATTGCTCTGTAATATTTAATTTTCTAACAACTGGTATCAGAGCCGAAGGTATATTTGGCTGATAAATTCGCAGGATAGAAGGCTTCCTGGTTCGAGTGGGAGCAATGGCGGACGATGGTAAGTTTAGGGTCGAGAAATTTAACGGCCAAAACTTCCCGCTGTGGAAAATGTATATGGAAGATTATCTGTATCAGAAAGATCTATATCTACCATTGAGCGAAAAAACAAATAAACCGGCAACCATGACAGATGCAGAATGGAACATTCTCGATAGAAAGGCACTTGAAACAGTACGGTTGTGTCTTGCGGCGTTAGTTTCCTTCAATATTTCGAAGGAAACAACAACAGAGGGTTTGATGCAGACGTTGGCGAAACTATATGAAAAACCCTCGGCCTCAAACAAGGTATTTATTATGAAACGACTATTTAATATGAAGATTTCAGAAGGTGGATCTATTGCAGATCATTTAAATGAATTTAATACAGTTACCAGTCAGTTAAGTTCTATAGGGGTAAAATTTGATGATGAAGTTAGAGCTCTGTTATTCTTGTGCTCATTGCTAGAGAGTTGGAATGGTTTAGTAATGGCCATTAGTAACTCTGTCTCTGGATCTAGTACTTTAAAGTTTGATGATGTTGTTGGTGCTATCATTAGCGAGGAAATGCGACGGAAAAGATCTGGTGAGACATCAGGTAATGCTTTGAGTGCAGAGTCTAGGGGAAGAAGAATGGAAAGAGAAAAGAGCTCGAGATATCACAGTAAATCAAGGAAAGGTAGATCCAAGTCCAGATCAGGGATAGTGTGCTGGAATTGCGGAAAGAAAGGACACTTAAATAAAGATTGTAGATCTCGGAAGGGAAAAGAAGGAGACACACAGCAAGAAAACAATCATGAAGCAAATGTGATAGGTGATGTGTTACAATATGCTTTGATTCTTTCTTTCGAAAATGTTATTGATTCTTGAGTTGTAGATTCAGGAGCTTCATTCCATGCCACACTTGATAAGAAATATTTTCATGACTATGTTCAAGGAGATTTTGGACAAGTTCGTTTGGGTGATGATAAACCCTGTAAAATTGTTGGAATGGGTAAAGTTCTTGTAAAAAAAAAGAATGGAAACCAATGGCTACTAAAGGAGGTAAGGCATGTTCCAGATCTGAAGAAAAATCTGATTTCAACAGGGCAGTTAGGCAATGAAGGTTGTGTGACAACTTTCACAGATAAAACTTGGAAGGTCACCAAAGGAGCGCTGGTAATAGCAAAAGGTGAAAAGGTTGGTACATTGTATTTATGCAATGGTATTTCTAACTCGGTTAATGCTTTAACTTCCAAAGGAGCAGATGCAGCATTATGGCATCATAGGCTCGGACACATGAGTGAGAAGGGAATGAAGATTCTTCACTCAAGAAATTTTTTTCCAGGTTTGAAGAATGTTGATTTGGATTTCTGTGAGAATTGCATTTATGGAAAACAGAAGAGAGTCAGATTTCTCAGAGTTGGGAAAGAAAAGAAGAGCGAAAAATTGGAGCTTGTGCATACATATGTATGGGGACCTGCTCAGGTATCATCTCTCGGTGGCTCTCGCTATTATGTTACATTTATTGATGATGCAACTAGAAAAACTTGGATTTATTGTATTCAGAATAAATCTGATGTATTTGATACTTTCAAGAAATGGAAAGCTTTGGTTGAGATTGAGATAGGAAATAAGTTGAAGTGTCTCAGATCAGACAATGGAGGTTAATATTGCAGCAAAGAGTTTGATAGGTACTGTTCAGAGCATCGAATTCGTAGAGAGAAGACAGTTCCAAGAACACCACAAGAAAATGGTGTGTCAGAAAGGAGGAATAGAATAATCATGGAGCGTGCAAGGTGCATGAGATTGCATGCAGGATTGCCTTTAAAATTTTGGGCAGATGCTGTAGATACTACTGTTTATCTAATAAACATAGGGCCTTCAAGTTCCTTGGATGGTGGTATTCCAGAGGAAGCATGGACAGGTAAAAAGGTAAACTACTCTTTTTTAAAGCCTTTTGGTTGTGAGGCCTTTTTCCATATTAATAAAGAAAACAGAACAAAGCTTGAGGCAAAATCAAAGAAATGTACCTTTATTGGATATGGTGCTAATTATTTTGGTTATCGCTTATATGATTATGAAAATCACAAAATCATTAGGAGCAAGGATGTAATATTCAATGAAAAGGTTTTGTATAAGAATCAGTTGCAGGAAAAGAAATAGGAAAAATAAAGCAAGGAATATGTGGTTCTTGATGAGATATCTGAAAAATTAAAGTGCCTGAAAATAACAATAATCAACAACCACAGCAGCAGCAACCTCCACAATAGCAACAGGCACCTCAAACACCTGAAAGTGGTGTTAGAAGATCTACCAGGATAAGTAGACCCCCTGAATGATACTCTCCTTCATTATATTATCTATTGCTGACTGATTCTGGTGAACCTGAATGTTATGAAAAAGCAATGCAGGTTGAAATTAGGAAGAAGTGGGAGCTAGCCATGAAAGAAGAGATGGACTCCTTAATGCATAACCAGACTTGGGACTTAGTCAGGTTGCCTGCAGGTAAAACTACATTGTAGAATAAGCGGGTTTACAGGGTGAAGGAAGAAGATGGAGGAAAACAGAGGTACAAACCTATACATGTGGTGAAGGGGTTTGCACAAAAGAAAGGTATTGATTTTGATGAAATATTTTCTCCTATTGTTAAGATGAATTCAATCAGAATTATCTTAAGTCTTGTAGCAGCGGAAGATTTACATCTTGAACAGTTAGATGTAAAGACAACATTTCTCCATGGAGATTTGGAGGAAGAGATATACATGCAGCAACCAGAAGGATACGAGGTCAAAGGGAAAGAAAAATTGGTGTGCAGGTTAAAGAAGAGCTTGTATGGCTTAAAATAGGCTCCAAGGTAGTGGTATCTAAAATTTGACAAGTTTATGTTTGAACAAGGTTATACTAGATGTCACTCTGATCATTGTGTTTATCTAAAAAGGCAAAATGATGGCAGCTATATTATATTGTTATTATATGTAGATGACATGCTTGTTGCAGGGTCTAACATGCAGGAAATAAATGTGCTCAAAAGAAAATTGGCAAATTCATTTGCAATGAAGGATTTGGGAGCTGCAAAACAAATCCTTTGTATGAGGATAACTAGAGACAGGAAAAATCGAAAATTAACACTGTCTCAGAATGAGTACATAGAAAAGGTGTTGAAAAGATTTAATATGCAGAATGCAAAACCAGTTAGTACACCTTTTGCTAGCCATTTCAAACTTAGTAAGGAGATGTGCCTAAAGACCCAAGAAGACATGGATTATATGTCTAAAGTTCCATATGCATCAACAGTTGGAAGCTTAATGTATGCAATGGTCTGCACAAGGCCTGATATTGCACATGCAGTGGGAGTTGTAAGCAGGTACATGAATAATCTAGGAAAATAACATTGGATGGTAGTAAAATGGATTCTCAAATATTTGAGAGGTACCACAAATCAAGCATTATGCTTTGGTGGTTCAAACATTGCTCTACAGGGATATGTTGATGCAGATATGGCAGGTGACAGAGATAACAGAAGGAGCACTACAGGATATGTATTTACTGTAGGTGGAACAGCTGTCAGTTGGGTTTCAAAAATCCAAAGTGTTGTTGCACTTTCAACAACAGAAGCCGAGTATGTTGCTTCTACAGAGGCTAGTAAAGAAATGATTTGGTTACAAAGGTTTATGGATGAATTGGGTAAGAAGCATGATATGGGCACACTATACAGTGATAGCCAAAGTGCTATTCATCTTGCAAAGAACTTAACATTTCATTCCAGGACTAAAGACATACATCTCAAGTACCATTTCATACGGTCAGTATTGGAAGATGAAGAGTTGAAGCTGGAAAAGATACACACTAGCCAGAATCTTGCAGATATGCTAACAAAAGTTGTAACTAGGGAGAAACTGAGAACATGCTTAGTTTCAATTGGTCTTCAAGGATGACGATGAAGATGAGGAACAACCAGGTATCACAGTATTGGACCCCTGTACATTAAAAGGGGCGGAAACGCTACCCGTAATTAATCGCTGCCGTGGGGGGTCCAGGGGCGGGCGGCAATGCTTTTCGGATCCCCCCCTTGGCGGGGATTCGGGGGCTGCGCCCCCGAAGCTAAAAACATATGTAAAATTGCCTTGTAAAAGTATATTAATTTCTAGTCAATCTGGGCCGTTCATTAGGAAAATGATCTGACAGTAGAAGTTACGTTTAGATTAGGGTTTTTTGCCCTAGAAGGCAACCCCTCGCTTTTATGAGGGAATTGTATTGTGGCTGTGTATTGTATGTGTATTCTCAGAGCGAGAAACAGAGAGGGAGACTGTGAGAGAGAATAGACGATATTACAACAGATCTGTTGTAGGTTTTGTCTCTTCATTTTTGCTGTATAATAGAAAGGAAGGACTGGCTGTTCGGGGTGAACGTAGCCCAAACTGGGTGAACCACGTATATCTATGTCTCTCTGGTTTTATGTGTTTTGTGTGCTTGTATTTTCCACATATTTTATGTGTTTCATTGCTCTGTAATATTTAATTTTCTAAATAAAAAATATTCATCAATTTGAAACTCTGCTAACTCATCCCTGAATTATTTTAAAACTTGACAAGATAGAGGATTTTCCACATACCCTATCATATCATTTAGCAAGAAATCTAATAAATATGTAGTGGAGTCGCCCTGAATGCTCTAAAACATAGATTCGTTGTCATTGGAGTCACCGTGAGAATTTTGAAGCTCTAGATACTTTGAACATGGAGTTTCCAGGTGATTCAACCTTCTTGTGTCTGATCAATGTCCACTATCAGTAATTAGATATGGAAATGATACAATTTTCTAAGGTAGATAAAATATTTTTCTTCCTCTGTATGGTTTCCACTATGTTAGCACTCTATAATTTCAATTCTGAAGAAAAAACCTTGGAGGTAACTTCAAAACCACTTTGGAAGCTGGGATGTAGCCCTGCCAGCTTTAGAGAGGGGACTCTCTGTAAAATTTAGCTTTTTTTTCTTGGACATTTTAGGGTAGTTAATGGGCTCAGAGTTTGGTTTTTGATTTTTTTGGTTGGAAGAAGAAGGGAAGGCCATTGGGAAATTGAGTCAAAGAGGCTTGGGGTGATCAATTCTTAGAAGTATCAAGCTTGAGTGAAAGAGGGCAAGCTAGGTTTCACTACTTTGGATCTTTTAGGGTTCTAAATGAATTATGGAAGTGGAGGAAATATGGAATTTAGTAAAGATTGAAAAACAATTAAGTATTCTTCAAGTTGACCTCAAGTAAAATCAGCTAAAACATGTTGTTCTAATTAACATATCCTATTCATCACAGTTTTTGTTTTACAATTAAGAATTTAATGATACATAGAGAAAGAATATTAGTGAATTAGAATATTAATTTTTTTCTTCCTTAACTAATAGATGAAGAAGAGGGTAGAGGGACCCATAAATCCCTTTAGTAGGAATAAAAACCACTTCTAATGTGAATGTGGAACATTATATCAATTGAATAAAGCACGCTTCAGTGTGAATAGGCGGCTAAGGGATGTGGATGGGGTCAAGGTTGTCGAAATCAATATCACTGTCATGGAGGGAGTGGAGATAGTGGAGGAAAACACAATTATGATGGAGGTGTGTATGCATGAGAGTAGCATATTTAATGAGTAGGACCAAGGGTGAGGAAGCTCACAAAGCATATAAGGAAGGGGCTGGTAGCAATAGAAGTCATTATGAATATTTTTTATGTTTGGTATTTTATGACATTATGCACAATTCAGCTGTTTAGCAAAGTTTGATGTGCTATTTAGCACAAGGGTGTTTTCAAGCGAAAATCCCACCCTCATCCTTGGGGGCCTTTAAGTGCCCACTCACGATAAGCTCCTTTGAGCTTCATTCCACTAGCCGACTTTAGGCCAGGCTTCAACCATCATCAGAAACATAGTATCCTTCAAGAACTGCATTATTTTGCAGGGAAGTTGCAGTGGAGGGTCAAGTACCCAAGTTTTTGAGCTTGTTTTCTAGTGAGGGGAGAAACCATTCATCCAGAGGATCAGTATTGAGGAGTATCAACCATTTTTACATAATATCTTCCACCTCCCTACAGTTACTCAGTTGCAGTGTGTTATTCAGCCCTAGGGCTACATTTTTTATCTTGGGTATTTCAAGAAACCCTTTCTGGGTTATCTTGAAATTGTGCTAGAAAGCCTAGATCTTTGATCCCGGAATTTTCTGAGAACTATATTATCATATCCATGTATTCTTAGTTTCCAACTGCAGTTATTCTCAATAATACTGTGCAATCATGGCCTTCTGGCATTTTGTGTAGTAGTTGTGTTTCATGTATTCATGTATTGGGTCATTTCATGCTTATTTTCCTAGCTTGAGTGTCTTTCTCCTCAAGATATTGTACATCATTTTTTCTATTATCTATAATAAAATGGCTCAATGATCTGTTCATGTTTTGGTCTATTGATATTTACTATAATTTCTATATTTATGTTCAATATTAATGTTTTTACTAATTTCAAATATTACAAAAAACATGCAAATACAAAGCTTCATGGAGGAGGATTCGGAGGGGCTGCTAGTGGCCCTGCAAAGAAACCTGCATGGTTGTGCACATGGTAGTCCATGTGCTCGATCTATATTTCCAATGCTTAGAGGTGGTAATGGGAGTGCCACAACTAACGACGTAGACCCTCCAAAGCATCTAGAGTTTCATTGTGCATATGGTGAATATAATTAATGTAAGCGATGAGCTCGTTGCGTTATTCATACCTATCTTTCATCATGTTCTATAGATTGAGTTGGATTTGTTCAAATTTAACTCAAAAAATGTCTAAGGTGACCAGAGCATCAATGTTTCCAAATGACACGGCTAGAGAGACCACCATGGCAGCCACATAATGCTAACTCCCGATGGATTCTGAATCTGAGCTCGGGTACACTTTTTCCCTACGCTCCTCCATCTCATGACCAAGTCCTCATATGCATGCACATCCACACTATCATGGCATGAACTGTACCTTCCCACACCCTACTGCTTCCCAGCTATAAGTCCAATTTCTTGTGCGAAGTGCATCCTGCTGGACCAGAGTGCAATTGCACAGACCACTTCCTGTCCTCCAGTCGCTAGAACCCACAAACTCACAAGACACTACCATCGTCCTAGGTATCCAATCTCTTCTTCTTTCACTGGTGGAGCGAAGCCTCCACCTACAACCCACTTTGATGGTAGTTTTCAATTGGTTAAGAAAGTCAGCCCACTTTATTCTTATACAGTCCAATTTCAAAACCGTCCATATTAGTGACATATTCATGCGAGATATATTCAGATTACATGGCATTCCAAAATCGGTCATCTCAGACATAGATGTGAAATTTACCTCAGCCTTTTGGAAGGTATTATTTACCGGGCTAGGCACACAAGTCTAGTTTAGCATGGCGTACCATCCTCAGATGGATGGGAAAATAGAATGGGTAAAACAAATACAGGAGGAAATGCTATGAATGTATGTGATGCAGCAACCCATGAAATGGGAATATTATCTACATCTAGTGGAATTTTCCTATAATAACGGGTATCAGGAATCATTCAATATGATTCTATTTGAAGTTTTATATGGTAGGCAGTGCTCAACCCCCATTAACCGAAGCATCCTAGAGAAAAAGATAATGCTTGAACCAGAAATTCTAGTTGAAATGGAGTACGAAGTTAAGAAGATCAAAAAAAAATTAAAAGTTGCCCAAGACCGACAGAAGGTATATGTGGATCGAAAGAGGACATATCGGGAGTTCGAAGTGGGTGATCACGTTTATCGGGGATTAGGCCCAAGAATAACACATTGCGTGGACCTGTGTGATTGGCTCCACGATTCGGTGGACCCTTTCAAAATTTTGGAAACGGTGGGACGATGTGCCAAACAACGTGGGAGACATACGGCCACACAATGTGTTCCATGTGTATACACTAAAGAGATACATACATGAGCCGAGACATGTAATTCATTGGCAGAACATACATCTGGGAATGGAGTGGGAATTAAATCTCTAAGGAATGAAAATGACTATTTACTAATTGAAAATTTTTCATGGTTGTAGGTCGATCCATATGGAGAATTCTTGTTAGAGCCTCAACGTATTCTCTATCAGAGAGAAATAATGCTCTGGAGGCGAGCCATCACCCAAGTTAAAGTGCAATGGAAGCACTTTAACCCAAATGAGGTGACTTGAAAAGATGAAAACTTTGTACGAGAGGCATATTCAGAACTATTTACTTGAATGACATAATACCGAGGACAATGTTTGTCTTAAGTGGGGGAAGATGTAATGCCCATATTTATTGTCATTTAAATTTAAGATATTTTTAATTAGATATTTGTTTATTTTAAAAATTACTAGGATTAACATGTATGTTAATCAAGTTATGAATTAAAGTTGTTCTTTTGAATAAAGAATAAACTATGGAATATTTCAATAAGTTTGATGGAAAAGTGTTTTAAATTCCAATGTAGTTGATTAAGCGATTCTTGGTAGTTACCTTTTCCTCTTGGAATGAAAGGAAAATCCCCGGAGCATGAAAGAGTTCTATGCAGTGAGGGGGTATACAAAGGCTGGTGAGATATGGTTGATCTAGGGTGGATATTAATTTGATCTTTCCCTTTATTCCATGGAAATACCATTGTCTATTTGAGTTTTCGGTTTCAAGCCTGATTCTTTCTTTTAGCGGTTTTTGGGTCCCTCAACCCAGGAGCATTTGAGGCCTAAACAACGTTTTTTGGTATAACGGAAAGCATGGGTCCATTCATGGACCAATCTTGCTCGTTCCAAATTTGTATTCCTGGGTCGTCTTTCTAACGAGGTATGGTACGCGTCAAACGGAGATCGTATGCCAAAGTTACGCCCATGGAAAGTTGAAACACCAATTTACCCAAACGGGGCCCATAGTTCTGGCGCTTCATCTCCTAGGGTTGGGGTTTTGGCTGTTTAGGATTTCCCATTGCTTCTAAATAATAAATAGGCCCTCGAGCCTCATTCTAACTCAGTTCAAAGGCCTGTAGTCACCACATCTCTTCTCAGAGATAGCTACCAGCACCCTAGCTAGTTTTATTTCCATTCTGTCTGTAAGCAAATTTCAGTTCTTTGATATTAATGAAATGAAGGTATTATTTCTACATCTCTTGTATTTATGGCTATATGGTTATTCGTTGCGTTCTTGCATGAGCCGGATGGTCTCGATATAACGGAGTCTGCTTTTTCTCGATCTTAACATGTCCCCAACGAGGTTGGGGTATGAAACTGGGGCTCGTCACAGTGGAACCTTTTTGCAAGATCGACCTCGAAAACTCGCAAGCCTCAACGGATGCCCATGCTGGTGAAAAGAAAGGTGAGGGATCGGAGATCCTATCAAAATATTGCTCGAGGAGGCCCTCGAAAAACAAGGAACGCGATGATGGATAACCGCTCGGATCCTTCAACGACTACCCACGGCGGCGCATCTGCATCCAACTGCCACTGCGGAGGCACGACTTCCGATCTGGTACAAGTAAATTTTGACATTCCCATATTTGAGGGTCAAATAGACGCAGATGCCGTAGATAGATGGTTGAATCTATTAGAAGGATATTTCTCTGTTCATGACTTTTCAGACCGGGAGAAGATTATTTTTGCACTCCTCAAAGCTACCCCCCCATGTTAAGGACTGGTGGGAAACCTACTGTGAGAACAAGGACCAGACAGAACCCTCTCTGTTCTCGGCCGTACCAACTTGGAATTCTTTCCGAGACGCCGTCAAGGAACAGTACTATCCCGTGGGGGGCTATGAGGACAAGTACATACAATGGACCACGCTGCGACAACAAAGGGATCAAGATGTGCATGAGCTGACGAATCTGTTCCATACCCTGCGCACAAAGTTGGGTATCAAAGATTCAGAGAAACATCTGGTGTTAAAGTATCTTAGCCCAATACAAACGAATACATTCGGGAGGGAAATGCGATTTTCCTCGACATCTCCATAACCTTTGGCTCTTGGGTATCTTTTGCCAAGATTGACGAGAAATTCAAGCGAGAAGAAGAGAGACTTTGGATATGCAACCGAATCAAAAGCAAGGGAAAGGTGCTTCCAAACCGCGAACAAAGGACAAAGCAGGCATGGTGGCTAAAGACAACTCGTCAAAGCCACAAGAAAAGAATAGCACCACAAAGCCAAAGAAGGACACGGGAAAGTGGTGTGAGTTCCATAAGAGCTCCACTCACAACACAAGTGAGTGTCGGGCCAAACTGTCGCTAGTGGCCGAGATGAGGGCCAGAATTGGTGCATGCTGCAACTCAGAATCAGGAGACACGAAGGTGAATGAAAAAGAGGAAACATATTATTGATGCGGAGCCCAACGCCCTTTGTTGCCTACGAAGATCCAAAAGGGGAACCGGAAGATCCGGAGGAGGAGGAGCCGTTCTCTTCCACTCCCAGGATGTGGTTAAAGGCTCCCGGTCGGGTTCATTGTCGACAATGGAACCGAAACCTCATTTCAGTAGATGCCGAAGAAGTGAAAACGGTTGGAAGCACTAACCCGGCTCACCCACATCCCACCATCGGGTGGCTTCCACCGAGGACGGAATCTCCGCGTCGATCGGCAGTCATGCATGCTTCTATAACCCATCAAAATTTCCTGGATGATGTATTATGTGACGTTGCTCCTATTGGTGTTTCTAATGCATTATTAGGACAACCATACTTTTGGAAGCGTCATGTTGTCTATGAGTCTCGACCTCGTGCTATTATTGTTACTTTGGAAAATAAGTTATACAGGATACCAGAGGTACCACCTCCTGTGGCTATCTCTTTGGTTACTGCAAAATAATGCAGTAAGCTCATTTCCCAAACCAGGAAATTCGTTTTCTTGATGATCCACCCCCAGGGCAAGAAGAAGACTGTGGCCACGACCTCCAAACAGGGCTCGTCTGCACGACAACAACAAATGGATAAGGTTGTGGAGGAGTACGAGGACCTCTTCACCTCACCCACAGGGATTCCTCTGCACTGTCAGGTAGAGCACCCGATTGATCTAACCCCAGGTGCGCCGCTACCCAATGGACCGATCTATCGGCACTCTGTTCTGGAGAATAATGAAATCAAGAGGAAAATTTAGGAGTTGTTGTAGAAAGGTCACATCAGACCAAATTCATCGCCCTGTGGGAGCCCGATCGTGTTGGTACAGAAGAAGGATCGGACGTGGAGACTCTGTATTGACTATCGGGCGCTGAACAAGATCACTGTCTGGAATAGGTACCCAATCCCACGGATTGATGACCTTCTGGACCAAATCAAAGGTGAAAAATACTTCAGCAAGATCGACCTGAAGTCTGGGTATCACCAGGTACCAATTGAACCCTCTGATGTGTGGAAGACTGCCTTCAAAGCCAAGGAAGTCCTTTTCGAATGGTTGGTCATGCCTTTAGAGTTGACGAATGCTCCTGCCACCTTCATGAGGATGATGGATGACATCTTGCGGCCATTCACCAACTCATTTGTAGTGGTGTACTTGGATGACATTCTGATCTTCAGCTAGACTTGGGAAGAGCACCTTCACCACATCCGAAAAGTCCTCCAAACACTGCGGCAACACAAGTTGTGTGCCAATTTGAAGAAAGTGCACTGCTGGCATGACCCGGAGTTCAATATACGGGATACATTATTGATGAAGGGGTGCATGTGGATCCGGCCAAGATCAAAGTCATTGGGATTGGCCGGCCCCAACTGCCCCCATAAAGGTTTCGCGGCTTTAGGTGCCTAATTTCTACCGGAGGTTCGTGTTGGGATTCTCTCATATCACTTGGCCCTTGAGTCAAGTCACCAAGGGAGGAGCGAGAGCAACATTTTTTTGGTCGGAACCTCAACAGAAGGCGTTCACAGAATTGAAAAATCGCCTCTATTCTGCCCCAGTGCTCATTTTACCAGACTTGCAACAACCATTTGAGATCGAGACAAATGCCTCTGACTATGCTATTGGGGCAGTTCTTACTCAATAGGGACATCCAGTGGCATTTCACAGTGAGACATTGTCTGACACAGTTCGCAAGTACCCCACATATGACAAATAAATGTACTCCATTGTGTCTGGCTTTTAACAAACTGTTCGATGGCCCCCAGGGGAAGGAAACAATCATCCACCACGGACCACATGCCCCTGCGAGTTCATACGGACACAGAAAGTTCCAAAATGATCACCATACAAAATGGTGCACATATCTACAATAGTTTCATTTTAACATCAAGTAAAAGAAGGGTAGAACCAATAATTTTGCAAATTGTCACATCCAACCACCGATTATGGCACTAACCATTGTGCTCAACTCTTGTGGACACAAGACTTCGGGGTCGCTACATATTTACAAGAGTGATTCAGAATTCAGAAACATGTACTAGATGCTCCTAGAAGGCAAGCAAGTTCCATATTTTCTTCTCAAGGGTGCACTTTTAGCCACCTAGGACACCTTTGTGTTCCTTCGAGTGAATGTGCCACGATTATTTGGGAGGCACACTACGGTCGAGTCGTTAGGCATTTCGGGGTCGAAGGAAAACGGTAGCAATCTCGCAGTATTTCTATTGGCCGAACCTTCGAAGGATGTCGAGAAGCCCGCTAGATGCGCAACGCGGCCATTGCCAAGCCAGGCCAAAGAAGCGAGGCCTATATGCTCCTCTACGAGCCCTAGTCGACCTTGGGAATCCATATCCATTTCTCTTGCATGTCGAACCTATGCTAGCGAAATGAGCGTGTTTTTTGTGGTCATTGACGGATTCGAAGATGGCCATTATGGTGGCACAGCCAAGAGAATATCACGGCGAAGCGGCTTGCTAAAATCTTCTTTGAACGAGTGTCGGTGCACTTTGGGCTCCCACGATACATCGTATCGGATCGGGATAGCGGGTTCCTCGGCACATTTTGGTCAGCCTGCGGTGATGTTGGATACCAAGCTCACCAAGTCCACATCTTTCCATCCCCAAACAGATGGCCAGACAGAGGTCGTCAATAGAATGATTGTACACATTCTGCGCATGTACAATTCAAATAATCCACGCAAATGGTACGAGAGCCTCCCCTATGTACAACATAGTTATAATTAGGCTCTCCACAGTTCAATCGACCATAGCCCCTTTCGGGTGGGCTTGGGATTCTAGCCACTATGTCCCATTGATGTAGCCATGCCATTTGCAGCTGCTCAGGCCGATTCAGCCCATGTCCAGTCTGAAGTTGACAAAGCAAGTAGCTTCATCGAGTGCACTCAACACATCCGCGAATAGGTTCATGATATATTGGACGGAAGCACGTGCCAAGTACAAGCAACGCCATGATCCTTGCCGGGTGCCACACAACTTCCGCAGGTGGGCGACAAATATGGCTACATTTGCGGAAAGACACCTCACGGACCCCACCGGAAGCTTCGCTGGCTAAGATGCAGTCCGTACACCATCACCAAGGCTGTGGGGAACGATACTTGTCGAGCTCGGTATTCCACCATTCAGCAATTACGCACCCAATCTTCAATGGTGGACCGCCTTCGTCCACACTTCCCACCTCTCTTGGACACCTAGGACATTGCGGAACAAATCACAAGGCGGAGTTAAAATCCAGTACATGGAATGGGCCACCATAGATTGTATCATGGACATGCAAATCAAGAACACTCGCCAATGAAAGATCGAACTGTATCAGGTTTTCAAAGCTGGCCAACTCCTGCACCAAGGCAAGTGGTTCACCAGGGACCAAGTTCAGCAGAAGTTTCCTCATCTCATGGAGGAACTCAACGCAATGGGGACCATTTCTTCCTAAGGGGGAGGGATGATCTACGTGGATATTGGTGGCAACCCACCTATTCCACTTGGGGCCACACCATTGTCTCTTTCAGTTTTTCAGTTTCGGCAAAACTTACCATTTTTAGCGGTTTTCGGGTCCCTAAACTTCCGGAGCCGTTTGAGGCCCTAAATGACGTTTTTCATTCCAAATTTGTAGTCCTCGGATAGATCTTTAACTTGAGGTATGGTATCACATCACTACAAGATCGTATGCCAAAGTTACGCCCACAGGAAGTTGAGGAACCAATTTACCCAAGCGGGGCCCATAGTTTTGGCGCTTCATCTCCTAGGGTTAGGTTTTGGTACATTTTAGGATTTCCCATTGTTTCTAAATAATAAATAGGCCCTCGAGCCTCATTGTAACTCAGTTCAGAGGCCTGTAGCCACCACATATCTTCTCAGAGATAGCTACCAGCGCCCTAGCTAGTTTTATTTCCATTCTATCTGTAATATTAATGAAATGAAATGTTATTTCCACTGCATCTCTGTATTTATGGTTATATGGTTATTCTGTTGCGTTCCTACATAAACCCAGATCACCAGTGGAAATCTGCTACTTGTTTTAGGGGACGAGACTGGAGTCTTGAGGTCCATCCCCTTGAAAAACACTGGTTGAATTCCTACTTTGGTGAGGGGCACTGGGGGAACTTGGGATGTCATTACCTTGCTCAAGGTTGGGCGGATGCCATCAGACCTAATTACTGAGAGAAGTAAATTAGATTGGAAAGAAACTAATTTCTTTATGTATCTCAGTCTTACTTTTTTAATATACATATCAATGAATGGGAAAATCTGTCACAGAGGTAAGAATAGAACTCTGACTATGAAACTAATTGATTTGCAGGAGTAGAATGAATTCTAAAAATTTATATTGAAACAATCATTATTTTCTTTATGAAATTATTACTGTGAATGATTTTTCCTTGAAGAAAGAGTAATAGAAAGTTCATAGGTAAACCTGACTCGAAATTGGGTAATTTCTCTATCAGGTTAGATAGTTAGTCTTTTTGGGAGAAGAATCCAAAATTAGACAGTTTCACTTTTAGAAATAATTAACTCTACACAAATAGAGGATGGAACCTCATGAGGCGGTCCGGATACCCGTGGCTAATTTTCTATTACATGAATTAGAATAAAAAACAAGATTACATAATCTAACTATTATTATATAGCAAAGTATTCAAATCTGTATGTCAAACACTTCCATTCAGTTACAGAAAAGATCTTTTAACAATTCAGAAATATAAATATTTTCCTATTCTATTGTTACATTAAAAGAAGAAGCTTGTTCCTGTTCTGAAGAAAATGAACATACGAAAATGTAGAATCCAGAGCTTAAAAACCAAGGAAAAAAGAGAGATTTAGCATGAGAAAATAATCTAGGAGAATATTACAACAAACATTGTAAATCTGAGATTACAAGCTAGTTTTGATTTCCTTGAATAGAACAGAAAATCCAATTAAATTTATGGCATAAAATATTGAAAATTAATTATAAAACTATAGTGAAAACTCTGTAAAGATGACATGCAAACCACATATGGAGCCAAACTGTAAAGGACACTCGAAAAAAAAATATAACTGTAATGGTCGACATAATTTATATTTACAATTATTTATCAAAGAACACCTATACCAAATTGAGCCAGACGAGCAAGAAAAATGACATATGTATAACATATCTGTGTATAAATAAACTCAGAGAAATTTCAAAGAAAGTTAAGCGCATAGAAAGAGTTTGAAAGTAATAATTGTCATGGCAATTGATGGGTAGGGTAATCAACCATCAAAAAGATACTCTTCACAGCGGTGAACGAGGCCAGAAAATAAATAGTATTAAACTAAATATAGAGCTACAATTGTCGAAAAACCCTTATCGATACATGTACATATTATGAAAAATCAAACCGGAAAGCCTTGCTATACTGCAATGGAGCCAAACAGATCAGAATATACATATAGACGCATATCTCAACAGAACCCTCAAAGGGTGGATAAATCAAACCAAAACCCTCAAAAACTCGAGTGGAAAATAACGTTGTTAAACCCTTCAAAACTGAACAAGTGACGAGGAAGTAAAATGAGTCTAGAGCGACGTATTGCACCTGTGAAGGGGAGAAAAATGTGTTTGAGAAGCAAGCCGTAGAGAACATGTCAACTTAAGGATTCATGAGGTAAGAGGGGTTTTACCTGTACTAGAAAGGCAAACTGTGTAGTAGTACTGGGAAAAAAAAGTTTAATGAGATTATGAACTATTAAATAGGACTCTAAGAAAAACATCTTAGCTTGAATCTAGTTGGGGAGTGAACTCTTTGCACCTGCACAAACACAAAGCGATTAGAAACCTTCAATGAAGAATAATGTTTTCTTAAAAGAAAAAAATAGATAGTGCAGTGGTGGCTATGAGTTTACCTTTTGTAGGGTCAGCAGAGCGAACTCTCATGACCAAACATTCGAATGGAGAGCACAATATGAGCTAGGATTCCTCCTAAAATCGCAGATGTAAGACTAGTAACTGTACCAAGAACCTGGCAACCAAATGATTTCTCAGCTTCACGGTCGAGATGGGTTCCAAGCTTATCAACCAGAATGAACATAACACAATAATCATATGGTGTAAAGCATAGAGGTTGTAGCCATACCCTGGTCAAAATCACTGGATGAACAAAATAAAACTTGTCGTAATTTCGGAGTGCCATCAGACATGGAAGCACAATAATGAGGGAGGCAGTTAGGGTTCGGAGATTAGGGTAATACCCTAACCACCTGAGTAACCCTTCTCACTGTAGATCTCAGAAGCATGTCAATGACAGAGATAATCACACATGGCGCACTAACCATTAACATATAAGGATCGTGGATACGATGCATGCAGTGAAATCTATTACATTAATCATTGAGTTAATAATATATATGCCAACTCACATAGCCAGACTATGAGATCTCGAATGCACCAAAAGATTTAGAACTATATTGATTATATGAGTATTGAAAGACAACAAGTTTACGTAGGGTTTGATTTAATAACAAAAGCATATAGAATCTATGTGTAGAGGTGATGTCAAATATATGGCACAATACATAAAAATGTAAACATTGTGCCAAAGTTATGTTGCACAGGTGTGTGAAAACCAAAACTTAATAGTTATGCAATGATTTATAATATAACCTTAATAGCTATTCGAAGATTTATAATATTTGTCGTTAAGATTTGATGGACTTAATTGCCATTAATAAAAAAGAATTATGATGAAGGTAAATGATGTGGTGGGCATTACAATTAAATTCCAAATAAATAATTAATTTAATATTTAAACAAAATAATAAACAAAAGATGTACTCTAATTTAGAGATGAAATGAAGTTCTTGGAGTACTTATTCTTTTAATCAAAGTGATGTAGATAGTTTTAAAAATTTGAGCTAAAATTATTTAATTTATAAAATTTTAATGTCTTAGGGATTTTTAAAGTATTGAATCCAATTAAATATTCCAAAATTTACTTTAAACAACCAAAGAATCACAATTTTTGCTTCAAATGGCTATTTTATGAATAAGTGATATACAATATATTTCTTATATTTAAAAACCTATTACTTAAATATTTTAAATATTAAAAAAAATATATTACCTATTATATTTCAAATAACAATCAGTAGTTTAAATTGATCCTACGCTACTCTTGTTAATGAAAAATAGCTAATTCCTCCCCAAGTTGAGGCAATCTCATTGCCGCCCCATAAAAAGTCAATAACAACTCTTCCAATCCCCACCCCATAAAATTCAACGTGAACCCTTCCCATTTATTCATAAAACTAAAAACACCACTATCCACAATTTAAAGTTACGAGGACACCATATACTTCCATTTAATGCTATTTTCCTGTGAGCCAAAGCCCGAGACTACTATATATTCATTCATTTAAAGCTATTCCTAGTTTTGTGTTGTGGATGGTGGTGCATAAAAAGGCAATAAGAACTATTCCGATCCCCACCACATAAAATTCAACCTGAACCCTTCCCATTTATTCATAAAACTAAAAACACCACTATCCACAATTTAAAGATACGAGGACACCATATACTTCCATTTAAAGCTATTTTCCTGTGAGCCAAAGCCCGAGACTACTATAGATTCATTCGTTTAAAGCTATTCCTAGTTTTGTGTTGTGGATGGTGGTGCATAAAAAGTCAACCAGAACTCTTCCAATCCCCACCCCATAAAATTCAACCTGAACCCTTCCCATTTATTCATAAAACTAAAAACACCACTATCCAGAATTTAAAGTTACGAGGACACCATATACTTCCATTTAAAGCTATTTTCCTGTGAGCCAAAGCCCAAGACTATTATAGACTTATTCGTTTAAAGCTATTCCTAGTTTTGTGTTGTAGATGGTGATGCATGTGAGATACTAGCTAAAAGGTTCTACGTTTTGTAATAATTGATCCCCACAAATTTTTAATTAACTTTAAACGGATTTAAAGTTACTTTAATATCATGGTAAGCCATTATGTCAAGAACGTTTTAAGTTTTCTAATAATTAACCCCACAAATTGTTAATTAATGTTAAACATTACTTTGTGGATTTAAAGTTACATTAATATTATCGGCGGTTTTAAAAATTTTCTTGACCGACGATTACTCCAATTTGGTATAAAATATTTGGAGACCAAAGATCACTCACATTTTATGTCAAAAAATCTATTGACGTGGCTTTTAATTATTTTATGGACAAAAGATGACTTCCCATTTGGGTATAAAAGAACCTTTACCGCCTCACCCGCTCACTCGCCTGATTATGATGTCGAATACTCGCCCGATGAAGTGTCATTCGATGAAGTTTTTTACGATTTTGACTCCTACTCGCGCCAGCACACCCTTGAAGGGCCATTTGATGATTTCAACTACTACTCGCGTGCACACACCCTTGGAAGGCAATTGGATGAAGATTTTTACTATTGTGATGTCAACTACTTGCATGACATTGAAGAGCAGGATGAAGATTTTGAGTATTATGATGCCCACTCCTGGCGCACGCACAGTCTTGAATGCAACACGTCCACGGGTTCAGTTCAAAACAACCCAAATTCGAATTCAGTTTCCACTCCTCTCTTAACTGCATGGGAATAATATATGTCGTTGGGCATCGTATAATTATTATTTATACGATGGATCATACTGCTGCCTTTTGGCATAAAAAATTTGGCCTTTTGGGATCCTATTAGATCACTTAGGCCCCCTTCTCTCCATCCCCTCGGCCACTACCTCACATCACTCTCAATTCCCTGGTGCCCAATCTATCCTATAGAAAAATAGTTGAAATCAATGAATTAGGATTCATGTGTAGACACTAGATGAACAAAAGAAAACTTGTCGTAGTTTCAGAGTGCCATCAGACACGGAAGCACAAAAATGAGGGAGGAAGTTAGGGTTTGGGGGGTAGGGTAATACCCTAACCGCCCGAGTAACCCTTCTCACTGTAGATCTCAAAAGCATGTCAATGACAGAGATAATCACACATGGCGCACTAACCATTAACATATAAGGATCATGGATACGATGGATCCGGTGAAATCTATTACATTAATCATCGAGTTAATAATATATATGCCAACTGACATAACGAGACTATGAGATCTCGAATGTACCAAAATATTTAGAACTATATTGATTATATGAGTATTGAAAGACAACAAGTTTACATAGGGCTTGATTTAATAATAAAAGCATATAGAATCTATGTGTAGAGGTGATGTCAAATATATGGCATAATGCATAATAATGTAAACATTGTGCCAAAGTTATGTTGCACAGGTGTGTGAAAACCAAAACTTAATAGTTATGCAATGATTTATAATATAACCTTAATAGTTATTCGAAGATTTATAATATTTGTGGTTAAGATTTGATGGACTTAATTGCCATTAATAAAAAAAAATTATGATGAAGGTAAATGATGTGGTGGGCATTACAATTCAATTCCAAATAAATAATTAAGTTAATATTTAACCAAAATAATAAACAAAAGATGTACTCTAATTTAGAGATGAAATGAAGTTCTTGGAGTACTTATTCTTTTAATCAAAGTCATGTAGATAGTTTTAAAAATTTGGGCTAAAATTATTTAATTTATAAAATTTTAATGTCTTAGGGATTTCTAAAGTATTGAATC
Organism: Pinus albicaulis; assembly: GCA_034641835.2. Taxonomy (NCBI): domain Eukaryota; kingdom Viridiplantae; phylum Streptophyta; class Pinopsida; order Pinales; family Pinaceae; genus Pinus; species Pinus albicaulis. The sequence continues at coordinate 1,406,723,544 of CM076581.1, read as the reverse complement.
CAATTAAATATTCCAAAATTTACTTTAAACAACAAAAGAATCACAATTTTTGCTTGAAATGGCTATTTTATGAATAAGTGATATACAATATATTTCTTATATTTAAAAACCTATTACTTAAATATTTTAAATATTAAAAAAAAATCTATTACCTATTATATTTCAAATAACAATCAATAGTTTAAATTGATCCTAGGCTACTCTTGTTAATGAAAAATAGCTAATTCCTCCCCAAGTTGAGGCAATCTCATTGCCGCCCCATAAAAAGTCAACAAGAACTCTTCCAATCCGCACCCCATAAAATTCAACCTGAACCCTTCCCATTTATTCATAAAACTAAAAACACCACTATGCACAATTTAAAGTTACGAGGACACCATATACTTCCATTTAAAAGTATTTTCCTGTGAGCCAAAGCCCGAGACTACTATAGATTCATTCGTTTAAAGCTATTCCTAGTTTTGTGTTGTGAATGGTGGTGCATAAAAAGTCAACAAGAACTCTTCCAATCCCCACCCCATAAAATTCAACCTGAACCCTTCCCATTTATTCATAAAACTAAAAACACCACTATCCAAAATTTAAAGTTACGAGGACACCATATACTTCCATTTAAAGCTATTTTCCTGTGAGCCAAAGCCGGAGACTACTATAGATTCTTTTGTTTAAAGCTATTCCTAGTTTTGTGTTGTGGATGGTGGTGCATAAAAAGTCAATAAGAACTCTTCCAATCCCCACCCCATAAAATTCAACCTGAACCCTTCCCATTTATTCATAAAACTAAAAACACCACTATCCACAATTTAAAGTTACGAGGACACCATATACTTCCATTTAATGTTATTTTCCTGTGAGCCAAATCCCGAGACTACTATAGATTCATTTTTTTAAAGCTATTCCTAGTTTTGTGTTGTGGATGGTGGTGCATAAAAAGTCAACAAGAACTCTTCCAATCCCCACCGCATAAAATTCAACCTGAACCCTTCCCATTTATTCATAAAACTAAAAGCACCACTATCCACAATTTAAAGTTACAAGGACACCATATACTTCCATTTAATGCTATTTTCCTGTGAGCCAAAGCCCGAGACTACTATAGATTCATTCGTTTAAAGCTATTTCTAGTTTTTTGTTGTGCATGGTGGTGCATAAAAAGTCAACCAGAACTCTTCCAATCCCCACCCCATAAAATTCAACCTGAACCCTTCCCATTTATTCATAAAAATAAAAGCACCACTATCCACCATTATATACTTCCAGTTAAAGCTATTTTCCTGTGAGCCAAAGCCCGAGACTACTATAGATTCATTCGTTTAAAACTATTTCTAGTTTTGTGTTGTGGATGGCGGTGCATAAAAAATCAACAAGAACTCTTCCAATCCCCACCCCATAAAATTCAACCTGAACCCTTCCCATTTATTCATAAAACTAAAAACACCACTATCCACAATTTAAAGTTACGAGGACATCATATACTTCCATTTAAAGGCTATTTTCCCGGAGCCAAAGCCTGACTACTGATTCATTCGTTTAAAGCGTTCCACTTTAAAAGGGGGATGGTGGTGCATGTGAGATAATTAGCTAAAAGGTTATACGCTGTAATAATTGATCCCCACAATTGTTAATTTAACTTTAAACGCATTTAAAGTTAGTTTACACGGTGGTAAGCCATTATGTCAAGAACGTTTTAAGTTTTGTAATAATTAACCCCATTAAATTGTTAATTAACTCACATTATTTGTGGATTTAAAGTTACATTAATATGATCGGCGGTTTTAAAAATTTTCTTGACCGACGATTACTCCAATTTGGTATAAAATATTGAGAAACTTATTGACGTGGCTTTTAATTATTTTTGTGAATTAAAAGATGACTTCATTGTGGGGTATAAAAGAACCTTTACCTCTCACCTCACTACGGTTCAATATTCACTAAGTATGATGTGCCAGCCTTTGCTCGTTCTTGTTTTCAAGACTCAGTTTGCACTTCGTTATTTGTTGCCTAATTTGTTTCTCACTCGCCGAATCTAGTTTGTTTACTACACCCAGACTTACCTTCCTATTGGGATGGATCCGATAATATTGAAGGAGTTTCGATGCTCGCTACTCGGACTCGCTCTTATACTCTTCTGAACAGTCTTCTGGATAGATTTTTACGATTATGATGTCGAATACTCGCACCCGCTCACTCTTCAACAACCCTTCGATGGAGATTTTTACGACTATGACATTAAGCACCCAAGAGGAAGCCTTCATTGAGAATCATAAAGACATTAAGGATCTAAGTAGTGAGAAGGTAATCGAGTCCTTCTAGGGTCCACATGATGGAAATGATGATTTTGGGAACACATGTGTTGGGAGGGATAAATATATGGAAGGTGAGGCGAAGATATTACTTTTGATGATTCTCCCCTTGGAGGATGACATTGGAGATTACTTCCACATTGAAAAGGGGATATGGGAAATTTTTGGTCCTCAATTAGATTTTTCTCCCATTTACAACATGGAAAAGAAGTATGAGGATGAGATTATTTGTTCCTTTCTCTCAAACAATATTCGTGATGACATATCCATTGGTACTCTTGATAAGTGGAATCTGTTAAAAAATTATATATGAAAGAGAAATGCAACACATAAAATATGCAAAAAACACAAACACATAAAACCAGAGAGACAAAAATATTGTGGCTCGCCCAGTTTGGGCTACGTCCACTCCGAACATCCAATATTTCCTTTCTATTATCCAGAAAAATGAAGAGACACAACCTACAATAGATCTGCTGTAATATCCTCTATTATCTCTCACAGTCTCCCTATCTGTTTCTCTCTCTGCGAATACACATACAATACACAATCGCAATAAAATACCCTCATCCAAAATAAGGGGTTGCCTTCTAGGGAAAAAAACCCTAAATTAAACATAAATTCTATCGTTAGATCATCCGCCTAATGAAAGGCCCAAATTGACTAGAAATTACAATAATTTTAAAGGGCAACTTTACATACTTTTACAAGGCAGCCACCCCCATTGCACCCCCCAGGGAGCGTTTAATTATGGGCAGAATTTCCGCCCTGTTTAGAATAGGCGTCCAACGTTGTGATACAAAACAAAGAAGCTAATCAAGCTCCACACCCAACCAAATCTTTATTTTCCCTTGCATAAAGAGGAGTAGTTGGAAGTGATCAATTTTCCTTTTAGGAAAGATCCAATATTTGATACTAAGGGAATTTATAACGCTCCCACGTCTCCCAAGTATGATTCTATGTTCAAATCACTTGAGGCTTTATATTATGATGTTAGGGAAGAAAAACCCGTTGAATGCAATACTTCATCCTCCCTCTTGCTTATTTTTCATCATCTTGAGTCTTCTTCAAGAGATTCCATCACCTCCTGTGAGATGATCTCAATTGGAAGTTAGCCCTTTCCCACTTCCAAGCATAGTGTTAAGGATGAGCCCCTTATTGATTATACTTTATCTCCTTGTGCACCCCCTCAAGACCTTGATCAATCTATAATATCCCCTTTTCAATGTGATTATCATGGGAAACATATGTGTGTTCCTCCATATCACAAGAGGCCATAACCATAACCTCGTGGAGGCCATGAATAGTGACATAAATCATAAGGACTATCATCGAAATAATATGCTTGAGATTTCCATCCATCAAAGTTTCTGATCCTATCATTGGCATCTCTATAGATTGTTTAGAAGAGACAACATCATGGACTAGATTACATCATTTTCTTACCTCTTCTCACATTATCATCCATATTTGGGCATCTTATTTCTCTACTTCCCATCGGCCTTATCATCAATGTGATTATGTACCAAGGGAAAATTCATCTTGTCTACCAGCAAGACCACCTCCTATCTCTCCAAGATGGACTTCAAGGAACTCATTCTGACCACATGCATAGAAAAATCTCTGACACCCACCCTAATAAGGTTACCCACTAGCCAAAAACCCACCTAGAGAACAATGCACACGCCCCACCACCGCCACCAAGTTTGAATTTCCCCGATGAAATCAGTAGTGGGGGTGATGAAGACTTTATCCCTCCAATTCCATGAGAAAACCACCAGGCCCAAATTATGTGGCAAAAGAGTCCCTAGACCACTACTAAACTAGCACCGCTCGAAGATAACCAAACTACCCCGCCAAATCCTCTGGTCCATAGATTTAACTCATAGTCCAAGTGACAACCATTTACCCAAACATTGTTTTTAAGGCCTTTCTTTGAAGTTTACTTATTAGGGTATGGCTAAATTATTTTATGGTTTGCCTCATCCTTTGGTCCATCTTGAATAGTCACTTTGAAGGTCTTTTATAGTCTGATTGAAGAATTAGGATTTCCCTGTTCGTTAATCATCACTTGTTATCTTGAATGTGTTCTTTCTCTGAAAGTAAATAGCTAGAGAATTTAGGAGTTCCTTGCTCTCTAGGGTTTGTTGGATTGTTGTCTCAAAGTTTAGTTGATCAAGTTTCACTAAAGAAGTTTATGGCATGTCTTGTACTTTGGTTCTTTCTTAAGCATAGTGATCTTAAAGACTCTTCTTGTTCTAGTATATGTTAAATGATTCTTAATTTCCCTTTAAACCTACTAAACTCACAACTTAATGTTCATTTCACACCCACATAAGTTATTAAGATCCATTTGTCTTTATTAACTTGCCTTTTTGAACACCCTTGATTTGTTGTTGTACTCTTGACACCTTTCATAGACTCCATAGCCCAATGGTTTGAATTTCTCTTACTCTATTTGTTCTTCTTGACAAGCAACCCAACGAAAGAAAAACAAACAAACCCTATCATTTTAACTAGCCAGTGAGAGGTGGATTATTCTTCAGGAAAATCACAGCCAGTGAGAGGTGGTGATGATGATGATATGGATGAGGAGTGGGAGCTTATGTAGAAAGGGGAAATTGACACAGCTGCTTGAAGCACAGTAGCATTATTTAAGGCATTCTTCCTTCATTTCTTTAGTACGGCCTTTTTACAATTTTTTTTGCTCTAAATTATGAACCAAGAGATTCAACTCATCTTATGTCTGTTGCTAGGTTAGATTATGTATTTAAAAAGCAATGATGATGTAATATGTCTTTTATATTTTTCTTAATTTTTGTTTACATCTTATGTTTTTTAATATTAGAAGATCTTTAATTTTTGTTTAATTCTTATGGCTTTTAATATTAGAAGATCTTTTTTTATATGTTTTGTTTAATGGAAATATCAGATTTGTTATATTTAATTTTGAAATTATGTATTTAAAATGTATTGATTATGTAATATCTCTTTTATATGTTTTTTAATTTTTGGTTACACCTTATGTTTTTAATATTAGATCTTTTTTTATATGTTTTGTTTAATGGAAATACCAGATTTGTTATATTTTATTTTTAATATGTAAATTATGTGAAGTTGTGTATTTTGGAATATGAATTATTATTATTTAATTATATATGTATGAAGTTATATTATAGATGTGTAGTTTTAAACTTCATTGAAAATAGAGAAACTTAGAGAGTTGAAAAAATGGGTGTTTTTGTGTTTTCAATGCAAACAACTAAAGGAACTTTTTAGTAATAGGACTATTTTCATATTCTTCACATACCTTCATATTTTCTAGAATACCACTCGGGGGTCAAGGCTCCATAGTAGGGACATCTATCATTTAAACAGTGTATGTTCCCCTTATCTAGACTACAATCCCTCCAACCGTTTCCCATTACATGTTGTGACAGCGCTTTCATTACTCCAAATTTTGAATTTTTAATCTCGATAATTATTTATGACATATATGTGTTTTATTTTAATATTCACTCCATTCAATGAGGTAATCAAGAAATTATCCATCAAGTATCAAGTGTTAAGTAAGCTTTCTTCAAAATCTCAATACAATTCACATGATTAATGAATAATACTTTAATATAAATGTTTTTTATTTGATATGTTTGAATGTAATGATGGAGTCCATATAAATATTAGGCAGGTTGGAGTCATGTATTTTTGAGACATTAGCTTCTATAATTATTATTTATATTTATATTATTTATTATTTGTATTATTCCATATTCATGCATGTAACATTACCTTTCCCTTGAAAGATTATTTTCCCTAAAACGATATGGGTGAAAAGGCTTTTGTATATTTACTTAAACACTTGATCTTGATGCTATCATGGTTGGTGATATTAAACAATACAAACTTCTAAGCACATATGAACCGTAACATGATGTGAGGAACCTAATTCAATCATTCCTTGAATATTTTTCCTATAGGCTTCCCAAGATGAATTTTTAACATAAGGCTTGATAATGTTGGTATTTGTATCCTTTAGAAGATATGATAATTATTATTTTTTAAATTGATGAGAATACCCTAACTCATTAATGTACATACGCTTGTGATTAGGCTATCAAAAGGTGTATTAGTAGTGTTTTATTTCTTTGCTTATGGAGTTTTATTTTCCCTATGTATGGGTATGGGATCATTAATTGCTGAGCTCATATTAGTAGGTAGCATCAAAATTTCTATCTTTCATTTTACAATATTTGAGGATGTCTTTATTTCAATTCTGTTCACATATTTTTCACTACTACACAGTGCAAGAAAATTTGATGGTCTATACCCATGTTCATCATATCTCCACCCAGGTCCACATTTCTTCACTGGGTCCACATAGGGTTAACCTCCCCACTCCATTGACCCCACCTTAGGTGAGACTTGGAATAATTCCTTGAAGGTTGAAGCAGTTGAAAAATAAAATTAAAAGCATAAATGGCCACATTCAATAGGAAAATGTACCACAAGATGAAAAATATGGCTTTACCCCATACCCATAGACATCACCCTAGTTCCATCAGCCCTCGATGATCCTAGTTTAATCCATGATTTTCCCAAACCCTGGAGGGAAATGAATTTCCCTGCCAAAAAGGGGGTAGTCATTGTTATATCTTACACATCATACTCTTATCCTTTGAGACCTGAGAAGTTTATCAAAGAAATATCATAAAGGAAAAAGGAAAATAAAGTAGGGTGGAAAAATCAAGGTTGGAGAACCTCATGTACCACGATTTCTCCCACCTACAAATTACATACCCATGTGTGGGCTTTCCTTTCTCTAGCTACCTTTGTGCCCCAATATGTAGGTTGGGATTTCCCTTATCTTTACCAATTCCATTTTGCCACTTTATCACACACCATCACCATTTGAGGGATGTACCTTGGAAAGAGTGTCCCCTCTAAAGGTAGAAACCACCTAATTAGGTACTTGGCTAACCCACTTTGGAGCTTGGATACATGAACACATGTCAAAGACCACTATGTAAGGAAATGCGATTGTGAAGTGTCCACTTGTTTTCCATGGTTTGTAAGCTCTCTTACTTGATTACATTAATGAATTGTTGTAATGGAAGGCTAGGGGATGCATTCGATCTTATACGTGATTGTGAATGGTTTCCATTTGGGTTTGGTCTCCCTATATAGGTTCCTTGATCATATTTGGATCAAGGACCTAAGAGATAGCTCAAACTTCAAAGTGTGTGAAAGTATGTCGAACCTGAGCGATAGGATAGATCTCATCTTCCTGATTCTGGCATCGTGAAAAGTTCGAAAAACCGACACCATATGAAGATGTTATTGCGTTTTTAAAAGTCCAGTAAACTGCAAATTTTCATAGTTGACTAGGTTTGACTGGGCATTTGTATAGTCAAAAAAAATAATATTAGAGGGAATATTCCTAGAATATTCCTCAAAATATTTATCAAAATATTCCTTCTGGGCCGGTTGTATTTTGAAAAATGGTAGGGTATTATTTACTGCATGGATTGTATGTATTATTTTCAACCAATGACAAGTCACCACATGGCAGGCCCATAGGCTCAAGATTGGTGTTGAAAAATTTTGATTTGGGCTATCGGAGTCGACCTCGTGAACTCCTCTCCAGCACTCCCACGCCTAACCATCTAGGCTATCAATTTTTTCTTAATTGTTATGGTGTGACAAACCAATTTAAAGCTTGGTGATTTTTCATTAGGGAGCGAAGGGGCCAGCTCCGCCCCGTATGGTTGTCACCCTTAAACAAAGGGCTACCACCGTACTACAGATTTAACTCTAACTGGAAATACCATCCTCAATTCTGGAACTAGTCACATGAAAATGTGCAATATTACAGTTAATCTCCCGCAGTTACCACGACATCTATTACGACCGCAACCTTGCCACATTACTATAGTTTTGCCGACGGTTTTCGTTAGCTCTGAATTTTTTTTTAATCGCGGGATTTTGTGAAATGTGCGCAACATACCCCTAAAATTTAATTTTTCATTTAGGACTAGCAGGTAATCTGGCCAGCGTACCATTTCTACAAAAAATCCAAATTTAGTTGGTCTAGCTGCAGTTGCTCCATTTTTAGTGGCGTTATTTTAGGGGTTACTGGACAAAACTATTTGTGCTCTATATTGAGCATTAGTCAACCATTCTAGGATAGTCAATAGTAAATTTAGACTTTCTTGGACATTCCAAACTCAACGGTGAGGGTTGCAGAGCCATCAGATAAATTTTAAGCATGATTTAGCTTTAAAAAAGTTCAAGGGGCCATTAGGGCCACCAAGGGTCAACAACAAAATGAGGCCTAGCCAGGGCAACTAGAGTGTTTACTAAGGAAACGAATAGTAAATTTTTGATGTCTCACAAATTCTATATCTAATGGTGAGTTTTTCATAGCCAATATAGGAATTCTAATGGTTGATATGCTTCAGAGAAGTTCCATGGCTCACCAGGGCCACCAAGTGCCAGTAGGATAATGAGGCCTATCCAGAGCAGCAGTAACCATTCTCTGCAAACCAGTAGTCTATTATGAATAATTTGAGGCTTCTAAATCCAATTGAATGATTTTTAGAATCTTTTGAAGACATTTGAAGGCTGAAATGCTTCAGGGAATTTTTCAGTGAACCAGGAGCACTGGGGTTCCACTAGGTGTTGGAGGTGTAACTGGAGCAGTCAGATGCCAATTTGATAAAGTGAATAGTATATTCTAACTATTTTGGAAATTATAAATGCAATGGAAGGATTTCAGAGCCATTTTGAGACTTTTGAAGGCTGAGAGGCCATAGGGAAGCTTCAGGCAACCCAGGGCCAACAATGGATGGAGGCCTAAATTGGGGAGCCAGTGCTCATTTTGAGGAAATATTCAATCTATTTTGGATGCTTTATATGTGATAGAGAAAATAGGTGAGCGTCCAAGGATAGAAAATGATTTATTAAGGAGTTAGTACCATAGATAATCTCAGGGAAGCTTATGAGTGCTGATAAAAGAGGTCAAGTATAAGGGATCCTATGTCTATCTTCAGAGATATTGTAGCCATTCCAGGGGTAGGATGGTATTCTAAACCACCATTTTAGTTCAGATAACCATTGGAATTTAGTTAGTAACTTGTAAAATAAATTATCCATCATAATGGCAAAGAGCCAAGTCAATTGACAATGGCTCAAGGAGACGTAGCCCACGATATTTGGGTCAACTCCTTTATTAAATTTTTTGTTATGTTTTGATGCTTATTTTCTGCACATTATGGTTTTTTTACATGCTTAATATCAGAAAAAAAAATTGTTTTTTTCCTCACAATTAAGACATTAAAACAGTTTAAAATGCATACACCTGAATCAAGAATCCAATTCCTCACAGTCAAGTATAAGCTAGATGTTAACTTGTTTTTAACTGAGTGGGAGGTGCTTGAAAAGAATAACAAGTTATCCACCCATATAATATCAAGTGGTATCAGAGCTCAAGGTTTCTTTCTTGACAGAGCACTAGGTTGCGTTCTTGATAGAGCACTAGGTTGTTTGTTTGACTTGAAAGGTGTTTAAAAATGCAAAGAATTTAACTATTTGCAAATGGACTGATGCTTAAAATTTTGATTTTGCTAGAGGTGAATGGAAGATACTGTTAGCTAAGTCTAAAAGAGGATAAGAAGGAAGAAATATTAAATCATTCTCCTACCCAAATGACCTCAAGGTAACCCTTGAAGCATGAGAGGGATTGCTTGCAAACGACTACTTGAAGAAGAGATACAAGCTACAGAAAAGAGTTTGAATCGACAGCCATATTTTTTAGAAGCTTTTTCAAATTTTTTTAATGCTTTGAGAATTATTGTTGAAGTTATTTAATTCATTTACATAATGATGAAAACCTATTCAACTGAGGTTTCTAAATCCTATTTTACAAGACTCTTCGATGAAGAGATGAAGCGAGACTTCTACATCTTGAAGGATATGGTGCAAATTCTGTATGAAAATGGAAGGGAAAGCACTAGAATTCATGATCAATTGGTTGCTATGAAGCAAGATAAAGAAGGAATTCTTCAAAGTGAAAAGAGGTTATTGTATATGAAGATTCTTTGGAGATAAAACTCTCTCAGTTTCCCAAAATGTTGCTCCAGTTATTCATAACAGTCTCTGTAAAGAGATCTCTAAAACCAGACTTTACAGAACCAAAAAAAAAGGTTGTGACGATGTGAATGTATCTCTCATTCTGTAATACCTGTGTAAAAATGAGATAAGTTTTTGTATTTTGGAATCTTAGGAACATAAAAATCCTTCAGTTTCTCAAGATTCATCTCTGATTGGGAAACATCTGCTTTGAAAAATGATGACTAAACAGGAAATTTCTGGAAAATGTGCCTTCAAATATTTTTTTTAATTTCCCAAACCATAACTTCTGTGTAAAAATGGAAAGAGTTTTTTGTACATACTAATTTTAGAAACGAAAAACTCGTTCAAATTTTTAAAATTCATTCCCACCTGCGCAGAAACCATATTTGAAAATATTGACTAAAAACAAGAAAGTTTTGGAAAATATGCCTGCAAATATTCCACTGAATATCCAAAACCATAATAGCAGTTAGAAAAATGAGAGAGTTTTTTTTTTTATATGACGATGTTATAGAAAAAACATCTTTCAATTTTTTAAAATTTGTTCTTAGTTGTTTGTAAACCATTTTTACAATTACTATGTTGTATAGGGAAAAATCATAGTTTTAGTTTCCCAGGAAACAAACATATAGCATCGAGGGGAGAGGTGACATGAAGGTGGTGGATGATGTGGAGGTATATGGCTAGCAGAAATAATTGATGCATTAGTGCAGAGGGAAAGCACAGGAAGGGATTTAATTGGAAACGGTAATGATCAAGCTGCCATGATATGAAGATCGCTCAACGGGCAGATTGGAAATTTTTGATATAGTGGAGAAACTACTTTTCGGAGGGGGTCCAAAGTAGTAAGTGGTTTAAGCAGGGCAGGGTGCGAAATTATTGGAAGGCGCCACGTTAACGTGGTTCGAAAACGAAAAACATTTTTTTCAGAACCCCGCCCCCCCGCCCGATGGTAAAGATCAGTTGGAGAGGGGGGGGGTGAAAAGTGATAAGGGCCATCGAATGAGGGATCAAAAGATGGGATGATGGGACAGATAAAAGCAAGTTAATGTGAAGCGATGGGATGATTTTTTGGGTAGCATAAGGGTTAATAAGGGTAAAACATTAGATAATGGAATAATGTGCCCAAATTTCGTGTTCATATGCCCAAACCTTTAGAGTTAGGATAAAACCTTTTACCATTTTTCCTTCTTATTTGCATGAAATATCACGATGTAAAGTTACAAATATGAAATACTCCATCACCTTGAGATCCTATAAAATATAGGACCTTAACAGTGGCTCCAACTAGGGATGGCACTCTCCTTGTGAGGTGCAAAGAACACAAAAGACTAGTAGCCCGATCCATTGGGTTGATCCCAAGCTAAAACATCCTCTGCCCTAAAATATATATGATTGAATATCTCAAACTAAAATCAAAATGTTTCTGCAAACTAAAATCTGAAATTCAATCGAAAACTGAAACTCAAAAAAATTCATGGAAAAATGCTCAAAGTACTGAGCTTATTTGCAAACTGCTACCTACCCTATACTACTGAAAATCATGTTGAATCATGTAATAAAAAAATTCCAATGAAGGTAGTCAAGTACTTCCTAAAACAAGTGGAATACTTGACTGATTTTTAGCATAATGAAAAGGAGAACTTGACTATTTGTCCACAAAATCAAAGCTGTAACATGTAATGGAAATTGTTGATGAATATGGTCGTTATAACGAAAACATGGTTGGAAACTTAAGCTGAAAAGAACCTCCATGTAGTTTGATATCGGATCAATAAAAGAATTATTTATTATGTTAGCTTTCAGGTCTTCAATGACCAGTCGATCATGGATGATTTCGTCAATTGTATCCTCAAGGTTAAACCCTGATTCTAACTCTACAATTTTAGTCTTGTACTTTGAAACATAATTCTCATCAATCTGCAAATCAAAAGGCAATACAATCGCCTCTTGCTTTGGAGAAGGAATATTTTTCAAGAATTTTTTAGGATCTTGAAAATTATATGACTAAATTTGAAAATCCAAAAGTTCAATGCCCTTCTCGAATCTATCAACAACTAACTAAAGAAAACAAATTTTACTTTCAAGAGAAAATTTTCTCGATTTCAAAAAATGGAACATGGCCATTGTTGGATGTGGAGCTTGATTATCTTGTTTACTTTGTATCACAACATTGGACCCCTGTACATTAAAAGGGGCGGCAACGCCGCCCGTAATTAATCGATGTCATAAATTTGGGGGGGCGGCGGATTTTCGAAGCCCCCCCCGGGTTTCAAAGGCATTCTCAAAGCTAAAATGTATGTAAAATTGCCTTGTAAAAGTATAGTAATTTCTAGTCAATCTGGGTCGTTCATTAGGCAAATGATCCGACGGTAGAAGTTATGTTTAGATTAGGGTTTTTTTCCCTAGAAGGCAACCCCTCACTTTTATGAGGGCATTGTATTGCGGCTGTGCATTGTATGTGTATTCTCGGAGCGAGAAACAGAGAGGGAGATTGTGAGAGAGAACAGAGGATATTACAGCGGATCTGCTGTAGGTTTTGTCTCTTCATTTTTGCTGGATAATAGAAAGGAAGGACTGGCTGTTCGGGGTGGACGTAGCCCAAACTGGGTGAACCACATATATCTGTGTCTCTCTAGTTTTATTTGTTTTGTGTGCTTGTATTTTCCGCATATTTTATGTGTTTCATTGCTCTGTAATATTTAATTTTCGAACAACTGGTATTAGAGCCGAAGGTATATTTGGCTGATAAACTCGCAGGATAGAAGGGTTCCTGGTTCGAGTGGGAGCAATGGCGGACGATGGTAAGTTTAGGGTTGAGAAATTTAACGGCCAAAACTTCCTGCTGTGGAAAATGTATATGGAATATTATCTGTATCAGAAAGATCCATATCTACCATTGAGCGGAAAAACAAAGAAACCGGCGACCATGACAGATGCGGAATGGAACATTCTCGATAGAAAGGCACTCGGAATAGTACGGTTGTGTCTTGCAGTGTCAGTCACCTTCAATATTTCGAAGGAAACAAAAACAGAGGGTTTGATGTAGACGTTGGCGAAACTATATGAAAAAACCCTCGGCCTCAAACAAGGTATTTCATATGAAACGACTATTTAATATGCAGATGTCGGAAGGTGGATCTATTGCAGATCATTTAAATGAATTTAAAACAGTTACCAGTCAGTTAAGTTCTGTAGGGGTAGACTTTGATGATGAAGTTATAGCTTTGTTAGTCTTGTGCTCATTGCTAGAGAGTTGGAATGGTTTAGTAATGGCCATTAGTAACTCTGTCTCTGGATCTAGTACTTTAAAGTTTGATGATGTTGTTGGTGCTATCCTTAGAGAGGAAATGCGACGGAAAAGCTCTGGTGAGACATCAGGTAATGATTTGAGTGCAGAGTCTAGGGGAAGAAGAATGGAAAGAGGAAAGAGCTCGGGATATCACATTAAATCAAGGAAAGGCAGATCCAAGTCTAGATCAGGGATAGTGTGCTAGAATTGCGGAAAGAAAGGACACCTAAAGAAAGATTGTAGATCTCGGAAGGGAAAAGAAGGATACACACAGCAAGAAAACAATCATAAAGCAAATGTGACAGGTGATGTGTTACAAGATGTTTTGATTCTTTCTTTCGAAAATGTTACTTATTCTTGGGTTATAGATTCAGGGGCTTCATTCCATGCCACACCTGATAAGAAATATTTTCATGACTATGTTCAAGGAGATTTTGGACAAGTTCGTTTGGGTGATGATAAACCCTGTAAAATTGTTGGAATGGGTAAAGTTCTTGTAAAACAATAGAATGGAAACCAAACGCTACTAAAGGAGCTAAGTCATGATCCGCATCCGAAGAAAAATTCGATTTCACAGTATGTGCTTAGGTAATGAAGTTGTGTGACAACTTTCACAGACATAAAACTTGGAAGGTCACCAAAGGAGCGATGGCATAGCAAAAGGCGAAAAGGTTGGTACATTTTATTTATGCAATGGTATTTATAACTCTGTTAATGCTTTAAATTCCAAAGTAGAAGATGCTGCATTATGGAATCATAGGCTCAGACACATGAGTGAGAAGGGGATGAAGATTCTTCTTTCAAGAAATTTGTTTCCAGGTTTGAAGAATGTTGATTTGGATTTCTGTGAAAATTCCATTTATGGAAAACAAAAGAGATTCAGAATTCTCAGAGTTGGGAAAGAAAAGAAGAGAAAAAAGTTGGAGCTTGTGCATACAGATGTATGGGGACCTGCTTAGGTATCATATCTCGGTGTCTCTCTCTATTATGTTACATTTATTGATGATGCAACTAGAAAAACTTGGATTTATTGTATTCAATAACCGATGTATTTGATACTTTCAAGAAATGAAAGCTTTGTTGAGATCGATATCGTGAAAGAAGTTGAAGTGTCTCGCATTAGAAAATGGAGGTGTAAATATTACAAAAGAAAGAGTTTGATAGTACTGTTCAGAGAGCATGGAATTCTGTGAGAGAAATAGATACCCAAGAACACCACAAAGAAAATGGTGTGTCGTAAAGGATGAATAAACAATGATGGAGTCAGCAAGGTGCATAGGAGCTGAGATTGCATGGGCAGATTGCTTTTTACAATTTTAAGATATTTTTAGATAACGTTTAATATCTATAAACAGGCCTTTCAAAGTTCTCGAGATGGTATTCTGTAATGGCTATTATAGTTATGTAAAAGTGTTCATTTTTTTTTTTAAAGCTTTTCATAATAAAGAGGGCTTTCATTTCTATTAATAAAGAAAATAGAACAAAGCTCGAGGCAAAATCAAAGAAATGTACCTTTATTGGATATGGTGTTAATGATTTTGGTTATCGCTTATATGATTATGAAAATCACAAAATCATTAGGAGCAAAGATGTAATATTCAATGAAAAGGTATTGTATAAGAATCACCATAAGAAAAGAAACAGTGAAAAAGAAAGTGTAGGAATACGTGGCTCTTGATGAGATATCTAAAAAAGTAAAGGTGCCTGAAAATAACAATAATCAACAACCACAGCAGCAACAACCACCACAACAGCAACAGGCACCTCAAACACCTGAAAGTGGTGTTAGAAGATCTACCAGGATAAGTAGACCCCCTGAACGATACTCTCCTTCATTATATTATCTATTGCTGACTGATTCTGGTGAACCTAAATATTATGAAGAAGCAATGCAGGTTGAAAGTAGGAAGAAGTGGGAGGTAGCCATGAAAGAAGAGATGGAATCCTTAATGTATAACCAGACTTGGGACTTAGTCAGGTTGCCTGCAGGTAAAACTACATTGCAGAATAAGTGGTTTACTGGCTGAAGCAAGAAGATGGAGGAAAACAGAGGTAAAAAGCTAGACTTGTGGTGAAGGGGTTTGCACAAAAGAAAGGTATTGATTTTGATGAAATATTTTCTCATGTTGTTAAGATGAATTCAATCATAACTATCTTAATTCTTGTAGCAGCGGAAGATTTACATCTTGAACAGTTAGATGTAAAGATAGCATTTCTCCATGGAGATTTGGAGGAAGAGATATACATGTAGCAACCAGAAGGATATGAGGTAAAAGGGAAAGAAAAATTGGTGTGCAGATTAAAGAAGAGCTTGTATGGCTTAAAACGGGCTCCAAGGCAGTGGTATCTAAAATTTGACAAGTTTATGTCTGAACAAGGTTATACTAGATGTCACTCTGATCATTGTGTTTATCTAAAAAGGAAAAATGATGGCAGCTATATTATATTGTTATTGTATGTAGATGACATGCTTGTTGCAGGATCTAACATGCATGAAATAAATGTGCTCAAAAGAAAATTGGCAAATTCATTTGCAATGAAGGATTTGGGAGCTGCAAAACAAATCCTTGGTATGAGGATAACTAGAGATAGGAAAAATCGCAAATTAACACTATCTCAGAATGAGTACATAGAGAAGGTGTTGAAAAGATTTAAAATGCAGAATGCAAAACCAGTTAGTACACCTTTTGCTATCCATTTCAAAATTAGTAAGGAGATGTGCCCAAAGACCCAAGAAGACATGGATTATATGTCTAAATTTCCATATGCATCAGTAGTTGGAAGCTTAATGTATGCAATGGTCTGCACAAGGCCTGATATTGCACATGCAGTGGGAGTTGTAAGAAGGTACATGAATAATCCAGGAAAAGAACATTGGATGGCAGTAACATGGATTCTCAGATATTTGAGAGGTACCACAAATCAAGCATTATGATTTGGTGGTTCAAACATTGCTCTACAGGGATATGTTGATGCAGATATGGCAGGTGACAGAGATAACAGGAGGAGCACTACAAGATATTTATTTACTGTAGGTGGAACGACTGTCAATTGGGTTTCGAAAATCCAAAGTGTTGTTGCACTTTCAACAACAGAAGCCGAGTATGTTGCTACTACATAGGCTAGTAAAGAAATGATTTGGTTACAAAGGTTTATGGATGAATTGGGTAGGAAGCATGATATGGGCACACTATACAGTGATAGCAAAAGTGTTATTCATCTTGCCAAGAACTCAGCATTTCATTCCAGGACTAAACACATACATCTCAAGTACCATTTCATATGGCCAGTATTGGAAGATGGAGAGTTGAAGCTGGAAAAGATACACACTAGCCAGAATCCTGCAGATATGCTAACGAAAGTTGTAACCAGGGATAAACTGAGAACATGCTCAGTTCCAATTGGTCTTCAAGGATGACGATGAAGATGAGGAACAACCAGGTCCAAAGAGGAGTCATTTTCCAGCAAATGAAGCGGCGATGGAGTTGCTACAATCAGTCTCCAAGTGGGAGATTGTTGGGTGTGGAGCATGATTATCTTGCTTACTTTGTATCACAGCATTGGACCCCTGTACATTAAAAGGGGCAGCAACGCCGCCCGTAATTAATCACTGCCGTGGGGGGTCCAGGGGGGGCGACAGTGCTTTTCGGAGCCTGCCTTGGCGGGGGTTCGAGGGCAGCGCCCCCGAAGCTAAAAACAAATGTAAAATTACCTTGTAAAAGTATATTAATTTCTAGTCAATCTAGGCTGTTCATTAGGCAAATGATCTGACGGTAGAAGTTATGTTTAGATTAGGGTTTTTTGCCCTAGAAGTCAACCCCTCGCTTTTATGAGGGCATTGTATTGCGGCTATGTAGTTTATGTGTATTCTCGGAGCGAGAAACAAAGAGGGAGACTGTGAGAGAGAACAAAGGATATTACAACGGATCTATTGTAGGTTTTGTCTCTTCATTTTTTGCTGGATAATAGAAAGGAAGGACTAGTTGTTCGGGGTGGACGTAGCCCAAACTGGGTGAACCACGTATATATGTGTCTCTCTAGTTTTATGTGTTTTTTGTGCTTTTATTTTCCGCATATTTTATGTGTTGCACTGCTCTGTAATATTTAATTTTCTAACAATTTTTCCCTGAGTGTGTGAGCGATCAGGGAAATGGCATGCCTTATGCATGCAAAATGAAGGTTTTTCGTGCAAAAGGCATGCATGTGAGAGTAACAAGAGCGCCCTTATCACACTTGTCTGAGGGACAGGCACGTGGAGATTTGAGGTAGTGTTGCTAAATTTGTTTTTGGAAAATTTTCCCATTTTTGGTGTTTTTATGCTGCTAATGTGCTCCTGTTTTGATGTCGGGATGTTGTGGAGGGAGCGAAATTGGCCCTATCTCCACACTCCTTTAGCTGCTGATGTATGTTTGAGTGTTTTCTACATTTATTTGAGTATTTATGTTTATATGTGTATTATGATGACACTGACATAGTTTTGGTTACTCATTCATATGTTGGCAAGGTTGGTCAACCTCTGGCTCAGTTGGTTGGGCACCACTCGATTCGACGACTATGAGGAGCTCCTGCCCAGCCTCTAGGTGGAGCATCGGGTGGTGAGGTTGGCCCTTCAGGGGAGGGTAGCAGCTCGGCTGCCACAGAGATTGCTGCCAAGCGAGCTCGTGATGATGCGATGGAGGCTCGTGCTGATGCGGCATAGGCTCGTGTTGCTGAGCTGACCGAGTGGGTGGCAGTTTTGGAGGATGCTTGGGGTCGAGTGGATAGCTTGACCAAGGGGATGCCTACTCAAGTATTTCTAGATGACATCGAGGATGTATGGCTAGAGACCTTGATGGCCAGGGAAAGGGGCTATTGGCTAGTTTTACGTCGGGTGGCGGTGTCGGTGTTGACGGCGACTCCAATAGTGGTACCAGGAGCGGCAATGGGTCCATGTGCCACGCCTAGGGGAGCACCGCCCTAGAGTATTTTTTGTACACGGGGAAAGCACCCTTTATGAGGATGCTTCCCCTATTTTTGACGACTTATATGTGTATCTTTTGGGCTGACCGATGGGTCATAGATGCTATTTTTTGTACTCAGACACATACATTTTGATATATATCTATGTCTTCTATGTTTTTTTTTTTTTTATGTACGATAGTTTATCCGAGATGAATTCTAGTTTGGAATGTTGTTAGCCATGCGATCATCTGTTTGGTTTTGACTCCTTGGTACATGTGTAAATGTAATGTAGTCAAATTTTCTGCTTAATATTTTTGCACGCAAATACTTTCTAAAAAGATGTGAATCTCGTATCTCAAATGTTCTGTTTAGCTGCGACACTACTAATTGGGAATCGAGGTAGATATGTATATGTAGTATGCCCTGGTGGAAGGCGTCGCACATAAGTCCGATAACGGCGTCATATTCTGCCTGGTTGTTTGTTGTTGAACCAATACACATACAATTGGTGCAGAGTGGTGACCAGTCAGGGTGATAAATAACCCAGGCAGCTGCTACTAAACTTTGAGACCATCGTGATGCTCCATTGACAAATATGAAGTAAGGGTCGGGTTGGTAATCCATTATGACACTTGAGCGCATTTTTAATTAAGTATTTTGGTCAAAAATTTAAAGTGGTTGGGTTTGTGTATGTTGACTCTAGGGCAAGGCCTCCTTGGCCCTAATGGATAGAATTTCTTGAGGTAAAGGCCATTGACGGGGTTGCTACGGCATGTCCCGTCTGGTTTAGTCAAGATGTATGCCTCCTTGAGGAGACATTTTTTTATGATGTAGGGTCCTTTCCACAGGGTTGCAAAATTTCCTAGCCCTAGGGCTTCTTTTTCGACATCGTAGCGGAGGACTAGCTCTTCCTCGATGAATGAGCAAGGGTTTCTGTGGCAGTGGAACGATGCTTTTACCCTTTTCTTGTGGGCCTCGTTGTGTTGTAGCGATTATTGGTGGCTTTCATCGACGAGTTCTATTTAGACTAGACAAAATTCTAGAGGTTGGGTATCATCGAGGAGTTTGATGGCGACATGTAAATTCGGGATCTCGCGTTCTATGGGAATCACGACTTCGACCCCATATACCAGGTGGAAGGGAGTGAAACTAGTGGACTTATTCACAGCTGTGCGATATGATCACAGGGCAGAGAATAGTTTATGGTGCCAGTTGGTTTTACGGTTATGCACCATGCGTTATAACATTTTTTTGAGGACTTTGTTTACAACTTTTACCTATCCAATGGATTGGGGGTAGTATGGTGAATCGAATTCATGGGTGAATCCGAGGTGGTGAGATATATCCTTGAAAATTTTGTTCTTAAAGTGTTTTCCATGGCTGGATAATAACTCCTTGGGACTGCTGAATCGAGAAATCACAGGGTTAAACAGAAATCGAGAGACAGTTTCTGCAGTGTTGTCGTATGTGGGCATGGCTTCTCCCACTTGGTGAAATAATCGACAAACACTATGATGTATTTATGATTGCCAAATGATGCAGGGTTGCAAGTCATAAAGTTAATTCCCAATTTACAAAATGGGTTGGTGACGATGACGGGTTGCAGAGGAATGGGAGGGGATCTTGCCTTATGAGTGAAGCACTGGCATTGCTCACATCTATTGACTGATGTAGTGCAATCACAAAACAGGAAGGGCCAAAAATATCTTTCCCGTAGGATTTTTTGGGCAGTGGCCATCTTGGAGAGGTGGCCGCTACAAGCTCCTCTGTGGTAGTCATTAAGGACTTGTTCCACTTGGTCGTGAGTGAGGCATCGACGTAAAATGGTGATGCCCTGTCGATATAAAACATCTCCCATGAGGAGATATCGAGGGGCCTGATGGCATATGCGTCGATGGTCATCTCGAGTAAGATGAGGTCTAAACTTTTGAGATCGTAGGAAGAGGGGAATGTCTCCATACCAAGGGTCATCGGTTGCTACGAAGAAGAGATGTTCATCTGGTAGCGAATCGTGTACTGGTGATCCCTTGGTATCTCTTCAGAGGTCCGTAATGAACTCTGTTAAGATAAGCGCCTTTTTTCTTTTAGGGGAGCGAAACTGTAAGTCGTATTCTTGGAGAATGACTATCCAGTGGGCGTACTTTGCGGTTCACTAGGCGGCGCGTGAGCAAATATTTGATGGGATTAATATCCACGATGACCATAGTGGTCTTTAAGATGATGTTGTGGAAAATCTTTTGGATTGCATGTATTAGTGCTAGGGAAGTCTTTTCTTCGGGTTGATACCTTAATGCTAGGCCTGTTAAGGTTTTACTGACATAATAGATTACGTTCTCCTTCCCATCTGGGCCTTCCTTGATCAAAACTCCAGCGAAGGCAGTCTCAGAAACTGAGAGGTACAGGATGTAATCTTTCTCATAGTCCAGGGGACTGATGAGCGGTGCTGAAGAAAATGTTTCTTTCAGTGCATCAAACACTTGTGGGGCATGATCATCCCATTTGAATGGGATGTCCTAGCAAAGGAGGCGCAGGAACCCTTGAGTGAAAGTGGCATAAACTGGGATGAAACGTCTCAAAAAATTGGCCTTCCCCTACAGGCTTTGTAGTTGCTTGAGGGTTTGAGGTGGGGGTACCTGTTTGATGGCTTGGACGTTGAGGAGGTCCATGTGAATCCCTTGATGGGACATGATAAAACCTAAGAGTCTTCCTGTTGTGATGCAGAAGACACACTTGAGGGGGTTCAAGTGTAGTTTGTATTGACGGCATCGTTGGAATACCAATCGCAGATCCTCTAGATGGTATGAGCACTTCTTGGAGCAAACAGTCAGGTCATCCAAGTAGGCGAGGATAAGGTGTGCAAAGTCATGAAATATATATTTTGTGGCCCTCTCGAAGGTGGCTCTAACATTTTTTAAGCCAAATGGAATTACCTTGTATGCGAATGTGCCCCAGGAGGTGGTGAACGCAGTTTTGTACCAGTCTATATGGCGGATTTGAATTTGGTTGTACCCCAAGAATCCGACCATAAAGGAGAGAGCCAAGTGGCCCGCACAAGCATTGATGACCTGCTTGATGAATGGGGTGGGGTAATTTTCCTTGGGACATGCTTTTTTCAAATCCAAAAAATTGGTACAAACACGTATTGTGCCCTGTTTTTTCATGACGGAAAAAGGGTTGGAAACCCAAGACGTGTAAGCAATAGGGTAGATAAACCTGGCTTTGTGAAGCTTGTCGATTTATCATTTTATTTCTTCTGCCTTTGTTGGGTGCATTTAACGTTGTTTCTAGTGTACTGGAGGTACGTCAGGCCAAGTGTCAATGTGGTGCTCTACAATAATGGGACTAAGCCCATGCATTTCTGAGTAGTCCCAGGTGAAGATATATCGTAACTCTTGTAGCAATTGGGTATAAGATTTTATTTCTTCTGGAGAGCATGCTGCCCCCAATGAGATTTCTTCGACCTTTCTAGGATTTCAGGATATGTTCACCTTGACGGTAGGTGAGATGTTTGACATATTTACTTCCTCAAACGCATCGGGCATTAGGATAGGAATCTTGAACCAATCTACTTTTCCTAATGGGAGGAAAAATTTTGATTTGATCGCATAGATCTCCTGTTCTTTTGTCTTGTCAAGACTGAATTTTTGCTTGGGGAGAAAAATCAAGCAGTGATGCATTGCATCCCATGGATAATGCGGCTCTGTCATGGCTTCTAAGATGTCCTCATCTGAATGAAATAGGGATCCTAAGGGGGATAGGTCCTGCGCAAGGTTATGCTGAATAGGTTCAATCCGCATGGAGCTAGTTGATAGACACGAGAAGGATTCCATCATCAATGTGGTGGAACCATACACAGTCGACAGAGTGTATATGGATTGGGTCTGCATTGTCGTAGGTGCAGCTACTCTTGTAGTTGTAGCTGACTCGACACCTATGGCAGATGAGCAGACAACTCGAGTCATAGTTCCGATACATGATGATATGAATCGTATATGGTGTATCGTGTCGTCAGTGTTTGGTGGGGGGAGGATCTCCGTGATGGTATCTTGTGTGAGCGCAAGGTTGGTTCCCCGGTTAGGGTGGTCAATTTCCTATTAGTGGAAATTGTACCTGGTGCAGAGGTGCAGGAATGTTCCATTAACGGGCATGCCTCTCGTTCGTGGTTATGGCCAATGTAGATGGTGCATGGCATCACTGTACCAACTAAGTAGATTTTGTGGAAATCAACACTACTCTTCGTTCCGGATGTGGATGCTTGGAAATAATATGTGGTAGAAGATGAGGTCTTATGCTTCCATTTTCGTGTTGTTGACTTGGCTGTGTCTAGCTCTTTTGGGGAGATTTGACTTAACGTTGCTTTTGATGCTCTTATATTGGGGAGATTTTCACATTTAATTGTATGATGGAAGTGTGAACAAATCCGGCAATAAGTATGCATGATTTTCTCTTGGTTAGAGATAAGTCTCTATGGGAGAGACAAGACTGTGCGAAAAATGTTTGCTAGGTGCTTTAGTTCCTTGCACTGATTGACCCTGTGGCCAATCAGGTCGCATATTCTGCATGTTATCCTAAGTTGGGCCTGGGTCATGCTTGGTTGGTTCGCCGTCCCAGTTTTCCCATCACCCCGATGTGGGTGTGGGGTTATTGGCCTGGGAGTGATATACTTTCTATATCGTTTGAGGAGATCGTCTTGTTTTTTCTCTAAAATATGAATCATGTCAATTAGAGGACGTACTCTCAGGATATAGGTACAACACTGTATGTGGTGATTTCCCTGATAGACTAGGAAAAATAGCCTATATATGGGGTGCCCTTTGTGCTCATTTGGTGGCCTGACGGGGTACCAACGACATAGCACTTCTAAGTCAGCGCAGGTGGTGACCACATGATTGGGTTTTTTCCATAACGGACATGTTGGTCTTCTCTGCAGAGAGCGATTGGGGGTAACTAAGGGTTCCCTGATTAGTTGATTTTCAACTGAAAAAAGGAGGATGGATCTGCTTGACACATCTTCTTGGGTTGTCGAGTTGTTCATAGATTCTGAGTCTGATCCATTTTCTTGGGAGAGGCGAACTATGGCTGAGCATAAACTAGCCAACGCTAAGCAGAATCAAGGGATATAGTGACAATTTTCCAACATATGGTTGTCGTCACATAAAAGGCATCAGAATTGTGCTGCCCGCAAACCTACATAATAAATGCGCTCTATAGGATACCATCTGTGGATGAGTTCCAGGGCTGCGCATTCTTCAATGAACTGACCACGTTCATCGTACAGTGTGCAGCATATGATAGGAGGGGGGAATATGAATGGGAGTCTTTCTAGCGACTTTCGTTCCTCTTTCAAGTACAAGATGGTGCGAGGTTCATCTCCAAATGACTGGGTGGAGGGATCCTCTTGGTAGGACCACTTGATGACGTGTAAGTCTTCCCTATATCATGGGATCTCTGGGCAATGATGCGTATAGTGTCCATAATTGCTGCAGATAGCACATGCGTCATTGCTACACAATGCTTTACATTGATTTTTGGTGGCATGTTGCTTTTTACAGGAACGTGGTGTCGCGATGTCTACCTCAAAGCCAAGGAGTGGCTTTAATTTGTCCAGCTCTGGGCAGATGTAGGTAGGGTGTCCTATTACGTCACATATGGCACAACCTAGTGATTCTCGTTGTGCAGTAGGAGTCTCCAGCGTATTTCCTCTTCTCATCGGTTTCTTAGTCGTAACCATCAGCTTTGCGATGGGGACTTCCTTTGAAGGGATGTTTTTGACAGTTTCCTGAATGGGTGGGGCCTCCATGGGACTGAGGGGTATTAACCCTGTAGCAGTGATGTGTGTGGCTCTCGTCCCAATAGAGGGAACGAGGTACCAAACTAGTATTGAAAAATATATGTTAGGTATCGCCACGGTGGTTGTTACACCAATTTTTGGTCATCTAACTCGTTACTATTAGATGGACCAAAGTACACTATGTATGACCAATTTTACCCTAAGTAAAATTGCTTTCACTATAAAAAATAACTTAGTAATCCATAATTTATTGAGTTGTTTATGGTCTAAACAGGAAACCCCATGAGAACATATTGAATAAATCCACATTTGTTTGATTTTCCTCAAGGAATAATTAGTTAAACAGTAGTTTAATTAATATTCTTGGTCATATTTAACCCAAAACAGGAAACTTAATTAGATAAATCATTATTTATCTTATTATTTTATAGGGATAATTATTTAAAACTTATTTAAATAATATTCCTTGTTAAATTTGACTAAATCATTTATAAATAATTGAATAAATCATTATTTATTTAATTATTATTCAACCACGTCCTTAAAATAATAAATAAATCATTTATTTATTTATTATTGACAAATAAAGGGATTTGACCAAATTCAAATTCTTTTTCCCTCCAACAAATATAATAAAATATTCCATAAAAGTTGGATCTACATTTGGTTAATAATATTTTAATTATGCACCAATATCTAGACTAACTCAATATTTTGTTATAAATAGAAGGGTTTTTCCATTCACTCACTACCTTTTGTTGCCTAAATATCACTCTGGATCTATACTTTTGGTCTGACTTTGATCCTCCATCATTGTCATATTTTTCTACCTTTTTTCTTGTGAACTTCCTTTGAGTTCCATTTTTGTCTAGGTTTTCTACACAGTTAAGAGAGAGAGATCTTAGATCTGAAGTGCTGAGGACATACAATAACCCATCCCATTGAGGGGGACTGGTAAGATCTTTCTATGTTCCCTTCCCAAGTGTCATAAATACAAAAATTCTTTAAAAATATTATTTTCTTGTCCATTTAAATAATATTCCTTGTTAAATTTGATTAAATCATTTATAAATAATTGAATAAATCATTATTTATTTAATTATTACTCAACCACATCCTTAAAATAATAAATAAATCATTTATTTATTTATTATTTACAATTAAATGAATTTTACCAAATTCAAATTCTTTTTCCCTCCAACAAATATAATAAAATGTTCCATAAAATTTGGATCTAGATTTGGTTAATAATATTTTAATTATACACCAATATCTAGACTAACTCAATATTTTGTTATAAATAGAAGGGTTTTTCCTTTCACTCACTACCTTTTGTTGCCTAAATATCACTCTGGATCTATACTTTTGGTCTGACTTTGATCCTCCATCATTGTCATATTTTTCTACCTTTTTGCTTGTGAACTCCCTTTGGGTTCCATTTTTGTCTAGGTTTTCTACACCATCAAGAGAGAAAGATCTTAGATCTGAAGTGTTGAGGGCATACAAGAACCCATCCCATTAAGGGGGACTGGTAACATCTTTCTATGTTCCCTTCCCAAGTGTCATAAATACAAAAATTCTTTAAAAATATTCTTGTCTTGTCCATTGGATGCATGGAGAAACTCTTTCTTTTATTTACTGCTTAATATCTTTTGATGCATATATCTGGATTTTGTAGCATTTATCTTGGTCACCTAAATGCAAATCTAAAGAAATTGGCGGCCATCGTTGATGTTAGGGTTGTTTTTTATGCACAGCTAAAGTAGGCTTTTTTCATACGCTTGCGATTAGAATTCATCTCAACAATGGCCAAGACCTACTGGAATACAAAAATATCTAGGGGGTAGAGGAAAGGGGTTTGAGAGGTGGCGTAGGATAAAGAGGTTGTCATGGCTGAGGACTCGGTGCCATTACTGCTTGTGTTCATATCCTGACTAGCTTTGATGCTTGATGTGGACATCATGCACACCGGAGCCCCTTTGACATTAGGTGATGACTTGGGTATAACAGGGGGATCTCCTAGGAATGACCCTAGGATGGATGACGGTTTGACTGGCCAGGGCCATATTCTTGGTACCGTGAAAGAGCGTCCGCAAATGTGTCTACGTAGGGTAGAATGACATCGATATTTGTTAGGGGCCACTTTTCGCTATGCATTAATTGGTCGACAGTAACAATGTGGTCCTCATGGGGGAACATCATAGTTCAGAAGATAGAGGAGGCGATGGCTGACATGGCGTACATATAAATCCGGCCAAGTAGTATATTGTAGTCCAGTTGAGTGTCCAACACTTCAATGTCTATAAGGACCATTTTTTTGGCTAATCAGACATGAACGTTTTGGTAGCGACCGACGGGGGACAAAGGGTGACCATCGTATGCTCTAAGCATGATGTCTAATGGCTTTAGTTCGGGAGACCCTAACTTCTGCCACACATTCTTTGACATGATGCATGTGGATGCACCTTCGTCAATGATACATCAGTGAATGGTAATGTTTTGGACCGACAATGGTATCTGAAAGGTGACCATTGAAGGAAGCCTACGGGTGGCTTTATCTCAATCAAAATCCATTAGACGCAAATCGGCAGGGTTGATGGCGCCTAATGTAGAAAGTAAGGCTTTCTGCTTCTTTGGGCATGATTGTAATACCTCCAAAGCTAACATAACGGTGGGATATTGAGCTAGATTATCCACAACGCTATAGTTATGGGCTACTTTGGAATATTTTCCTGCTCGACTTGTTGGTTCCTTAGCCATATTTGGAAAAGGTTCGATAGGCATCTTTGAAATGGTCAAAGGTGTTGTTGGTGCACTGGTACTAGCCCCTAACACGTTAATTTCTGGTGGGGTGTTGTAATTTTGATTTCGTGTCTGAAAAAACATTTCTTTGCTATTCATGTAGATTTCGTGGCTTTTTTTTCCGAAATCGTCGAGAGTTTGTTGTTGTGTGCTAACTGTCCCTTGATGGGGGAAGGGTTCCTGCATGACTGATGTTTGTTGGGAAGACCCCCCCTGGACATGGTTACTTTTAACTTTTTCAGCTCAGGAAGGTTGGGACAGTGGTGAGTGTAATGGTCGTACTCACCATAGATCGAACAAGTGTGGTTTTTCTGAAGAATTGGCCTCTTGTTCTACCTTTGGGAGTTTCTTGCCTCCTGGTTTTGATTTCGGTTGGAGTTGCCTCCACCCTGAGATCGTGGAGGGCATTGTTGATTGTTTCCCCCCTGTCTAGGATTTCCCTTACGCTTGTTTTTTCCTTTTTTCTTGACCGCATTAGGAGCATAATTTGGGTTCTCCTGGCTATATGGTTGGCATGGTTGGTTTTGGGAGGGTTGCACGAAGTTCACATATGCATTATTCTGCATGGGCCATTCTTGTGCTGGGGACTGGGCATATTGCGGTCCCTGGTTTGTAAATGGTTGTTGGGGGGGAGCTCTTCTTTAGCATGTATATCTGTGTACTGGGTCCCCTGAGCTGAAGGATAGGGCCCTCCATGCTAATGGTGATACGAAGACGCCCTACTGGTCAAATTTTGCAAAGGCATGTGATGAATTTGGTAGCCAGGTTTTGGTATGTTCTAGGGAGAAACATACATGTAACTAGAGTGTTGAACACTGATACTTAGGTGGTTTTAGGTCAATGACCCAATTAAACCATCTGCAAATTTCGACACGCTTGGAAATTCTTTGTAATTTTGCAGGCGTGGAGCGTTTGGAAGGATATTGTAAATATACCCTAACTTCGTATAAATTAGCTCAAGTTGTTGGGCCTTACTAATGGCGTCCTCTTCGGATATGGGCTTTTTTTGTGCCACGTGCTTCAAAATCTCTGTAGTGAGAGTTTTCAGGAACAGGTCTAACAGAACTTGATTGTCGAGTTTGGCTTTGCACAAACTACGACATTGCCACCATTCATGGAGATGGTCTGAGATATGGACGGCGGGGGTTTTCCTAAAGTGGGTTATTAATTCCATTCCAGAATTGTGGTGGATGGGTAACTGAAAATAGGTCAAGAACGTAGTGGCGAGGGCGCTAAAGGTTCCATGTGTAGCAGAGGATTGCTCCACATAGCATTTCGCTGCCACTCCGGTTACTAGAGTGCGTTGAAATAGTCTTAGTTGAATAGTGTCGTCAATGATGTTGTTCGATGAACACCACAGGTGGAAAGTCATAACATGATTTCCGGGGTCTTCGACTTGCTTTCTTTCAAATTTTGGAATTTCCGAAGGGAGCTTCGTGGGCATGGTAGGCCATATGGGGTTGTGTGCAATGTGGTCTTTTATCAACTTGGTTAAATCTGGTAGATTTAATGAAGCTAGAAAAAGTGACTATGAGGTTGTAGCCATTGCGACTTATGAAAACACAATGTTCTAGTTAGAGATAGGGTTTGTCCGTGATGTACCCTGTTGTGCGTTTAACTGGCTTCCTGAATGCGTAGCACTCCTCTTCCCGCTAGGGGTTGTGGGAGGAGTGGTGTGTGGTGACCCTATGGGGGTGCTCATCGGTGTGGTGTTGGGATGCCAACTAGGGTTCCCAACTAAGGATGCCCCGATAAAGGATGAACCAATAAGGGTGGCAGTGTTTTGTCTTTGACGCCTAAATGGTGAAAGAAATAGAACCCCTCCTGGTAATGGGGGGAGGTCCAAAATAATTCTAGATTGACGAGGTCTCGTTGGGTCCGTTTTGGCATCGACTAGGTATGGCTTTGGAAAAAAATAAGAGGATATAATCAAAGAAAAATTACGATCGCTTACATAAAACAAAGCGAAAATAAAATAAAATTTTCCTTTAGATTAATCCTATGTGATCAGTCAATCAAAAAATGTGTTTTTTTTTGTTTTCATAAGATACTCAAATCCTAGAAGACCTAATCATCCTCACACACTCAAATGTAACTGGGCCTTGAGAAGATATCTTGCGAGTGCTAGCACAACGTCCCGAAGGAACTAGTGACGCCCCCAGTCATCCGAAGAAAATCCACCAAGGTAAGGGTAGACAATCTAGTGTTGCCTGCACTGTCACCTATAGGGAAAGGATGCCCTAATTTTTGCCACTAAGCACCACCGTCCCACATGAACCTTTGATTCTTGGGCTTCTTAGTAATTTAGCTAACAGTACTGAGTATCAGCCGGGTCAAGTAGCCCCAACTGATACCGCACGCACTGCGTCTAAGCCTAACCCCCTATGAATCAGGTCTCTGTCGTGGTCGGGTTTTCTTTTCCGTGGGATGATAGGTGGATTTGAAAGTTCCATAAACAGTAAAATTCTATGTTTCAAGATGAATAATGACCAAGGCGGCTTATTGGATGCCTACCCACTTGATCCTAACTTAGACTATAAATTATTTTGTGGCCCCTGTGGGGAGAACTTAGTGAGTTTTGTTAAGTTATTTTTAGGTGTATTTAATTTTCTTAGTGTGTGGATGTGTGCGAGAAAAAATTTGAACAAGCACATAGTTTGAACGTGTGGATATGTGATGATCCTTTTCAAAATCCCCTATTTAAATTATGTTCTAGTGTTCCTTGCTTAAAATAAAAACATGTGCGGATATGGGCCGCTTTCATTTTTTCCTAGTTAATCCATGTGATAAACTATAGGGAGATGGTGAGTTGTGAATAGAGAGTGTTCATATGCTTTCCTAGGATCACCGGAGGGTGCAAAGGCAGAAGAGATTACTTGCTTTTCTATTGACAATTCAATCTTGGTCCCAAAAACCTAGTGCAAAAATTTAACTAAACTAATAAATTTTACACTAGAAAAAGGAACTAGCTAAGCATGCATGGACTTGCGCCACTTACTTTGGCTAATTATCTAGGTATTTCAGTACGTAAATTTTCAAAACATGAATTATTTTAGAACACAAGATAGTTTGCCTCCTTCTTAAACTATGTGTTAACTTTGAAAAAATCAACTTGAAAAACTGACACCTAGGCTACTAAAAGCAGCTAAGAATGAGATTTAGTAAGTTGTGGGGCACTTAAACCAGTGCTGGCAGATGTATTATGGGTTTTCAATCACTTTTATAAGAAAGAAAAGAGGGAATTAGTGAATAAAAATCCACTTCTGGTTTTTGTGCGCAAAAATAAGGAACAGGCGTGATTTTTGCACTCAGGTCACCTCTGAACGCACGCACTAGGGCGTGCCTATCTGTGGTAAATGTGCGCAAATTTATTGCAGAGTAGATTTTGGGAGCTCTTTAGCTTCAGTCTATCACTTGGGATGAACCAAGCAATGAAGGAGAGAAAGGGGGAAATTCCATCCCAACTCCACAGCAAAGACATAGGTCTCTGCAAAAAGGCACAACCACATAAACTTGGAAATAAAAGTTAGTGCAGTCGCCAGTCCTGTGTTTGTGTGTTTGGTGCACGAATGTACGAAATCACACTTGCTTAAGAGAGGTGGTTTTTCTCTCTTAAGTTATTGGTCACAGGCAGAAAATAGATGGAGTCAAGCAAGTTAGTGGAACATGCTAAAACATAAACATACTAGATAGCGAAATAGCATGCATATTTAAACATTGAAACTAAACTAAAACTAAAACTAATAACACAAAGCTCTAAATAGAGTCAAAAAAATTCAATAATCCAAATCGTGGCTCTTATGTCCCCTCTTATTGAGTGTTGGTAGGAAATGAGGATGAAACTTTAACCCACTTACCAAGGGGCCCTTAAAACAAGGGGTTCTAAGTCCCGATGCAAGGATGCCTTTACTTCTGAGCTGCCTTGGCGCAAAGTCTCCCTCTCTCTACTGTGGTGGATTGGAGTTGTTGGATGGCCAACAACTGAGTCCCCTCCATCTCTGCTCTTTATCACACACTGTTGGTATTTCTTAGGGAAATTTTGGCCATCGTAACAATGTGCTCTCTTGTTGTTCATCTCTTGGTGACTTTTTATAAGAGAATTCAAATCCTCCTTCCCTCTCTTGGTACATTGGAGATAGTGACCCAAGAGAGGAGGGTGATTCCATTGTGTGCTCCCTTAAGGTCCTAAGGAGGCTTGGGCGGCTGTCCTTAGGTGGCCTCAAGTGTGGGATCAATGTCCTAGAGTGTGCCTTGTGGTCCCGGAAAGTGACTACTGCCACTCCCAGGATAGCGCACCTTTTTGAGTAAAAAGTGCGCAAAGACACACTTATCAAAGAATTTTGCGTGCAAAGGTGCATTTGACTGGTTCTTCTTGTGCGCAATTTGATTTTTCCTTTCAGACCTTAGAGATTTTTAAATACTTTTATATTCTCTAATGTCTTTCAGACTTGTAAATCCTTCTGCCTTACATTAAATAATGTCACTTTTTGCTTGTCCAATTTTCTAGTGATAATAGACATGATGACCCAAACTTGTCAAACTTATACAACCTTGTGGAATCATCAGCAACTCCAGTAGCTAAAATATGTCTAGGATCTTTGAGGTGAGAATTATACTATTTTCCCTTCACCTGAATGAGTTATCTGATAAACAGATAGAAGGTTGCATGATAAAGTAGGAACACATAGTACATCATTAAAATGACCATTATCTAGATGAATGGTTCCAGATCCTACAACACTAAGAGATCTATCATCACCAACATAAATATGTTTGGTGTTACAATCATTTAAAGAAGAAAACATGGCTTTATTTTTTTCCATGTGGTAAGAAGCTCCAAAATCAATGAGCCACTCATGAGAATGAGAAGAAGAAGATACATTTAATGCATAACCAAATGCTTGAAAACCACAAGCAAAAAGTGCCATTCCTAAAGATTAAGTTGAAGAGGCCTCCAAATTGATGTGGTGCTTCTTCATTGCTGCTTCCAAGGCTTCCATATTCTTAAAACATTTGGATTCTACGTGGCCATCACGATTACAAAAGTTGCAATGTCTATATGTTTTCTTCCCTTTGTTTTTAGTTTCATTATCAGTTTGGTGAGTTGCTTTTTCAGTTTGTGGCTGAAATTGCTTAGGACCCTTGTTTGGTTTAGGACCATACTTTTTAGGATAGTGCTTCTTGGGATTCTTTTGATATGGTTGTTGTTGGGCTGTTAAGGCTTTCTTAGAAGTGTTTCTAGAAGTGATAAGACCAAGGTGTTAGAGTATTTCTTGTTCTCTTATCAAAAAACCACAAAAGGCATTAAAAGAGGGGTTATTGCGGGCGGTTCCTTGAGAAATGATGGCTTCTCTAGTGAAATGGAAGGTGGAAACAAATACAGAGTATGCAAGGCCAAGTTTAGCAAGAGTGGAATATATGAGACTACCATCCTCCTATTTTACCTTAAAACCTTCTAAAGGAAGTCTAAGGGTCTTGAATTTGGACAAAAAATCTTCAATAAAGGAGACATTATTGGGGTCCAAAGTAAGCAACTCATTTTCAAGCTGGTGGGCCCTGATTTCATTTTTAATGCCAAAAACAGTATTTAGCTTTTTCAAGGCTTCATCAGGGGTATCAATTTCAAGGATATGAAATCAAAGATCTTGAGCAATGGACATTCCTATCAACCCTCGTGCTTGATCTTGTTTATTTTCCCATTTAGCGGTTTTATCTCCGTCGATAGGTTTAGTTTCTTGTCCTATGGCTATTCTATAAAGCCCTTTACTTCTAAGTAAATCTACCATGTGAGGTAGCCATTGGAAATAATTGGTGCTGTTAAGAATAACTGGGCATGCACTTTCCATTTTTTTTTTAAAACTGAAGCTAAAAAGAGCTGAAACTAACTGCTCAAATGGAAATATCTCAAAAAATTAGGTTGATTAAAAAAAACAGCTTGAAAAACAGCTTTCAGATGAAGAAGTTATGCATTTTTGAAACAAATGTGTTGTAGATGTCGAATAGTTATGGGGATGGTTGAAATTTGATGATGAAGTTCTACTTTAAAAAAAAATCCCGCCCCTTTAACAAAAATCTTTTTAGAAAAAGAAGCTTGAGAAAGAGACTTGAACCCAAGACCTTTATTCTCATAAACTAACTTTACACCAAGGGAGCTGGTAAAAAGATTCTGTACTTGTTTGAAATGAGGAAAGGTTTTTTTTTTAAAGTCTCCGATGTGCATGCTTTTTCCTGCGAAAAAAACTCAAAATCCGAGCACACAAAAAAAAATTACAACAGAATGTTACATTTTGGTTAGCCTTACTGGAAACTATTTATTTTTCCACTATTTTTTATTTCCCGAAATCGCACAAAGACGCGGGGAAAGAGCATACGTAGCAAAAAAAATCTTGTCTTCCTGATTCTGATTTGCCAAGATCGCACACAGTGTAGAGAAAATAGAATACACAGAGAAGAGGGTATAGATCTGGAAATAAAAAAAATATAAACCAAAATAAACAGAGGGAACCGAAATAAACAAAATGATTAATAAATATAACTACAAAACATATACTTTATACCTCCAGATCTAAAATGACATAACTTGGGCAACCAGAAAAATTTTCGCATGAAACGAAAGGGGTTCCTCACTATAACAGATGCTCCAGACACAATAGAGCAGTTCTCCAAGCCCAAAAAAGTTTATAAATATTAGATCTAGAAAATGACAGTCGCATGCAGTCAAACCGACTTCGAATTTGGATCAACAATAGGTGCGGGTTTTTTTTTTAGTCTTCGATGTGTGTGCTTTTTCCTACAAAAAAAAACACAAAATCCAAGCACCAAAAAAAAAAAAGCAAAACCTTACAGCAGAATGTTAGATTTTGGTTAGCCTTACCAACAACTACCTATTTTTCCACTATTTCTGATTTCCCGAAATTGCACAAAGACACGGGGAAAGAGCATACGTAGCAAAAAAAATCCCATCTTCTTGATTTTGATTTTCCAATATCGCACACAACGTAGAGCAAAGAGAATACACAGAGAAGAGGGTTTAGATCTAGCAATAAAAAAAATATAAACCAAAATAAACATAGGGAACCGAAATAAACAAAATGATTAATAAATATCAAAATAGATACTTTATACCTCCAGATCTAAAATGACGTAACTTGGGCAATCAGTAACATTTTCGCATGAAACGAAAGGGGTTAATCACTGTAACAGATACTCCGGAAAGAACAAAGTAGTTCTCCAAGCCCAAAAAAATTTAGAAATAGTATATCTAGAAAACGGCAGTCGCATGCAGTCAAACCGACTTCGAACTTGGATCAACAACGGATGTAGCCCTCAAAATAGCTCTGATACCATGTAGGAATTTACAAGGTAATTTCATTAGATCAAAAACCAAAGGTCACCACCCACAAACAGATCACAAATCAATACACCAATATATCATGTGGTTAAAACCCTCGAAGAGGGAAACAGTCCACGTCTTAAGCCAACGCAGCCACTTCAGGCAATTTATTAATATAAAAAGGAAAGTTTACATATGTTTCTCTCATAAATGATTTTTGGAAAAATGACCCTCCATGCTCTTTAAATAGAGATCAAGGACCAATCAGGTGTTAAGCCACGAATCAAGTGTCGTTAATACCGAGGAGAGATTGAACCGTCGGATCACTACAAATCGTGACCGTCGGATTATAAGTTACAAATGTACATAGTAAAGAAACACACTTTCCCTAACTCTACAACAGACCAAGTTATACTTAACTATTTCCTATGTGTCGAAATATCCTAACATTTGACAGAAAAACCTATGACCCTAACATTGGATCCAATGGGGATGGAAACCTCCTAGCGAAGTGCCAAGAACAAAAACTGCACAATAGTAGACTAATTAGACCATTGGGAAATGTAGTCAATAGACACTAAAAATATGACTAACAAACTGAAAAATTTAATCGTTGACTGAATGAATTACTTATGGCAATAGATCATTGGAACCTTAGGGGCTTCACTTCGGGCTTCAAATCCCAATGACAATTTCCCACACTTGCAATACTGAAAAATAAAACCAAACTGCCGAAAGAAATTCCTAGAAATTGGCACACTGCTGAAAGAGATGCTCAAAATATTGAGCTTATTTATACTGCTATATACACTAATTGTTGAATAACCTGCTCACTCAAGCGACATATAATTTCCAATGAAGCCAAGCATAAAGATGGCCATTCACTGAAATTCTGCTCACACCCTTTGTAAGCAGACAAAAAGATGAAAATCTTGGCAACTCAATATGAAACCTGAGTCCAAAACTTGTGCTGGTGAACAAAAAAAACTCCACCTTTTCTGATGCTTCCAACAAACTAACCAAAGGATCTTGAAAAACATGAAAAGTCACCTCTTTTGATGAGTGCCACAAATCAACAAAAGGATCATTGAAAACATGAAACATTATCCTGTCTTGATGATGCAAAGGACAATCTTCATTCATAACTAGTCCTTCAAATCAAATAAAATTGAATCAATATGTTTTTCTATACAAATGTTCAAAATTTCTTTAACATCTTCAAATATGATAGGCATATTATGTATGTCGAGACTGCCCCTTTCTTGATAAAACAATTCTATTGTGGTCTCATTAGATAACTTTGTTTGAATACTATCAATTTTATTTTCGTTATAGGAGACAATTATTCGCACCCGATCCTCTTGTAAATGTGGAATGTTGCCAACCTAAACTAGCTCACTACTTGCATATTGATCACACAAAAAATTACCAACTAGCTTCAAATATTCACCTATCTCAGGAGAAAGGACATGAGTATCTACATCAAGTTCTTGACTGATTTCATCTTCAGCTAAAAGAGAAATTGTTGTATGTTGTAAGTTTTCTTGAATGTGATGGCAGCTAGTTTCTATTATTCCGTCATGATGAGAAGATAACTGAAATAAAGATTCTTAAATTTCATCGGAAATTAAATCATGATCATAAATGTCAATTTCCATATGCTGAAAAATATCATCAAACTTTCTACAAAAGCTTTCTACCAACACTATAGAAGAGTAATTGTGCTTATAATTTTTACAAAATGCTGCATAGAAATCCTTAAGAGAACATGTTCTAGCAATTGGAAATCCTTCATACAACGATTTTGTGTTGTCCTCTAAGGTTACCATAAACATATTCATTAAGAAATCCTCATGAAAATAAAATCCAAATCTACATACATGCATGTGCTACTTAATTAAATGAAGAGAAACATATTCTCCTTTTTTATCTCTAAATATTGGGAGATAGGTTAACCAGTCAACACGAAGCATAGGATTTGGAAAGTGAGGAATATGAGACCTATCCATAGGAGCATACTTGGCATTTTTTCTTGTAATTTAACCCATCTTGAAAACATTTAAGTCACCAGGAATTCTTTAAACTACAGACCTTTGAATAGTGGAGTCGCTATGAAATTTTGATCTTCTGGATCCTTTGAAATCAGAGTTACCAAGTGAAATATGTACAACCTCTTGATGTCCATCTATTGTTCACCATCAATAATTAGATCTAAATTCTGATGATATTTTCTGGGGAAGATGAAACCATTTGATCCCTGACAACGATGCCAATATTTTAGCACTCTATAAATTCGTTTAGGCTGAGAAAAGGGTTGCATAGGTAAACACACAACCTCTTTTGGACCAGAATCTATCCCTTCTGGTCTGGAGAGGGATCTCTCTATAGGGTGTCTAGTCGATTAAACAACTAAAAATTTTAGGTTTTATGCTAGTTCTTAAGAGAAAGAAAAGGAATTTGGTTCAATATTTTGAAGGTTTGATGGAAAAAATGATAGATATATGCATTGACATGTATCCTCGTTTTAAAGAAATCTTAGTGATTAAAGTAGGATAATGAGCAGTTCTTTATCAAGGGCTAGAAAATCGACACTTTGGATCTCAAAAATAGGTTGTAGTGTATGGCCAAGAAGAACAATATTTTTCCACTAAGCACAAATAATCTAGAGATGAATTTCATACTCAGGTTCAGATGAAGTACATGAAAATTATTCGAAAGGAAAACCAAGTATCAAACATAGATAAAATTTTCCTTCATTAACCTCTTTCAAATAATAAGTATAGTTGATGTGTGAATCACTTGAAAGAAATGAGAAGGAACATAAATAACTATAATCGGAGGACACATAAGAAGCATAATAAACACACCACATCACCAAAGTATGTTGACGCAAGAACCCTAGGAAGCAACAGCTCAAATCTTCTTCATTAATCACTTAAAAAACATCACTTCATACATAAAAATAAGTCTCTTGCAATTGTCGATTAACCTCTTCTCCCTCTTTATGATGGTCTTAAATAAATTCACAATAATAATATCACTTGGCCCAATACAATTTATGATTCATCCATTTAGAGTGGATCGAAACACACAATTTTAGAAACACATTTTTTTTTTGCATAAAAATAACTAAGTAAAAAGAAGCTTGAATTGCAATCTTTGTCTTTTTGAAAAAAAACACAAAAACTACTTTATTCTATCCAACTGACCTATATAGATAACAAATATTATCCTTAATGATCTTATCCTCATCAGTCGTGATATTAAATCCTCATATTCAAGATGGGAATAGAAACAACAAATCAGGTTGTGATGCGCAACGAGTCCAAGTAGCCCTCCATGGTTGATACGGTTGCAGATCCTCCTAAGCAAACATAGTGGATGGGCATGCTTGCAATGATGGTGTAATGGTGTAGAGCCATTTAATTAGACTTTACAACTCTTACATACCTCCTAGATCGTTGTTGTTATGAAGGTAAATCCTCTCTGCGGACAGAGACGATCCCTCTAGCCCTAGGGTGGGTTTAGTAACAAAAGGACACGCTAAAGTGTTTCTTCCTAGTTAATGAATGAACAAAAGACATGGTATATTGACCTACCTTGAATCCAATGTTGTCGATGTTGCAGAAAGAGTAGTGGTCTCTCGCTCCTGCCTTAACAAGTCACGATCTATTCGCTATCACGCCCAGATACCTATACATAAGACAAAGAATAAGAACAACATATAGCAGCATAGTTTCACTCACAACTATTAGCCAGTCAAAGATGGCTAAACATATTGTATCAAATAAACATCATAACACAATAGTGGAACCAAACATTAGTCATGTATATTAATGAGTAGAAGGAAGAGTACAACCGATGCTTTGACGTCATGATCTCCTCCAGCGAGGTTCAGACGAAATGCGTCTCAACTATTGATCAGGGAATTCAAACTCAAGCTCTCTTAGAATTCATCGACTCAAGCTCTCTTAGAAGTCATCGACTCAAGCTCTCTTAACACTAACTTTCTTATTCTATCTCCTCTAGCAGCTTAGCTATAGTATAATTCTCTAGTTTAGCTATTCAACCATTTTTCTATAATGTGTTTAGCTAGCTTCTACTAAAGGAGATAGTTTCTTATACAGAGGGAAAAGAGGAGGTTGGGATCCCTACAAAGGTGGGAGGGAGACCTATCCTTAAGCAGAGTTCCAAGGGAGGTGGAAACTACTAACTAAAGGAAGGATTTTTTGGTTGTTTCAGTTCAACCACTCCCAATGACTCATCCCCGAGGTGGTTGGAATGGAACCTCCACCTCTGCTTTTAAAAAAATTCCATAAAAAGCTTGGCGCGGGTGTCTAACTAGCATAGAGCGCCAAGTGGCGCAGGCTCAATGTTAAATTTCCAGGTCTGCGCGAGTATGTAACGGGCTACTCGCGCCAAGGCAAAAATAGGGATTTTCATAGCTCTGTTTAGGGAAATGTCAACAAGAAGAATGTTGCTTTCATCAAAAAGGATGCAAGGATGGTATTTGCAAAGCTACTCGCGCCAAGGCAAAAATAGGGATTTTCATAGCTCTTTTTAGGGAAATGTCAACAAGAAGAATGTTGCTTTCATCAAAAAGGATGCAAGGATGGTATTTGCAAAGCATGACACTGCGTATTGGTCACAGAAACCACCCTCCAATGTGCGAGTTGAGGATTGCAGGGACAGTGACAAAATGATGTGTAACAGATGCCCCCTAAAGTATGAAATCTGAGAGAGAGGGAGGGGTGAAATGCTTTATGAGAACGCGTTCAAACCAAACACTGTTGTCGGAAGACCTGCGATTAAAAATACAACTAATATCTATGATACATGAATCATGTGGCATGGGCGCAACCATCCATAATAGATTATATAAAAACTAAGATCCAAGGTATAGACACAGCCATCTAGCAAGAAGGATCAATAAATAGACTCAGGTATGGTCACAGCCATCCAATCAAGAGAGTCATGCAATAAATCATAATAATCCACAAAAATCCACAGCCTAGAGTTTATCAGACAAAAACTAGGGTCTTGTGCTCCATCTCAACATGAACAAGTACAATTTTGAGCATGCGAATGTATGAGTTGAATTCGAACATGCAGGAACATCATCTAATTACCAGCCAATGATTAAAGTTGTTAACAGACGCGAGAGAAACCACCAATGATGACAATGGCCCTCAAGGTACAAAGGTACAATCTACAGAATCTGAAAAGTGATATGACATTAAACATCCGCAGAATCACTCGATCGAAGGCCAATGATGTGAACCTTGCGTCGAATGAAAAAACCTACAATTGAGGCATGCAAGCTCCAAGGTACCAAAAGGGAGTCTCTAGATCAAATTCCTGGATAATGAGCTGAAGTCGACAGGAAGTGACCTAGTCGAAGGAGGGACATAATGTTTCCCACATCATCGACACAAGACAGAGGAACATGATGAAAGTGGATCGGGACCAATAGGAGATCGGAGGAAGGTTGACAACTATAAAGGAAAACTTCTCTTGAATATATTAGTAGCACAAAACTGGATTTGGTAGTATTGACATCAAAAGATCTGAGGTCATGATGATGTGGCAAAGAGAAAATGAGAGGTCAAAAGAGATTACCCAAACCTATGGAGGCAAAAAATGACGAAATGAGATGTCCCCAACCCGACACGAATGCAGACAAGTGCCATGTTCAAGAGCGACATACTGCCAACATAACCACAACTTGGTTCCATTTTCCCCCACCATTTCTGGTGAGTACCCCAATTATTTTTTAAAACAAGCTTGAAGGGGATATCATATGCTTGTACTGTAAGTTTTTCCTTCGGACAAATCTAACCTAGTACATTTTACGAACCCTAGGAAGAAGGAACTCGAAATAACGTCATGGTAATGAAGTCCGATGTCATCAGGGTTTAATGAGTCTGACAAAGGGACAACTTGGCATCTTTTCATGTTTAGAGAGTTTGAAAAGAAGGCAGAAAATCAAACTCCAGCAATCCCTTTTCGTAGGTAGTCTCACAGATCCGAAAAGGTAGAAAACTGTGTCTGAGAGAACCTCTTAGTCACAATAGGCTAAGGTATTCCTTTTTCGTAAATAATCTATCCCAACCCAAAAAAGGGTTAAACGTATACTGGGTAGATATCATTTCTCAGACATTTAACGAGTTCAAAACGACAAGAATCTCGGTAATCTTTTCAATTTTAGAGAGTCAGAAAAGAGCTAAAAGGTGACTCCAGTAGTAACTTTTTCGTGTTTTTACTGAGTCCGAAAAAGTATAAAATATAACTCGTTACTTCATCATTGTTGCATGAAAACCTGTTGTTGCACAAGAGACATGTATAAAACCTATTTTTCGAAAATAATACAATAAAATAATCAAAAAACATGCCTTAAAACCTAATTAGGGTTTTGAAAAAGTTATAAAATGCCAAAAATGGTAAAAATAATTACTTTTCACTTTTTACCTCTTGTGGAGCAACAGTTACCCATTTTACTGTGCAATCTTGCGGCAACGATAGCAGCCAATCCAATAGATCAATCGCACATCTGTCAACTCCATGTAAGAGCTAAGATCCCTCTTGTCATTTTAAGTTATTTCTTGCTTCCTGCAATTGTCAATTTCAAATTTTGGGGGAGGAAATGTAAAAATTAGGGTTGCGCGATTGGCGCGGGTTTCGGGCACGGAGTCGCGCCAACCACCCGATTTTTAACACTAGGGTGTGCCCATTGGCGCGAATATTTTGGAAACAGTCACGCCAACGGCGCAAACCAATTTCTAGCAAAAATATGCATCAAATACTCCAATTGTTTACAAAAGGTTAAAATTGACTAATACCACTCATGTATGTGTGTTTGCAAGTAGAAAGAGGCAAAATGGTCATTGAATGGAAAGAACGGGAACATAGTGAAGAGGATGAGCTAGCCATGGAAAATGAAGGAGTTATGGAAGCCCTCAGAAACTGTGGTTTGAAAAAATTCTTTCTACCACCATGTCTCCGAGCCCAACCAGAATTGCTACAATATCTGATCAGTATATGGGACTAAAATCAAGAGAAGTTCATCCTACGGGATCAAGAACTTGAGATTGATGTCTCTGACATGTACTTCATCGCAGGATTATCGCAGAGAGGTGCAGCACCACTCCTGACTGGCAACTAGCCCTGCATGGAAAACATGACCATGGTGATAGATAGGGTATGTCGAGGAGCGCGGAAAGGATCAGCTAGTGGGAAAGTTGATATACAAAATATCCCAGATTTAACACTACGCGTGGTATTGCATACCATCACACGGGCTACAGGATCACAAGCACCGCACGAAGCAACAAAGACACAGTTGCTTCTTTCTTTAGACTGCATGGCTCTGACCATCTACAATTGGGCAGAGGCTGCGACCATAAACATGAAGTGCCAACTAACCAAATGCAAGAAGACCAAACTTAAAAAATTTGGTTATGGATCTATTCTGGTATCATTCTTCCTAGAACGATTACCAAGCGATAGGAGGTTATAGTCCCGACACCACCAGCAAGAGAACCATGGATGGCTCAATGGGAAGCTCTAATGCCAAGGGCAGGGGGTGGCCAACAGATGTCCTAGACGCCGGAATTTTTTGATTAGCTCTGTCGACAATTGATTATCGTGGCCCTACTCTGGCACAGATTTCACTGATGATCCGGACCTCCCACTCCTGGAGGGAGAAGATTGGGATGAAGATTTGGGTGAGACTCATTTTTTTTTAAAGTTTTATGAATATTATGATTTTTTTTTTATTTATGCATTTTCTGACATTAAATCCATGTGATGTAGATGTTGGCCCAGAGAGACCTACCAGTATGTCACCAATAGCGAGGCAAATCCCTCGCGATTTCGACCCTCAAGGAGAGGGTGGCGAGGAAGATGAGATAGTGTGCAACCTGGAAGGGATCACATGAGGAGTCTTGGATTATGCACGTTTTGATGAGGTTCCTCGCACCTACCTGAGACATACCGTAGGGGTGCCCAGCCAAATTCACTGCTTTCTGAGGTGACTAGTACGGGTTGTGACATGTTATCACGAGCACCATGCTGATTAGACACCTAGGTTTATTTTCTCTGCATATTTTGTGAGACATATTGTCTCAGGATGTAACATAAACATACATATATCTTTTGAAGTTATG
Organism: Pinus albicaulis; assembly: GCA_034641835.2. Classification (NCBI taxonomy): domain Eukaryota; kingdom Viridiplantae; phylum Streptophyta; class Pinopsida; order Pinales; family Pinaceae; genus Pinus; species Pinus albicaulis. The sequence continues at coordinate 1,406,680,787 of CM076581.1, read as the reverse complement.
ATGCACATAGTTGCAAACATGCGATATATATATATACACATCTATTTCCCTACATGGATCTCTTACATATGATGATGCTTTTACAAATGATGCAAATGTCTATCCAATACAATGTTAGCCACTATATCAGTTAATGTGTTCATTCATCTAGGAATATGTTGATAAGTAATAAAACCAAAATTTCTTTCCAACAAACGAATATGTAAATACAATCTCAGAATGTGTGGATTTCTAACTGAATAATGATTATTGAGTTCCAGAACAACAAGATGTGAATCTAGATTTACAAACAATGCGCGTATCCGAGGTTGATTGCCTCGGTTAATAGCTCACTGACAACGCTATATTCAGCGACATTGTTTTTAGTTTTCCCTAGACAAATACCTTGCAGATATACCAACTCACCAGCAGGATCATAAATTACCCAGGCTGCCGAAGATAAATTCCTGTTACTGCGGGAAGCACCATCCGCGAAACTGACATAAGGGGCAATAGACATCTGCACAATAAGCAAGACCCAATAAGTAGAAAAATGCTCACAAAGCACACCAAACAAGAAAACATGTACAAAAATGAAAACAATACCTATGTACACCTGTTACGTATGAATGACTCATGCATAATATTTTTTGAGATACAACCCATTTCTGGGTTGTTCAAGAGGACAACCTTCGTAGTCAATTAACTCATAGGCCCCATTCTGCAACACACGTTTAACGATGTATGGCCCATGCCACATAGGTTGAAATTTACCTGCCCGCAGCTTATCATGAGCTTGGTCATACAGGAGGACGATATCTCCTTCAATGAAATAACGAGGGGAAACTGATTAATCAAAATGAGCTTTGACCTGCTTTTTCTGTGCTTTGATAACAAGAGCAGCAAAGCGGTGGGTTTCATCCAGCCTTTCTAATTAAAGGAGATGCTCTTCTTCTGGCGAAGTATCCAACTGTAATTCAATAGCCAACTTGAGCGAAGGTATTTCACATTCAATCGGAAGAGTAGCTTCTAGGCCATAAACCAACTAAAAAGGAGTAAAACCAGTTGTGTTCTTCACTGAGGTTTGGTATGCCCAAAAAGCCGAAAATAACATGAGATGCCAATTTGATTTGTGGATCCCAATCGTACACTGAAGCATTCTGACAAGAAATTTGTTCATAGCTTCAACCTGGCCATTGGCTTGAGGGTAGTATGGCGTTGAGTTGTCGTGACGCAGACCCAACTTAGAAGTCAACTCCGCCACCATATAATGCCGAAAATGGGAACCATGATCGGTAACGATGGCTTGAGGGACACCAAACCTAGAAATAATATGATTGAATATGAACTAAGCATCTGTCTTACAGTCAGCGGCAAGTGTATGCATTGCTTCGGCCCATTTGGTGAAGTAGTCCATGGCTACGATAATATAAGCATGCCCCTCGGCCGAGTGAGGGTTACACGTCATAAAATCAATGCCCCATTTCGCAACAGGACCAACGGTAATGATAGGGTGAAGAGGAACAGGTGGCGCACGCAACTTGCGTTGATAAATCTGGCAATCATGGCATTTACGAACTGCGACAATACAGTCTTTGAAAATGGAAGGCAAAAATAACCAGCATGAAGAATTTTCTGTGCAGTAGCATAACCAGACATGTGATCGCCACAGGCGCCACTGTGACAATCATTCAGAGCTTTCTCAGCTTCCTTGAAGGTCAAACATCATTAGAGTATGGAATCGACTCCAATACGATAGAGATTATCGCCAACTATACGATAAGGTTGCGACTGATGGCGGATGCGTCGGCGAGCATCCTTTGTCAACTCAGATCTAAAAGATAAAGTTTGGAGATAGACGATGATATCACTGTACCAAGGATCAAGGGTGCCAATCAAGAAAAGTGAATCATCTAGAATGAAGTCCTCAGAATGAGAAGGAGCGGAGTCAGAAGGGAGAGAACAAATTAAATCAACAAAGACCAATGATTTCTTAGATTTGGCAACAGTAAATTCCAAATCAAACTCTTGGAGGAAAAAAATCCACTTTGAGTATTTTCCCCCCCGCAATTTTCGAGACAATATGTAGGTCATGGGGTTGCATTCAGAAATCACAGTCACTTTACGCAAAAGAATATAATGACGAAAACATTGAACATCTTGAACAGCGGCCAACGCTAACTTCTTGACGTGAGCATAATGCGTTTCAGGGTCAAGAAGGTTACGGGACAAGTAATAAATAACATGTTCGTCACTGTCATCATTGTCTTGTACCAAAACCATGGAAATCGTGTTGAAAGAAGCAACCAAATAAAGGGAAAAATCACGATGATCATCTAGAGGGCGGAGGAGAGGAGCATTGACCAACAATGTTTTCAACACATCAAACAATTTCTGAGCGATCTCATCCCAGTAAAAAGGAACGCCCTGCTTTAACAAAAATGTGAATCCTTTAGCTACTTTGGCATAGTTAAGTATAAAACGGCGAAGAAAATTAGCTTTCCCTTGTAAACTCTACAACTGATATAATGAGGAAGGAGAGCGGAGAATGATAATAGCCTCAACCTTAACAAGATCCAAGCGAATTCCGTCTTTAGAAATGATAAACCCCAAGAGTCTATCGAAATCAATGCAGAAGACACACTTATGCAGATTAAGCCGAATGTTATAGTGTCTACAACGAAGAAAAATCTGACAAAGATGGTCAGGATGATCCCTATGCTTAGTTGAATGAGTCAGAAGATCATCCAGATAAGGCTGAAGGATGTGACGAATATCATGAAAGGCATAAGACATCGCACACTGAAATGTGGCCCAGGCATTCTTCAAACCAAAGGGATGCTTCTTATATGCAAAGGTACCCCAAGGATAGATGAAAGCAGTCTTGTGTTAATCAGTCGGGAGAATATTGATCTGATTATAACCCGAAAAACCGTCCATAAGGGACAAAATCTCACTCCCGGCACAGCCGTCAATGATTTGATCGATGAAAGGAGTAGGATAATTATCCTTAGGACAAGCTCGATTGATATCACGATAGTCAACACAGACACAAATAGTGCCCTGTTTCTTGTCTACAAGAACAATGTTAGAGACCCATTCTGTCAATGGAATTAGATAAATGAAACCAACTTTGAGAAGCTTTTCCACTTCAGCCTTAATGGTAGCAGCTTTCCTAGGATGCACCGGATGAAGACGTTGACGAACAGGTTTCGAACTAGGATAGTTACGAATCTCATGTACCATGATGCTAGGCTTAATATCGAACATTTCTTCGTAGGACCACGTAAAGACATCACGGAATTCACGGAAAAGGCTAGTATAGACTTGCACTTCATCCGAAGAGCAAGTAACCCCAATATGGATGTTCTCGACGATTCTCAGTTTAATGAAAATGTTGATAGGCATCATCTAAGTGATATTAACCAAGTTACCTTCCGAAAAAACCTCATGGACTTGAACAGGTGTTTGAAGCGAAGGAGAAGGAACTTGAGAGGAAAAACGCTCAAGACAAGTAGACATGGCCCCAAGACTTGGTAGAAACGAGGAACGATGATGACCATCACCCCACGGTAGATCGGTGAGAGACAGAGTTTCCACAATAGCCTCATCAAAAGGAAACACTTCCTTCCAAGGATACGGTGAGTCAAAATCACCAAACCAAGGGGATTGAGAATAGACGTCAAGAGTGACACTCGAAAGAGAAGAATCAGGATCAGAATCCGATGCAGCAATGAGTTCACAATAATCAATTTCAATTGGAATCAAAGGCATCGAATCGCCGAACAAATTTATTTGTTCAGGATAAGGGATAATCCAGGGGTCATCGGTTTGAGAAATCATGTTGACCTAAACATTATTTAGTGGTGGAAGAGGGAAAACACCAATGAGGGCAGGATCCTTGAAAAGGCCTGGCCGTACACTCTCGTAAGGAGTAGGAATCTTGTCCATGTATGGAACGTTGTTCTCAGAAGAAGAAGTGAAAAAAGACAATTGATCAACAGTAATGTTATTTCCTTCGTGCGCAAACTTCAAAACACGAAAGAGAGTGGATGGAAAACACAACATGGTGTGATTCCAATTGCGTCCGAGGAGGAGATTATAATTGAGTTTTGCATTAATGACTTCAACCTTGACATTGACTTTTTTCCCTTCTAACGTGATCAGCAAACTAGTGAGAACACCAAGAGGTTTAGATTCTCTTCCATAAAATTCTTCAAGGGCATTGGGTGATGAAGTAAGAGCTAGAGAACCAATGCCTTTCCAACAAGTATATGACATAACACAAGTAGATGCACCCTTGTCCATGACAGCCCAGTGAATATTCAAACCATTAATACCAACTTGAATAATGAGCGCAATTTTGTGTGGGAGTCACAGGACGAAATTCTCTATATCGAAAGCGAGCAAACTAGTATCGGCAGGATCAGTCCCACCTATCATAGATAACAAAGCTTTCTATTGCGAAGGACAACTCTGAAGTACTTCTAACGTAGACATTACAGATGGCGCCTGAGCCAAATCCTCAACAATACTATAATGTTGAGCAGCATGGGCATTAGGATTGTACGAATACTTACGGAGCACACCTTTGGAAGGTGGTCGCACAACGGATTTTGTGCTAGGTCGTTCAATCTCAAGAGGACCAGAAATAGGAGGGGGAGGAGGACCATCAGTGATCTCTTTCGCCGCTGCCTGATGCGAACCAGAATAGTCTTTCGATTGAGTAGAAATAGAAACGGGTTCAAAACCGTTCATCATGAATACTTGCGAACCAGATGGAGCAGAGGACTGAGGGTGCACTACCATCTGAGTCTACTGAGGAAAGGGTTCTTTAAGAATGGTCGGAGCTCCTTGGGTGCCTTTGAGCAATCGACTCACTTCAGACCGTCGAGGACAGTCCTTGGTGAAGTGCTCATCATCACAAATCAAACAAGGATACTTCGGCTTACGTTGAGAACTATCAGCAGAACGAGATTTTGGAGAATCCTGTTTCAGGGTATCGGATTTTGCTTTACCTTTACCCCTCTTCTTACCTTTGGAAGTGTTATCTGTAGGATTGGCCTGAACAGCATTCACTTCTGCGGGTGTACCAGAATTCGAATTTGACTGAGGAGCTACATTATTGGAAGAAGTAGACTTCTGCTTCCCAAAGTTTGATGAAGGAGACTTCTGAGAAGTTTGCGATATAGAAAAAATAATACCATCAATGGATGGAGTCGCTGGTGGTTTAGAGGTTCCAGGTCAAGGAGCATCAGGCAAGATATCGTACAATGTGCCAGACTGAGAATATACAAGATCAAGGTACTGGGCATAAGCAATGGCTTTTTCCTCGGTTATAGATGCCCCCATAGCTATGTCTTTGGAAATCTAATTGACAAATGAGGTAGTGAACCGATGAGTCAGAAGCTTATCAGGTATCTCAAATTTGATCATGCGACGACGACGCTGCCACTCATGAATATGATCCGAGATATGAGTAGCTCGGTCCTGTTTCAATGAAGTGAGGAGGTGCGTCCCAATCTCATAACAGATCGGTAATTGAAAATGTGTAAGGAACGCCATGGATAAAAAAATTAAAATCTTGGAAAACTCCACGAGACAGCTCAATGTACCACTTTGCAGCAGCACCAGTAAGATTTCGCTGGAAAAGATGAAGACAAATATAATCGTCAACCCAAGAATTAGAATAACACCAAAAATGGTAATTCATCACATGCATTTGGGGATATTCACCAGGTTTACCCTCAAATTTAGGACAATCACCAGGAATCTTGGTTGGAACCGAAGGCCAATATGGATTATGAAGAATAGGATCATTTTTCAACTTTGACACATCGGGTAATTCCAACGTAGAAAGAAATGGTAGCTGAGTATTGAAAGTCATTGGAGGTATTTGATAAGGACCTGTATGTACATTCGACCCAGTCTAAATAGGATTTTGTCCCCATACATTCTGTCTTGATGAATTTGGATTATAGGGATTAGAAATAGGATAATTCGGTTGATACGGGGGTTGAGGACCAGGATATTGAGTCGAAGGAAACCACTGAGGTCCTTGCTAAGTAGCATAAGGATTTTTCTGTGGAATGTAAGCATGAATTTGAGGCTGCTAATACATAGGTTGATATTGAGGTTGCTGGTACATCGGTTGATGTTGAGGGTAAGGAATCTGAGGTGCGCTATATACTGGTTGATTTTGAGGGTACGGAATCTGGGGTGCGCTGTATACCGGTTGATGTGAAACTTGAGGGTAATAAGCACCCTGCAGTTGCGCAGGTTGACCTTGCGGAGCAAGTTGAGCAGGCTGCTAGGCAGAGTAAACAGGTAAAACTAGCTGCAGAAATGAAGGAATTTGCTGGTGGGAAAGTTGCAACGGTTTCTAAGCTGGTTGAACCGGTTGTTGAATTGGTTGTTGAGGGCCACTAGGTTGACCTTGTGATAAAGGTTTTCCTGATGGTTAAGACGGTCCAAGATGTCCCTGATGACCAGGTTGACCCGGAGAAGGACCATAATATTGTCCTTGTGTTTGATAAACTTGCCCCCCAGGACCAAAATATGATCCTGGTTAAACCAGAGGTTGACCCGAGAGACCAAAGGTTGACCCGAGAAACCATATGGTTGTCCCTGTGGACCAAAAGCAGGGCCCTGTTGAGCTGAAGGTTGTCCCTAAAAGGGTTTTCCTTGTAACCCAGAGGGTTGCACGGGCAAAGTAGGTCCAAAATGAGTAACACACTAATAAGGATCATAATCGGCCAGATAAGGATCATAAACGGCATGATAAGGATCTATAGGAGGCATATAAACTAGATTTCCACGGTCATCATAATGATGCAGATATTCATATATGGGAGTACCAACAGCATCATAGTGATGAAAATGAGGATTTCTAGGGGGGGCTTTTGAGAACCCTGATAATTCTATTGCTGAACAACCAACAGATATTCTTCAAAAGTGACACCGCCAGGAATCACAGGGGTAGTGGAAACCGAACTAGAAGCCACATAGACTGTAGGTTGGACTAGAACAGATGTAATAGTAACCGACGAATTTGACACCGAAGGTAATGGCACTGACGAAGATTGGGCCGAACTCCGAGGAGGAGTTACTGTACTAGATTGTTTATTGGATGCAACACCAGACATAATATGACTCAGAGACCTATAGCCAGCTGGAAGTGACACCGTAGGCGAAGAATATTGGATAGAGGCATGAGAAAGATCTTTAGGAAAGAGTTGATATTCTACTGTGGATACAGGCATTCTATCACTGCCAATAGGACTGGAAGAATCCATATCTAAGTCTTCCGTAAGATCTTCAAAAAGACTACGGGGACTAGGAGGTACCGCAGCAGCAACAAAAGGTGATCCAGACATGAGAGGAGGAAATTCTCCTTCGTCCCCAAAACCATACCAAGCACTTGAAGGAGGCCAATTGAACTCAATTGGCTCGTCAAGAGGAGATCGAGTAGCAAGGTGCTGGATAGATGGTAGAATAGGCTGTGAAAACTTGGAAGAACTAGTGGATTGAGGGGTTTCGAAAGAAACGTCTGGAAATGAATCACCACTAGGAGGCAGTGAGGACGACGAAACCGGATGTTCCACCACTTTGACTGTAAATCAGAACAAGAAGGAAAAGCGATAACCAATCGAAGGTACCAAAATCAAGAACCAAGGAAATCAATCAGACCGAGTAACAAACTTTAATGGGCCTATAATTGTAGGTGATTAATTTTATAACACTTAAACCAAAATCTGATGTTTCATGTTTTAAGAGTCAAGAAACAGACAAAATATGACTCTAGTCACTTTCAGTTTGAAACAAGTGTGAAACGACAAGTGCTCGATGATCTTTTAATTATTTAAAGAGTCACAAAAAGATCGAAACAACTACTCAGGTATTCTAAGCAAGAGGGTATACCAGGTTTCCGTGAACTGCCATATACACCTTGGTGATCAAATGAAAGAGAAATGACCAAGGACTTGACGTACGTGCAAGTAATCTCCATGAATTTTGTGTTCGGTGTATCACGGTTACAAGGCGGTAGACTCGGCTTCCTATGGATAAAGTATTGCAACCTAGAGGGGTCTCCCTTTATATATGCAACAGTATGGAGAGAACAAGTCTGTACTAGCGTTGTCTGAAGCCAAAAGGCGAGCGACAGCTACTAGGTTTTAAGACGCCGGAGCATGTCTCTAGCCTAGACCACTAGAAATGTTTCATTAGGTTCCAATGTTGCCTTAGGTTCATTGAGTAAATTTTAAAGTTAACCTTGAATTATGTTTCAATTTCAAGCCCTATCGAATGTGGAGCTCATCTTCCTAAATGCAGGCTATGTGAAAATGAATATCATTTCAATTCGATGAATGCGAGCTAGAAGAAGGATAGAAATATTTCAAGCAAGCAAGCAAGAAAAATATGCGAAGAAACTTCTAATGCCCTTAATGCAATCAAGTGAAAACAAAATTCCTTCCTAGATTGAGAAATGCTAGTTTATCTAAAGGAACGATTCATTTTCAATGCAACAAAAGAATGTAAAGATATTTTTTGATTTTTTCAATGAAATAAAGCACACATTGTACTAATTCAATGGAAAACAAAATAAACACTAGTTTGAGTTTTGAAAATGTAAGGTTTCGAAATTGAATGACTCAACCAAAACGAAACAAACAAAAAAACATGCAAGCTAATGGAGAAAACTTTCAAACGAGAAAGAGAGTTCTCAAAATGACCCAAACAAGCAAAGCAATCGATGCTCAAAGCATTGAAGAAGAAAGACAAATCGAAAAATGAAAATACCATTCAATCAACAAAACAAAAGGATCACGAAAACTCAGTCTAAAAACCCAAAACGAAACTGACAACAATCAAAGAGACTCGTTCTCGAACGGAAGGCTTAGTGTGCAACAACACCTAGAAACCCTAAGGTCTTAATTGACACCGACCGATAAGACAATGGACCAACGACTGAAGGAAACAAGTCTACAATAGTCTACACAGTCTCCAAAGGTTTAAACACATCCAAAAATGACCCAGAGACAAGAACAAATGACCAAAAAATGCATTAGGGAGGTCAAACAAAAACCTACAGGGATTGGCGCGACTGTAAGGCTATAATCCGCGCCATACAACGGTTGGTGCGAGTGCTAAAAGAGCAACATGCACCAATTGGCACGACTATCCAGACAAAAAAGGCGCCAAGCTGGAAACCTATGGACAAAGAGGAAAAACCCTAACCTAATGAGCAGAAGTCAACCTTGACTCTCTGGAGTTGAAAAAAGAATGGAAACTCAGCCAACGAACTAGAAAAATATAGATAACTAAACCAATAATGGAAATCGACCCAACAGGATGACACAAAAAACTCACACTGATCCCCAGTGGAGTCGCCAATATTTTATGAAGGTAAATCCTCTCTGCAAACAGAGATGATCCCTCTAGCCCTAGGGTGGGTCTAGTAACAAAAGGACACGCTAAAGTGTTGCTTCCTAGTTAATGAATGAACAAAAGACATGGTAGATTTACCTACCTTGAATCCCACGTTGTCGATGTTGCAGAAAGAGTAGTGGTCTCTCGCTCCTACCTTGACAAGTCACGATCCGTTCGCTGTCATGCCCAGATACATGTACATAAGACAAAGAACAAGAACAACATATAGGAGCATAGTTTCACTCACAAATATTAGCTAGTCAAAGAGGGCTAAACATATCGTATCAAATAAACATCATAACACAATAGTGGAACCAAATAGTAGTCATGTATATTAATGAGTAGAAGGAAGAGTACAACCAATGCTTTGACGTCGTGATCTCCTCTAGCGAGGTTCAAGCAAAATGCATCTCAACTGTCGATCAGGGAATTCGGACTCAAGCTCTCTTAGAAGTCATCGACTCGATCTCTCTCAACACTAACTTTCTTATTCTATTTCCTCTAGCATCTTAGCTATAGTATAATTCTCTAGTTCAACTATTTAGCCATTTTTCTATAATGCGTTCAGCTAGCTTCTACTAAAGGAGATAGTTTCTTATATAGAGGGAAAGAGGAGGTTAGGATATGGGAGGGAGTCCTATCCTTTAGGAGAGTGCCAAGGGAGGTGGAAACTATTAACTAAAGGAAGGAGTCTGTGGTAGCTTCAGTTCAACCACTCCCAATGACTCATCCCTGAGGTGGTTGGAATGGAACCTCCGCCTCTATTTTTAAAAAACATTCCATAAACAACTTGGCACGGGTGTCTAAATAGCACAGAGCACCAAGTGGCACGGGTGTCTAACTGGCACAGAGAGCCAAGTGGCGCAGGCTCAATGTTAAATTTCTAGGTTGGCGCGAGGATGTAACGAGCTACTCACGCCAAGGCAAAAATAGGGATTTTCACAGCTCTGTTTAGGAAAATGTCAACAAGAAGAATGTTGCTTTCATCAAAAGGGATGCAAGGATGGTATTTGCAAAGCATGACACTGCGTATTGGTCACAGAAACAACCCTCCAATGTGCAAGGTGGGGATTGCAGGGACAGTGACAAAATGTTGTGTAACAGATGCCCCCTAAAGTATGAAGTCTGAGAGAGAGGGAGGGGTGAAATGCTTTATGAGAATGCATTCCAACCAAACACCATTTTCGGAAGACCTGCGATTACAAATACAACTAATATCTGTGATACATGAATCATGTGGCATGGGCGCAACCATCCATAATAGAGTATATAAAAACTGAGATCCAAGGTATGGACACAACCATCCAGCAAGAAGGATCAATAAATAGATTCAAGTATGGTCACAGCCATCCAATCAAGTGAGTCATGTAATAAGTCATAATAATCCACAAAAATCCACAGCCTGGATTTTATTAGACAAAATCCAAGGTCTTGCACTCCATCTCGACCCAAACAGGTACAATTTCGAGCATGCGAATGTATGAGTTGAAGTTGAACATGCAGGAAAATCGTCTGATTACCAGCCAATGATGAAAGCTGTTAACAGATGCAAGAGAAACCACCAATGATGATGATGGCCTGCAAGGTACAAAGGTACAATCTACAGAATGTGAAAAGTAATTTCCAATGAAGCCAAGCACAAAGATGGCCATTCACTGAAATTCCGCTCACACCCTTTGTAAGAAGACAAAAAGATGTAAATGTTGGCAACTCAATATGAAACCTGAGTCCAAAACTTGTGCTGGTGAACAAAACAAACTCCACCTTTTCTAATGCTTCCAACAAACTAACCAGAGGATCTTAAAAAACATGAAAAGTCACCTCTTTTGATTAGTGCAGCAAATCAACAAAAGGATCATTGAAAACATGAAACATTATCCTGTCTTGATGATGCAAAGGACAATCTTCATTCATAACTAGTCCTTCAAATCAAATCAAATGGAATCAACATGTTTTTCTATACAAATGTTCAAACTTTCTTTAACATCTTCAAATATGATAGGCATATTATGTATGTCGGGACTGTCCTTTTCTTGATAAAACAATTCTATTGTGGTCTCATTAGATAACTTTGCTTGAATACTATCAATTTTATTTTCATTATAGGAGACAATTACTCACACCCGATCCTCTTGTAAATGTGGAATGCTGCCAACCTAAACTAGCTCAATACTTGCATATTGATCACACAAAAACTAACCAACTAGCTTCAAATATTCACCTATCTCAGGAGAAAGGACATGAGTATCTACATCAAGTTCTTGATTGATTTCATCTTCAGCTAAGAGAGAAATTGTTGTCTGTTGTAAGTTTTCTTGAATGTGATGGCAGCTAATTTCTATTATTTCGTCATGATGAGAAGATAACTAAAATAAAGCTTCTTCAATTTCATCATAAATTAAATCATGTTCATAAACGTCAATTTCCATATGCTGAAAAATATCATCAAACTTTCTACAAAATCTTTCTACCGGCACTATAGAAGAGTAATTGTGCTTATAATTTTTGAAAAATGTTGCATATAAATCCTTAAGAGAACATGTTCTAGTAGTTGGAAATCCTTCATAAAACAATTTTGCGTTGCCCTCTAAGGTTGCCATAAACATATTCATTAAGAAATCCTCATGAAAATCAACTCCAAATCTACATACATGCATGTGATACTTAATTAAATGAAGAGAAACATATTATCCTTTTTTATCTCCGAATATTGGAAGATAGGTTAACCAGTCAACACAAGGCATAGGATTTGGAAAGCGAGGAATATGAGACCTATCCATAGGAGCATACTTGGCATTTTTTCTTGTAATTGAACCCATCTTGAAAAAATTTAAGTCGCCAGGAATTCTTTAAACTACTGACCTTTGAATAGTGGAGTTGCTATGAAATTTTGATCCTCTGGATCCTTTGAAATCAGAGTCACCAGGTGAAATATGTACAACCTCTTGATGTCCATCTATTGTTCACCATCAATAATTAGATCTAAATTCTGATGATATTTCCTGGGGAAGATGAAACCATTTGATCCCTGACAACAACGCCAATATTTTAGCACCCCATAAATTCGTTTAGGCTGAGAAAAGGGTTACATAGGTAACCATACAACCTCTTTTGTACCAGAAGCTAGCCCTTCTGGTCTAGAGAGGGATCTCTCTATAGGGTGTCCAGTCAATTAAATAACTGAAACTTTTAGGTTTTATGCTAGTTCTTAAGAGAAAGAAAAGGAATTTGGTTCCATATCTTGAAGGTTTGATGGAAAAAAATGATAGATATATACATTGACATGTATCTTGGTTTTGAAGAAGTCTCAGTGATTAAAGTAGGATAATGAGCAGTTCTTTATCAAGGGCAAGAAAATCAACAGTTTGGATCTCAAAAATAAGTTGTAGTGTATGGCCAAGAAGAACAATATTGTTCCACTAAGCACAAAGAATCTAGAGATGAATTTCATACTTAGGTTCAGATGAAGTACATGAAAATTATTCGAAAGGAAAACCAAGTATCAAACGTAGATAAAATTTGCCTTCATTAACTTCTTTCAAATAATAAGTATAGTTGATGTGTGAATCACTTGAAAGAAATGAGAAGGAACATAAATAACTATAATCAGAGGACACATAAGAAGCATAATAAACACACCACATCACCAAAGTATGTTGATGCAGGAACCCTAGGAAGCAACAACCCAAATCTTCTTCATTAATCACTTAAAAAACATCACTGCATACATAAAAATAAGTCTCTTGAAATTGTCGATTAACCTCTTCTCCCTCTTTATGATGGTCTTAAATACATTTCATAATAATAATATCACTTGGCCCAATACAATGTATGATTCATCCATTTAGAGTGGATCGAAACACACAATTTTAGAAACACATTGTTTTTTTGCATAAAAATAACTAAGTAAAAAGAAGCTTGTATTGCAATCTTTGTATTTTTGAAAAAAAACACAAAAGCTACTTTATTCTATACAAATGACCTATTTAGATAACAAATATTATCCCTAATGACCTTATCCTCATCAGTCGTGACATTAAATCCTCATATTCAAGATGGGAATAGAAACAACAAATCAGGTTGTGATGCGCAACGAGTCCAAGTAGCCCTCCATGGTTGATATGGTTGCAGATCCTCCTGAGAAAAAATAGTAGATGGGCACATTTGCAATGATGGTTTAATGGTGTAGAGCCATTTAAGTGGACTCTACAACTCTTACATACCTCCTAGATGGTTGTTTTTATGAAGGTAGATCCTCTCTGCGGATAGAGACGATCCCTTTAGCCCTAGGGTGGGTCTAGTAACAAAATGACATGCTAAAGTGTTGCTTCCTAGTTAATGAATGAAAAAAAGACATGGTATATTGACCTACCTTGAATCCAACACTGTTGATGTTGCAAAAAGAGTAGTGGTCTCTCGCTCCTACCTTGACAAGTCACGATCTGGTCGTTGTCACGCCCAGATACTTGTACATAAGACAAAGAAAAAAAACAACACATAGCAGCGTAGTTTCACTCACAAATATTAGCCAGCCAAAGAGGGCTAAACATATCGTATCAAATAAAAATCATAACACAATAGTGGAACCAAACAGTAGTCATGTATATTAATTTGTAGAAGGAAGAGTACAACCGATGCTTTGATGTCATGATCTCCTCCAGCGGGGTTCATACGAAACACATCTCAATTGTTGGTCAGGGAATTCAGACTCAAGCTCTCTTAGAAGTCATCGACTCAAGCTCTCTCAACACTAACTTTCTTATTCTATCTCCTCTAGCAGCTTAGCTATAGTATAATTCTCTAGTTCAGCTATTCAGCCATTTTTCTATAATGTGTTCAGCTAGCTTCTACTAAAGGAGATAGTTTCTTATATGGAGGAAAAAGAGGAGGTTGGGATCCCTACAAAGGTGGGAGGGAGTCCTATACTTTAGGAGAGTTCCAAGGGAGGTGGAAACTACTAACTAAAGGAAGGAGTCTGTGGTTGTTTCAGTTCAACCACTCCCAATGACTCATCCTCGAGGTGGTTGGAATGGAACCCCCGCCTCTATTTTAAAAAAAAATTCCATAAACAGCTTGGCATGGGTGTCTAACTGGAATAGAATGCCAAGTGGTATGGGCTTAATGTTAAATTTCCAAGTCTGTGCAAGGATGTAACGGGCTACTCGCGCCAAGGCAAAAATAGGGATTTTCACAGCTCTGTTTAGGGAAATGTCAACAAGAAGAATGTTTCTTTCATCAAAATGGATGCAAGGATGGTCTTTTCAAAGCATGACACTGCGTGTTGGTCATAGAAACGACCCTCCAATGTGCTAGTTGGGGATTGCAGGGATAGTGACAAAATGTTGTGCAACAGCTGCTACCCACTTGTGAAATAGTTGTGCAACGACTAGAATGGGTAACATTTGTGCAACAAACTTCCATAGTGACAATGAACTCAGTTTTTCATAAATTGGCTGCTGGGAATCGATTTATGGTCTCATGTAGTTATGTTGTTGTGCTTGGATTAGCACAATCTTGATAAGAGTGAGAGGATTATGGGTGATAATTAGAGCTTAGGGGTATGATGTAAGTGTGAGTGATTAGGCATAAAGGTTGTGTCATGGTTTGAGTGTAGGAAAGTGGTAGTAGTCTTATGGGGGATAGGTTTAGAATGAAGGGGGCGGGGAGGGGGGGGGGGGGGCGGGGGAGGAAATTTAATGTGAATGATATGTGAAAAGGGGATGGGATGTAAATGATATATGAAGGGTATGTATAAAAGGGAAATGGGGGAAATAAGGTGTGAAAAAGGGAATCATGGGGTAGATAAGAATAGGGGTTAAAGATGTAGAATATTTTGAATGACCATAACTCATGATCATAAAAAATCTGAAATAAACTTGATTTGGATGATTTTGATCGACGGATGACTAACACATAACCCCTTTCGACTTTACTGTATAAACATGTACAACCATGACTCCCATTGAATGAGACCCTTTCAAGATTTGAATGAACCCTTTTTGAAAGAAACTCGACGATGTCGGAAAACGATCTAGAGGCTATGACAAAAACAGTAGTCATAGGCTCAACTATTCAAAAACTGAAAATAAATGGATAAGGAAAATACATTTGACGACAAAAACCTATGAACCTAAAAATGTGATTGGACTCTTTGTGGTTATTACCAAGGGAATGGTTCCTCTAAATAATTGTTAAATATTTGTGGGATAATAGTTGAACATAAAACTATTGTTTTGACTCAAAATATTTGTTAAGGCAAGATTTTTTAAAGTATGATGAAGAAGGAGCAAAGAAATTGAATGCTTCAAATTGAATTTGGCTACACCAAGTCATACATTTTCGTTTTTATTTGGCCCATTTGTTCTAGACTAACCCACAATTGAATAAAGGGGTCTAGGAATATTTGTGAGTGTGTGCCTAGCACTCTTTTCAATCAAAAATCATTTTTGACCATCTTGAAATTGAATAAGGAGGTCGAAAGTAAAGTCATTTTTTCATCGTTAAAACATTGTAAAATTCACTTTAGGGGTGCTTTAGGGTGCATGTTTGTTAGTATCGAATACCCTAAGGTGGCATAAAATGAAGCAAGCATGATGCAAGTGAGCGAGTACAAGTGAGGAAGCAAGTGTGCCAAGTAAAAAATACCAAATGGGTAAAGGAGGAAAGCATTTAAAAAATGCATCTTAGGAAATCAAGGATTTGTAAGAGTGAAACCATGAATTGCAAGGATAAATTAAAGTAATTGAGTGTAACTTACATAACATACAAATCAGAAATGATCAAATGGCAAACACACTACAATCAACAAAAAATATTCAAAGTGATCTAGATATGAGGGATCAATTGATTGATTAACTTTGGATAAAATTAAGAGAAAAGAAATTTCAAATTGATTATATTCTTTATGAAAATATACAACAAAGATAGATTCAATTTGTGACACAAAATATCTCATCCAAATAGTGAATGCAATTTGTAATACAAATGAACTCATCCAAAAGGCCGATGAAAGTTCTGACACACGGGAGCTACTAGAAACAATTGATGCAACAAGTCGTACATAAGACCTTATCCAAAAGTGTGATTCAATACGTAACATACATGAGTTAATGCAGATAATCGATGCATCTTGTAATACAAAAGACCTAATGGAGATGAAATCTTCTAGTCAATTCATGAAAAGATGGTGATTGCAAATGAGTTAGAAGGGTAGAAGGATGATAGTAGTAAATGTGAAGATGTCAAAGACCAACATCCAATGCTTTCCAAGGTAATTTTCAAACCTTGGGAAGAAATTTAATTTAACAAAAATCGGCATGGTGGGATACACCAAATAAAATAACATTCATATTCCAAATTACTCCAAACCGGTTCAATTTGTGAGTGCAAGATTTCTTGAACAAGTTAAGAGTATTGATAAAAAGTGTCAAAATTTTCAAGGATATGGTCATATGGAGATTCAATTTTGTTACCTTCATCTTCTTCTTCATTGTGGAAAGACAATCACTTATTAGAAAACGTAGAAAGCAAAATAAGGCTAAAAGGAAAATCAATTATCGATGGGTAAATTATTGAAGAAGGAATCTACAAGTGAAGCAACTACATCAATCTTACTACCTAATCAAAAAATAAGTAAAGGCTAAGAAAAAAGAAGATTCAAATATGGTACTCTCGAAACCTAAATATGAGAAGCACAATGATAAAAGAAACTCTCCTACACCTTTAACGGGGGAGTAAATTGATGAAGTCAAATTAGTTAGTGGTCATAAAAAACCACCATATTATTCAAGTGAAGACAAACAATGGTCATCAAAGAGCCACAAGATTATTCAAAGTATATTGGTTATTGGTAAACCATAAACCACTTGTTTCCATGGAAGATAATTAATGGTAATCCATAAACCACTAGTCCCAAATCAACTAAATATGGTTATTGGTAAACCAAAAAAACTACCACATACAGATTCCAAATCTCCAGCTTGAATCCTTTCAACAAACGTCTCACCTTTCACCTAAAAGGGGGGAATATAATATATCAAAGTTCAAGTTTCTAAGTCTCATTAATAAAATTTCAACCAACATCCAATCAATAATTTGGAATTCCAGCATGACAACCAGTCTCCTCAACATAAAAGCTACAACCATTTCAATTATTCAACAAAAATGCTTATACATATTAGTTGTTCACTTCCACATATTCATATATTGGTGGTTTTTTCATGAAAATATTCATCAAATCTCAGTTAAACAATGTTAGATTCAAAATGGAAAAAATTACTGGTATAAGTGTTCAAACTTGCGATTGAGGAGGGGAATGTTACATTGAGTCCCTAAAAAATTACAATTTTCGATACCATGTTGTCATGAATTGTAATCATTATCTTGATGAGGTGTTGTCATGATCCATTGATGAGTTGTTAGTGAGACCTAGAAGATGTAGAATGTTCATTGATGTATTATAAATTTAAATCATGTGATATATACAAGTGAAACACTACAACATTAAGCTTTTTCCACCACTTTTCTTGTCTTGTCACACTCATGTTAATTCTCAATAGGTTTATGGGTTATATGGTTTCTTAATAAGGGTTTAGACCCTATATTTGCTTCTCCAATTCATCTAGTATATGGTGGAGTGCATGATGATATTTCAACCGAATTTACAAAGGGCCCTTCTTTAGAGACAATAGGTAAAATATAAGTCAAGGAATAACTCAGGAAATATTGATGGGGGTGTAGAAGGGGTTTTAAGCATTATTGAGGGGAAATGAATTAAGGATATAGTGTTTTCAAGATAAATCCTCTCTATGGAAAGAGGCGATCTCTCTATCCCTAGAGTGGGTCTAGCAACACGAGATACTTTCTAATGCAAAGCTATCTTAACTAACATTTACAATGCGACAAGAAAAGATATAGAAGTACCTTTTTTCCCAACGCTACACTTGAGTCCGTTGATGATGACCTTGATCCACGATCCTTTGAGGCCCTATCCCTGATACTTATGGCACACGAATACCTGCGAGTGATCAAGAGAAAACCAAACATAACAATGCGTAATAATTGAAAACATTAGCTATATAGTAGATCAAGGAGTACAAGAATATTCGCATAAACATTTAGACAAATATAGAATGCAAACATCGTATTTTATTATTAATAAACATAAAAGGAGAGATTACAATCTAGGCCTTAATGTTGGAGGCCTCCTTTGGTGAAAATATGATTCCTTCACCGAAGCTCTAAAGCATTCCTTCTCCCAAACACTTAAGCGTTATCACAATGCTAGGATGCAATGGAACGAGAGTTCAAATGAGTTTGACAATAACCAACCAAGCTCTAAAATTTTTGGAATGAGGGATATCAATTTATAGGAAGGGAGAAGAGGTTGGGAGCCCATGAAAGGAGGAGGAAGGCCCAATTTCTAGGGGATTAACCCCATGGATGAGATCAAGGCTCTAAAATCAGAAAGCTTGACCTCATGACCACTGTTTAACAACCAACTCGTCGTCTTGGAGCTTCTAGAGGTTGAAGCTTCTCCTCCATTTGAGGAAACACTGCCAGAAAGGGGGTCAACACAGTTTTCCAAGAAACAAGTGCACTAACAACGCTAAGAAAAAATTATGAATATCACATCATCGTGGTCATGACACTAAGAATGGCGCTGACCCAGGAAACTAGGAATTTGACCAAGTTTCTTCAGTAATCTCCCAAGGCAGTTTTCTTTGGATCTTCAAGGGATGTCTATAACATATTTCTTCATGGTGGAAACATTGCACAGGATCTGCCATGGGGAATTTCAGGATTAGGGATGGGAAAATGAGCATGGTGAAAAATTACTATGTAACAAATGCCCCCTAAAGCATGAAGGCAAAACAAGGAGTGGTGGATGAAATGCTTTATGAACTAAGGCAAAGAACACATACCACCTCCAGAAAACCTTCCAAATCAAACATATTAAAATATATGACTTCTCTGGTATGAATATGCCTAACCACATAATTCTACACTAGGCACTAAATAACACATGAACCCACGATATGATCGCATCCATCTGTCTAAAGAGATCATAGAAATGGATATGCAGTATGGACACATCCATCCGTATATATAGGATCATGTATACAATTATGAATACTCAATAACTCCCCACAACATAGAGCAGAAATCAGATGTGACCCACGATCTTCACCACGATGTCAATCAACCCAATGTATGAATCTAGCCACGCAAATAAATGTGTTGGTGTCGAACATGGTAGAAACCACCTAATTACTGGTCAATGATGAAAATCGTTAACAGGCACGAGAGAGACCACCAATAATGATGATGGAAATCAAGGTACAACATCACAATATACAAGTATGAATGAAGGTGTTGAATTCGATCACATGCAGAATCATTCGATTAAACGCCAATAATGTGAACCTGTCATCAAACACGAAGAACTTGCGATTGAGGCATGAAATCTGCAAGGTACTGAACATAAGTTTATAAATCACCTTCCTGGATAATGAGCTGAAGTCGACATGAAGTGATTCGTCGAAGGAGGGCCATGATGATTCCCACATCATTGACATGAAACAACAGATATCTTAAGATGATAGGAGTGATTCGGGATTGTAATATAGGAGGTCAGATAAGCAAAGGATGCTTGACAAAAATGACTTCTCTTGAACATATTGGCGACACAACTCTGAAGTGTGGAAACATTTGACTCAAATAGGACCAGAGATCATTTTAACAAAATTTGGTAATTAAATGAGAGGAAAACAGATTTCCCAAACCCACAGAGGCAAAGTGAAGAATGTAGGATGTCCCCAACCCGACATGAACTTCAGATGAGTGTCATGTTCAAGAGCGAAACGCTGCCCAAAATACACATAGGATGTTCACTTTCAATTTTTCCCCCGTTATTGCTAACGAGTACTACTTTATTATTTATATCCAGCGTAAAGAAGATAAAAAATGTTGAGCATGTAAGTTCATTCTTTGAAAGAATCCATCCTGGTAATTTTAACGATCCCTAGGAAGGAGGAACTCGGTCTCATCATGATGACAAGTCTTTCATCGTTTAATATTTAACGAGTCCAACGAAAGGGTAACTCGGTGACTTTTCATGTTTAAGGAGTTTGAAAAGAAACAAAAAGAAAACTCCATCATGTCCCTTTTCATAAATAATCTCTCGAATTTGAAAAGGTAGAAAAAAATATTCGAGATAACCTCTTGACCATGTTCAATCAAGGGATTCCTTTTTTGTAAATAGTAAATCTTAGCCCAAAAAGGGGTAAATGTTTACAGAGTTCACGTCAATTTATTTATTTTAACGAGTTCTAAATGAAAATTACTCGACAATATTTTCATTTTTTAAGAGTCAGAAAAGAGCTAAAAATTGACTCCGCCTAGAGGAACGAGTGGTATAAAGGGTAGCAAATGGTTCCGGTGATGGTGGATGTGCTCAAGAAAAATAAAGGTCAAGAGGCTGGATAACAAGACCACTCACCTTAGCAGTTCCTCAGGAAAGGGTCAAACAACCAAGTGAAAGTGTTTGACCGGACAAGTAGATGGTGACGATGGAATGAAAAAACCAAGGCTCATCTGGAAGGATGGTGATCATGGAATGAAAAAAACAAGGCTCATCTGGAAGGAAATAGGCAATAATGAGAGGTAGCATGAGAATGGTTTCATTTTTACATAAGCTTGAAACATGGGAAACTTTGCTTGAAAACCCTTGAAGACGGTTTCATTTTTACACAAGCTTGAAACATATGGATAAAATATGCTTGTAATTGGTTTCATTTTTACGCAAGATTCAAACAGAGACAAACTATTCTTGGAATAAGTTTTCATTCCCCCAACATGGTGACTTAATTCGAGGTGCCCCCTGAGCTTCAGTTCATTCACCTAAGTAGACTCTTGGTTACTAACATGTGGATGGTATGAAGGTTCAATTACGAGATCAAGTGAAATACTCGACTGGTATTTTATGAGATAAAATCAAAGACTCGAATTAAAAGGGGATTTGTTTCATTTTTTAACAAGGTTGACATAGTAAAAGAAATATCCTCGTGATACCTTGTTTAATTTTTTAACGAGCTTGACACAAGAAAATGAACTATGCTCTATAGAGCTTGTTTCATTTTTTAAGGAGCTTAACACAAGAAAAGTAACTCTGCTCTAAAACCTGATCATGGTCCATAAAATTTCATGGCTTCCAAGAGGTTCTCATCATATGGGAGAACAACACTCTAGAAATCAGGATCCAATACCCCCAGTACATGGTGCACTATATCACTGAATGGATCATCAGTAAACACGGGCATGGAACAGGTTGCCACATAATTAACCTGTGGTATGGA
This sequence comes from Pinus albicaulis, assembly GCA_034641835.2. Classification (NCBI taxonomy): domain Eukaryota; kingdom Viridiplantae; phylum Streptophyta; class Pinopsida; order Pinales; family Pinaceae; genus Pinus; species Pinus albicaulis. The sequence goes on along the minus strand of CM076581.1, from coordinate 1,406,659,023 downwards.
ATATACCACTAGAATGTAAGAACCATTAAGGGATGATGGTTTACTGGGAGATAGATTAGGACCAATGAATGAAAGTTGATCAATGGTCACAATTCTTCCTTCATGTGGGAAACAGATCACATGAAAGAGAGAAGAGACAAGAGCTCTCGCAACATAAGTATATTCACACCCAAGGATTAAGTTAAAGTCCAAAGGGCCTTGGACTACCATCACATCTATATAGACAATATTTCCTCCTATAGTAATAGGTAGCTTAGGAAGGATCCCTACTGGTTTCCTAGTTCCTATGTTAAACGCCAACAGATTCTGGGTAACAAGAACAAGATGCAGAGAACTGAAATCTTGCCAAGTAGTTGAGGACATAATAATAATAGATGCGCCTTCATCTATTATGGAGCTAGGTATGGCCACATTATAGGCCTGTACAGTGATCTCAAACGGCACGTAAGAAGGAAGATGGTATCCTGTCAACCGACTCCAATCAAAGGAAGTGACGAGACTACTTGGATGGGGTGTCATGTGAATGGGAGAAATTCCCCCTTGTGTTACAACATTCAGAGGATCTCTCCGATATGAACAAAGATGGATTTGTCTTTGAGTTTGGGGTACTAATATTAGGCTAGTTATGAGGGTCAGGGTTTTGTTTTGTTTTGGATGGTTGAACATGATTTCTGTTAGAGGTGAAAGTCCCAAAAGGTAAAAGGTTCAAAGGTGAGAAGTTGCAAGAAAAAGAGTAAGCTTTGATCAAGAAGAAAGATGATGGCAGGTTTTCAGTCCATTGGGCTATGGAGTCATAAGGGGATTTAATTGAAACAATCAGGTTCAAGAGTGGTCTATGGGGCAAGTCATCTATGCCTTGGGATCTCTTTAAGGTTTGATTTATGGAATGGAGTGATACATTAAGAAGGGGAAAATAAACAGATGCAGAACAAAGAGCAGCCTAGGATCTGGTAAGTACTTTGAAACTATGCAGCCTTTGACCAGGCACTTAACAAAGACAAGAAAGCAAACTAGGATCTGGTAAGTACTTTGAAACTAGCCAGCCTTTGATACACTTCCAATAGAAAACACATAAAAAACAAAGGGAAACTTGAAGGCAATCTTTGGAGTAGAAACTAGCGGGCCGGGCGCACCACAAATCCTCTCCTAGCTCTTCTTTACTTGGTTACTTTCAAGACAATCACAGAGATAACACAGAATGGCCTAAGATATGATAAGTACTTTGAAACTAGTCAGCTTTTAACACATTCTAAGGGAAACAATCAAACAGTTGAGCAAATAAGAAAGGGACTCAGGGCTAACCTTAATTTCCTCAGTTCATCTTCACACAACATATATTGAAAGTAACATTTAAAAATAACATTCAGTGAAGGTAATGAGATGAGGGAACGCCAACATGCCTATGCCTAAACTAAATTAATCATTTCCAAATAACACAAATAGAAGAAAACATCTAAATAAAGATTTCTCAGCCAGAGAAGGTTGCTGGTATGCAGTAGGTCCTAACACTGTTTAAACTGTTCTTTACAAAAGAAAACGAAACATAATGAAAACAAAAACAAAATCACAAGTTACAATAAGAATAACATCACCATCAGCATAGACCAGGATCCCATAAATCAGCTTGTATTGATACTCCAAACCGGTTACAATCTTCAAGTCCAGTGTTTAATTCATCTTTCCTTCACAACCTGACTTATCTGCTACAAGCAGAGCTCCAAGAGCCAGTGAAAACACTATTTACAATCAGGAGTCTTCAGCTCAGTTACATAGAATGCTTCAGCAATTACATTGATGACCAACCCCTCACTCATCTTCTACTGAAGTATTTATAGAAGGATGAGGAGGTGAGATCTGATTAAAGATCTAAAATACAATTAATACAGAGTTAATGTTTTCCTGGCCTTTGGGAGGCTCAAGGAAGAGAATGTACAGCTGTTTCACAGTACTAATTGTTTTATACTTATGAATGAAGCTCAGAGGGATATTTTTTTGACCTTTGAGGTTCTGTGTTATCTTGGGGTTACTTTGCAGACATTCCTTCGTTAAATTCCTGGCAGAAGTAACTCTTCGGCTGCGTTGGGGAAAAATATCTTATCCTGATCAATAAATTTAGTTCTTGATTAAATACTTTGAGGCACAGGTGGCACCTTAGTTGTTGGGCAGAATCAATTTTCTTCCATCTGTGGCGGTGAAGGGTTTCCTGATGAAACACTTTAGATTTTCCTTTAATCTGTGTTTTAGATCCGGGGATTAGGCATTTGATAACTGTCTTAGCCTTAATCCCCACAAATCTGTCCACTAATCTGTTGTTCTGGTTCATTTTTGGTCTTCAACATCTGATACTCTTTCTCTGCATTGATCTTCATGGTTTTTCTGTCGTGCAGGGCTGCACCGGGTATGTAAGGCATCAATGCCTGTGAAAACACCAATATAACGTGATTTTAAACCCTGTGGATGATTTCCTTGGAGGAATCGAACAAGGGAGGTTCGTCACCCTCAGTTGCTGAATCATCTTTGGGAATGTCAGAAAATACATTCAAATCTGCAAAAACACAAAAAAACGTTATATAATCCTGCGTATTTGGTTTACTGCATCGGGGACTGTGCGGAGGAGCGGGGCAATCTGAGCCATCAATCTCGCTATGATCGACGGTCGGGAGCGATCGGGAAAATCAGCGGTGGAGGGAGTTTGACTGGGCAACGGAATCGGAAGTTTAAATGTGAGCCTTCGATCTGCAGAGATCGATGGTGGAGATGGATTTTCTGTCGCGCGGAGGCCTGGCTAAATGGCGAGCAGGTTGGTTAACAGTCGAGCAGATCGGGGGATTGACAACCGTCGGATGAGAGGGGTTAGATTGGACGGCGGAGGTGAATTCCGCTGGGCAACTCTGGTACGAACTTTAATGCGCGAAATATTTCGGTCGCGCGGCGGTTTTGAAACAGTGTCGAGGACACGCGTCGGCCAATGTATGGAATCGCTGACCGACGGGGGAAAACCACCATCCGACGAAGAGTGGTGCGGAATGAAACCGGTGGGATTTCGGAAAACAGCGCGGGGAGTGGGGGCCACGGGCAAGTCGCGCTCCGTGCTGAGATTGTTCCATCGCTGTACGGGTGGAAACTTTGGAAAACAAAATACAAACCCAAAAATCATGATTTTACAAAGGTTTTTATTGTTTTTGGCAGAGAAATTTAATATAAAAGGATAAGCGCCCTTTTGGCTTCGGGCGTGGTTCTAGCGCTCAGGCTTATGGACGAAAAGGGGGAGGGGCTTAGCCCGTGGGTGCTAAAAACCTTTTACACAAGAATTATGTATTTTTCATGGTTTTTTCAATGATTTTCCAAAGGAATTTAAAGTTCCGATAAGGTTAAAAAGTGGGTTTTTAACCTTGGGAAATGAAATTTATGAAGGGATAAGGGAAAAACATGGAAATGTGGGGTTTTCATGGGTGAAAGGGAAAAATAGAGAATGAGGTTAGCTCGGAAGCAAGGGAGGGGAAAAAGAGGCTGCAGTAGTATTAGGCTTTGGATTTTTGCAGGATATCAGAGGTTTGAAGAGGGAAACAGTTGTGAAGATTAACCAAAAGCTATGGATTCATCAAAAAGACTTCAAGCACCAACAATTTCAGGACTGAATTTTTTTCTTGAAGGCTACAAAAATCATTTAGCCACCAGCTGATACGATAGAAAAATATGGGTGGCTAACAGTGGCTCCACTTGGGGATGGTGCCTTCTTGAAGGCATTAAGAATTCAGACTTGATTTCTCTAGAATGTTGACCACGTGCCTCATCCATTGAATTTCTCTCGCTTTTCTTCTGAAAAATAATATCAATCATGAAAGAATAATGAACTTTCATCAATACAACTTTCTACCTACCCAATCCTACTAATCTAACATTTCTTCTTCATCAAAGTGCACTTGGATTGGCAAACTCTTTTTACAACATTTTATTCTTTTGAAAGCATAGAAACTAATCTACTTCTACTCCTTATTTCTCCTTGAACTCAGATTAAACAGTTGAGCTCAGATTGTTCTCTACCTAATCTACTGTCTATTGGGATTAAACTATCCAACAGGCTTTCATTCTCTAAATTCTAAAGCAGAAATTTAAAAACAGCCAAGTCAAGATTAAGCTATTTGACTTGCTGTGATCTATGGCATAAAGACAAGCTGCACATAGATTATTATTTGCAGAAAAACTGAAATCAAAATGGAAGGCTTAAGATCTGAAAGTCTCTCATCATGGCCTTCTCTTTTCTTCACAGCTCTGTTTTGACTTTTATTTTGAGCTGTCTTTGCTTTCTTCTGGTTCAGATTTTAGGCTGATTAGAACCAGATCTCCTATCATTGTGACTCGGAAAATAAAATAGTTTTGAGTCATCTTCTATTTGGAAACTTTGGTTCAGATTTTGAGTTTGTTTAAACCTTCAATTTCTATCCTAATCTATCTACTGATAAGCCAAGATTGAATAGTTTGGCAGATCAAATTCACTAACCTATCAGCAGAAAAATTTAAAAGCTAATTAGTCAAGATTAGGTTGTTTGACTAGCTAGGAGTGTGTTTTAGGAGTGGCATTTGAGCTTGCACACTTTCAGCATTATTTCTCTTTTTTGGCATGGGGCTTTGCCTTTATTGTTTTGTCAATCTGCCCTCTTTTCATTTTTCTTTGTTTTTGTATTTTTGATTTTTCATAACTTGAATGCAATGGTGGATGAAATATTTATAAGGGAAAAAGAAAAAAGGATTTAAAACAAAAGGATCAAGAGAAGTAATGCTTAAGCATCCTGCCATTGACAGGACCCCCAAACAATTCTGTTCCATCCAGTTTTTGTAAGAAAAATGCATTATTTCCAGCAACTGAATGAATAGAGTAAGGGCCAAGCCATAGGTTATCAAATTTTCCATGCTTGCCCTTCTCTTCCCTTCTTGAGTCCCACTTTAACACTTTGTCCCCAATCTTGAAATTGCTAGCCTTTGTTCTTTTATCAAATTGCTTTTTGATGCTTTCCTGTTTCTGTAATGCTCTGTTATACACTTACTCTCTGGTTTGCTGAAGATGAATGGTCTGGTTTATTCTTCTGATCATATCATTATCTTCAGTCTGCAACTCTTGAATCAACTTCATAACTGGTACACCAAGGCTGTTAGGAAAAATTGCATCTGTACCATACACAAGCTGGAAGGGTGACATACCAGTAGATTTCTTTAAAGTTAATCTGTCAGCCCAAAGTGCATGGACCAGCTTTGTGTGCCAAGACTTTTTGTTGTCCTCCAATAGTTTCTTGATTATGTTCACCAGGCTTTTGTTTGAAGATTCTGCAATTCCATTACCCTGAGGGTAATAGGCCGTAGAATTCCCCAATGTTATCTAGTATCTATGACAGAATTCAACCATTCTTTTTGATCCAAATGCTGCTGCATTATCTGTGATGATCTTGGTAGGACAGCCAAATCTAGAGAGGATGTGAGTCTCTATGAATTTTATGATAACATAATCATTGGCTTGCCTGCAAGGAATGGCTTCTATCCACTTAGTGAAATAGTCTGTAGCAGTGAGAATCCATCTATGCTGGGCAGAAGATGAGGGATGGATTTCTCCTATGAAGTCAAGACCCCACTGTTGAAAAGGGGCTTCAACAGTGATTGGGTGCAGAGGCAGGGGTAATAATTTTCTCTTGCCTTCAAATAGTTGGCATTTATGGCAAGTAGTGGTCATCTTGTGTACATCAGGAAAAAGAGTAGGCCAATAGAAACCAGCCCTCAAAATTTTGTTGGTTGTTGCCTTCCAGTATAAATGACCTCCACACTCTCCTTCATGGAATTCTTGTTTAACCTTCTCTGCATCAAACTCAGGCAAACATTTAAGCAATATACCACTTGCATTTTTCCAATAAAGACATCTATCAATAATGCAATAGTTTACTGCCTTTAGCTTCAAGAATCTTGCCTTTGTTTTTGATAAACCAGGAGGTGTATTCAAATTAAGCAAAACATAAATAATATCAGCATACCAAGGAGAGTTTATAAAATGGTCTTCAACAATGGGAGTTGGGAATTCTTCCTGGTCATCCAAAGCATTAATCATATTAATATCAAGAACTTCACAATTTGATTCAGCCATTAATCTAGCCAGACCTTGGCCTTTGATGAGTTTAGTGGGTTTTATTTCTAAATCATATTCAAGAATAACAGCGATCCACTTACCTCTCTTACCATCTGGGTCCTGTGTTAGAATGTCTTTAACAACTGAGTTTGGGACAAAGGCAATAATGTGTGAGTGAAGGATGTATACTCTGAAGTCTTTCAATGCTTTGACCAAAGCAAAAGCTTGTTTTTCCATAATGTTATACTTCAAAGGGGCATCCCTCAATGCCTTACTAAAGAATGCAATAGGTTGCTCTTGTCCCTGCGAATTTTTCTGTAAAAGGACAGCAGCAATGGTATGTTCTGATGCAAAAGAGAAGATATAAAAATATTTTGAAAAATCAGGACTTCTGAGAACCGGTGCTTTAGTTAAGGCTTGTTTTACCAGTTCAAAGGATATCTTTGCTTCCAAGGTCCATTTCACCCCTTGCTCCTTCTTCAGCATATTTGTGATATTCCTAAGGAGCTCAGCTAAGTTGGGGATGAACCTTGAATCTCAGAAAGTTGATCTTTCCAATGAAAGACTGCAACTCTTTGATGTTTCGAGGATGAGAGATTTGCAATATGGCCTCAATCCTCTTTGGATCTATCTTTATACCCTCCTCTAAAATAATGTGCCCAAGGAGCTTACCCTCTTGGAGACCAAAAAGCATCTTCTTAGGGTTCAAAGATATCCCAAATTTTCTGCACTTCTCGAAAACCTTTCTCAAATGTTCTAAGTGTTCTTCATTTGTTTTTGAAAACACAGTGACATCATCAAGATAGATAATGATGAAGAAACCCAATTCTTCCGAGAATGCTATATCCATGGCTCTTTGAAAAGTTGCTCCAGCATTCATTAGACCAAAAGGCATTTTCACATACATGAAAGTGCCCCATGGTGTAGTAAAGGTTGTCTTTAATTGATCAGCAGGGTGAACTAAGATCTAGTTATACCATGAATAGCCATCAAGCAAAGAAATTCTTCTAGACCCTACCACCCTTTGTAAAATATGATCCATTTTTGGTAAAGGGTAGTTGTCCTTTAATGAAGCTTTGTTTAAGTCCCTAAAGTCTATACAAAGCCTGATTTCTCCGGTCTTTTTCCTAACAGACACCAGATTAGATACCCATTCAGAATATCTAATAGGGACAATAATACCAGCATCATACATTTTCATGATCTCCTTCTTAACCAAAGGCAGTTGTACAAGGTTTATTTTGCGCAGTTTCTGTTTGAATGGTTTTTGGTTTTCTTTAAGAGGGATTTTGTGTTGTATTATTTCAGTGTCATAGGACTTCAGATCTTCGTAACTCCATGCGAAAACATCAGAAAATTCTTTGAACATCTCTATGTATTTGAGCCTTATGTGAGCTGGCAAAGTTTTGGACAGTTTGAACATTTTCGGTTTCTCTTTACTGCCAATATTACACTCTTCCACTTCAGTCTCCACAGGTTCCAATTTAGGTTTTTTGGCCACGTTGTTAAAATCGAACAACTCTTCCAAAGGAGTCATACCATTTGGAAAACTCTGATCCTTAGAATGCAGAGTTTCTAATTCTTCTGTTTCTGATTCTGCATTCAATCTTGTTTCGTTCCTAAGTTTGCTAGTCCGAAGGTTAAGACTGACAAGCTCAGGAGAAGGTTCTTCTTCACCAAGAAAATTTTCTTCACTGTAGTCTGTATCATAATCTGAATCTGAACTATGTAGTTCAAATTCATTTCTGAATTGCATGAAGTCTTCTATTTGTTTATCTCCATCAAACAGCTGCCAGTATTTTTTATTATCAGGCACAGCTGGTCTAAATTTTATTTGAGGTGAACAATCATCGATCTGATATGGCGTTAAACATGTCCTAGCTGCAAAGGCTAAATTGTGGGCTATAACATTTCTTTTCCTCAGGACAAAACTCAGTGTGGGCTCCTCAAATGTTTTCAAAAGATCCATGACATCATTTCGATAGGCCCTAAGTCTGGGATGATTTGCAATATACTCCCCATTGACTTGCCTAATTATTAACTCAGAATCCCCATACATAGTTATTTTCTTGGCTCCTAACTTTTTTAGTAATTGTAAGCCCAAGAGCAGGGATTCGTACTCCACTATGTTGTTGGAATACTGAAAGTTTAATTTGCAAGAAATACATTCTGTGTGCTTGCTTTCAGTGTTAGTAATCCAGACACCTGCACCAGCGTTTTTTTTAGTGCACGACCCATCAAAATACATAATCCAGAGAGGATCATTTTTAGTTTTATCAGTTTGGTGAATGTCCTTTGCATGATTTGATTCTTCAGTTTCCTCATCGGGTTGAGGATTGCTCTCTTGACTGTCAAGGTTTAACAATAATGGATTTATGACTTGTAACTCAAGACCAATGTTTTGTTTTCCAGTGTCTTCAAATGTAGCAAATTGTTTTGACACTTCAGTGTTGTGTTCCTCTTCCTCCGTTTCAGCCATTGATCCTGTTAAAGTGATTTGTTCAGGGAGTGTTTCATCATTAAACATGATAAAAGAATCCAGGCCTGTGCTCATAGAATGCAGAGGAGAGTTTTGAGGTCTGTCTTGACTTGTAACCGTGTACTGCATATGAGACTCCCTGTAAAGTCTTCTGGTCTGATTGAAAACAGGGATAGTCGCATAGGTCATGTCCATTTGCATAGTCCCCTGTAACTTAGCCCCCCAAGATCTCGACAAAAGCATTCCATACTTTGGGGGTACATCAGCCACAACAACATCCATAACTAAGCATTTGGCTGGAATTTGGGCTAAGTTAACACAAAGGTCTTTGATCAGGCCTAAACACTTGACTCTGCTTGAGTCAAAAGAGTAAAGATCTTTATAAGGTCTGGTGATTTCAAGGCCCAGGCTCTCCATTACAGCTTTTGGCATTAAATTATGAGAAGCGCCTGAGTCGTGCATAGCGTTGTGTAAAATTTTGTCATGAACGTTCAAACTTACGTAAAAGGGAGGGACAGGTCCCTCTTGAAACTTACCTTCAATATTTGGACCAAGTCGTCATTAAGATTGAGTGTATCCTAATTTTTATTCTATGTTCAAAGCCTTCAAAATTTTGGACCTATATACATGTTGGGCAGCTAACTCAGTCAAAGGAATAGAAATTTTGATCTTTGATATTTCCTGTTCCAAACTGAAAGGAATTTGATTTTTTAAGGTGCTAGTTTCAGCCTTGTTTATTGCCACTTTATCAGCAACAACAACTTGTTGATCTGTTTTATCTACAGTTGACACAACGGTTGAAAAAGGAGTACTAGCTGAAGTGTTAGTACTACTGATGTATGCACTCTGTTTTTCAATATTTTGAGTGTCTTTCTCTTTACCTTTACCAGAATTATCAGCCACTATTTTGACTTTTTTTTTATTGTCTTAGGCTTGGTTGCAGTGCTGCTTTGAGAAGATTTGTCAGAGGTTTTATTTTTGGGGGTTTGTTGATTAGATTTACTTCTGAGTTCATATTGTCTTGGAGGTTCTGTGATGGCATTTTCCATGTCTTGACAACAATTTTCATTATCATCTCTTTTGTCATCATAAGGTGTGTAAAGACATTGTTTTCTATCATAATGAACCTCAAAGTTATCGTCATCTACCCCAAATAGGTTGATATCAGCTTCCTCTGTCATTTGATCGGATTCCTCAACCTCACTTACATAGTTTTTATGAAAAGGAGGAGTGATCTGTTGATCATCTTCCCTGGGTCTGTTTAAAGGTTGATTTCTTCTTAAATTTTGATTCTAGTTTCTGTTTTGAGGAGCAGTTTGATTTTGACTTGCTTGTGCTCTCTCAAGAATGCTCATTTTCTTCATCATTTCTTCCATCATTCTTTCCATTTTTGAGATAGAGGTAGTAGGGGTGGATTCCTCTCTAAAAGATACACTCTTTTCAGCTTTCATCCTTTCTCTTTTCTCCATCGAGTTTACTTCCACAGAAAGAGCACCTCTTTGCATGTCTTCTAGAGTTGCAAAATCTCTCTCTCTAAGTGAATAGGTCATGTCAGCGTCAAACCCTTTAGGAAATTTGTTTAAGGCTGAGCCCTGTGGGGGTTTTAGTTCTGGGGAGAGTGCGTTATACACACTGTTAAATCTAGTACAATAAGCTTGTACACTTTCCCCAGGGTTTCTATGAAGATTGTTGTAGTCAGCAAGGACTTGGAGGGGATTCTTCCTCACTTCCCATTTGTTTAAGAATGTTTGATGGAAGCCTTGGAGATTGTTGATACTGTGGGGGGCTAGGGCTTTAAACCATTTCCTTACTTTTCCCCCTAGACTTTGAGCAAATAATCTGAGCTTGACAGAATCATCATCAATTTCGTTTCTGTCAAAGTAGTCATTCATCTTATCCACATGTTATGATGCAGTTGTAGTGTTGCTAGCATCATATAATGGAATTTTGGACTGATAGTCCTGTGGAAGATTGACTAATGGTACAGGAAGGACTAAGGGAGCATACCATGCTGCCATGATAGGTAGTGGGGGTGGATTGACAAGAGGTGGTGTGGGCTGAAGTGGAGTGGTTTGAACAGTGGATGAAGGATGAACCGATGTGGATGGAACAGTGGTAGATTGTTGAGCTGATCTTGGATGAGAGACACCTAGATTGTAAAGAAAATGTAAATCAGGAGGTGTTGTTTCTCTGCTACCAAGATGTTCACTTGTTTCAGGAGATGAAAGTGAAGACTCAGAATCTAACTGATCTAAATCATCAAGGGACCTAATTCTAAATGGATTTAATAGGTCAGCTTGTGATTTTTGCAGAGCTGAAAGATTTTCAGGGACTGAATTAGCTCTTGGGGATGATCTGAAAATAGTTGAAGATTCTATCTTAGGAGATTTCCTAAGGATTCTTTCTGGGTTATCAACTATCTCAGGTGGATCAGGGTCAGGATGGGCTCTAGTGTGAATCTTTCTAGGAGCCACTATGCTATGTTTTTAGACCCAAATCAACAGGAAAATCTCAACCAAGTATGACAATCTTTGAGAGGTTGACTAATCTGTTTTCACAATTTAAATCCCACAGCCTTCTAGCTGAGTTTGAAGGATATTACAATGATGAGGGTTCTTCCCAGTGGAGTCTTAAGGTCTGTTCAGGATTGTGGAGTCGCCAGGTGGAAAGTTTACAGTGTTTTCAAAGAGATACAATGTCCACCACAGTGCTTGTGAAACATACTTTTTGAAAGATATCCCAGAACACAACCAACTCCAACCAGAGATTGACTGGGAGGGCATTCACCAGATATGTCACCTCTTAAAAGAGGATGAGATCCGGAGGCTACCTGGCCCTTTCCAGACTCTGTCTAAGAGTATGGGGTAAAAGACATCCAATGGTAAATGAAACTTAAGATCAAGTGTTTTACTACCAATCTGAAATGTTTTTGGTATTTTCTGAGTTATTTTTATTTGTGTGGTTTCTAAGAATATCCTAACTTTGCTTCAAAACTTAGCTACGGTTGTGAGACAAAGGCAGTCTACTCTTATGGCAAAGCTAGCTGATTTTCCAAGGTTAGATAAAGTTTATAAGAATCCTAGGGTTCACCTAGTTTGTCACTAATTCAAACAAGTTTCATCATGATTACCATTTCTTGGTAGTGCTTGAAAAGGCTGCTTTTTACTCACTAGATTTTATAAGATTAGGAGGAAGGGTTTCCCCAGTGGAGTCGCCATAAATGTTAGCTGGTGGCTCCAGCTGGTTAATAAAGCAAACGCTCTATGAACCAAATCTCTGAATATCGTACAATTATCCTTAAAAACTTTTGGGTTTGTAAATCCCCAGCGGAGTCGCCAGAAATGTTAGGTCTCTGTAATAAGTAAGATTGGCAAAAGGCCGATCACAGAGTTAACATCGTTTCAACCAACTTTGGGATTCTAGGATCTAGCCCTCCTGAATCCGGAGAGGGATCTCTCCAATATGAACAAAGATGGATTTGTCTTTGAAGTTTGGGGTAATCATATTAGGCTAGTTATGAGGTCCAAGGGTTTTGTTTTGTTTTGGATGGTTGAACATGATTTCTGTTAGAGGTGAAAGTCCCAAAAGGTAAAAGGTTCAAAGGTGAGAAGTTGCAAGCAAAAGAGTAAGCTTTGATCAAGAAGAAAGATGATGGCAGTTTTTCAGTCCATTGGGCTATGGAGTCAAAAGGGGATTTAATTGAAACAATCAGGTTCAAGAGTGGTCTATGGGGCAAGTCATCTATGCCTCAGGATCTCTTTAAGGTTTGATTTATGGAATGGAGTGATACATTAAGAAGGGGAAAATAAACAGATGCAGAACAAAGAGCAGCCTAGGATCTAGTAAGTACTTTGAAACTATCCATCCTTTGACCAGGCACTTAACAAAGACATGAAAGCAAACTAGGATCTAGTAAGTACTTTGAAACTAGCCAGCCTTTGATACACTTCCAATAGAAAACGCATAAAAAACAAAGGGAAACTTGAAGGCAATCTTTGGAGTGGAAACTAGCGGGCCGGGCGCACCACAAATCCTCTCCTAGCTCTTCTTTACTTGGTTACTTTCAAGACAATCACAGAGATAACACAGAATGGCCTAAGATCTGATAAGTACTTTGAAACTAGTCATCTTTTAACACATTCTAAGGGAAACAATCAAACAGTTGAGAAAATAAGAAAGGGACTCAGGGCTAACCTTAATTTCCTCAGTTCATCTTCACACAACATATATTGAAAGTAAAATTTAAAAATAACATTCAGTGAAGGTAATGAGATGAGGGAACGCCAACATGCCTATGCCTAAACTAAATTAATCATTTCCAAATAACACAAATAGAAGAAAACATCTAAATAAAGATTTCTCAGCCAGAGAAGGTTACTGGTATGCAGTAGGTCCTAACACTATTTAAACTTTTCTTTACAGAAGAAAACGAAACATAATGAAAACAAAAACAAAATCACAAGTTACAATAAGAATAACATCACCATCAGCATAGAACAGGATCCCATAAATCAGCTTGTATTGATACTCCAAACCGGTTACAATCTTCAAGTCCAGTGTTTAATTCATCTTTCCTTCACAACCTGACTTATCTGCTACAAGCAGAGCTCCAAGAGCCAGTGAAAACACTATTTACAATCAGGAGTCTTCAGCTCAGTTACATAGAACGCTTCAGCAATTACATTGATGACCAACCCCTCACTCATCTTCTACTGAAGTATTTATAGAAGGATGAGGAGGTAAGATCTGATTAAAGATCTCAAATACAATTAATACAGAGTTACTATTTTCTTGGCCTTTGGGAGGCTCAAGGAAGAGAATGTACAGCTGTTTCGCAGTATTAATTGTTTTATACTTATGAATGAAGCTCGGAGGGAGATTTTGTTGACCTTTGAGGTTCTGTGTGATCTTAGGGTTACTTTGCAGACATTCCTTCGTTAAATTCCTGGCAGAAGTAACTCTTCGGCTGCGTTGGGGAAAAATATCTGATCCTGATCAATAAATTCAGTTCTTGATTGAATACTTTGAGGCATAGGTGGTGCTTTAGTTGTTGGGCAAAATCAATTTTTTTCCATCTGTGGCGGTGAAGGGTTTCCTGATGAAACACTTTAGATTTTCCTTTAATCTATGTTTTAGATCTGGGGATTAGGCATTTGATAACTGTCTTAGCCTTAATCCCCACAATTTTTTCCACTAATCTGCTGTTCTAGTTCATTTTTGGTCTTCAACATCTGATACTCTTTCTCTGCATTGATCTTCATGGTTTTTCTGTCATGCAGGGCTGCGCCGGGTATGTAAGGCATCAAAGACTGTGAAAACACCAATATAACGTGATTTTAAACCCTTTGGATGATTTCCTTTGAGGAATTGAACAAGGGAGGGTCGTCACCCTCAGTTGCCGAATCTTCTTTGGGAATGTCAGAAAATACATTCAAATCTGCAAAAACACGAAAAAACTATATAATCCTGCATATTTGGTTTACTACATTGGGGATTGTGCAGAGGAGCGGGGCAATCTGAGCCATCGATCTCGCTATGATCGACGGTCGGGAGCGATCGAAAAAATCAGCGGTGGAGGGAGTTTGACTGGGCAACGGAATCGGAAGTTTAAATGTGAGCCGTCAATCTGCAGAGATCGATGGCGGAGATGGATTTTCTGTTGCGCGGAGGCCTGGCTAAACGTCGAGCAGGTTGGTTAATGGTCGAGCAGATCGGGGGATTGACAACCATCGGATGGGAGGGGTTAGATCGGACGGCGGAGGTGAATTCCGCTGGGCGGCTCTGGTACGAACTTTAATGTGCGAAATATTTCAGTCGCGCGGCGGTTTTGAAACAGTGCCGAGGACACGCGTCGGCCAGCGTATGGAATCGCTGACCGACGGGGGAAAACCACCATCTGGCGAAGAGTGGTGCGGAATGAAACTGGTGGGATTTCGGAAAACAGCGCGGGGAGTGGGGGCCACGGGCAAGTCGCGCTCCGCTCCGTCGGATCTGCAGAGCAGATCGACGGCTGAGATTGTTCCATCGCTGTACGGGTGGAAACTTTGGAAAACAAAATACAAACCCAAAAATCATGATTTTACAAAGGTTTTTATTGTTTTTGGCGGAGAAATTTAATATAAAAGGATAAGTGCCCTTTTGGCTTCGGGCACGATTCTAGTGCTCGGGCTTATGGACGAAAAGGGGGAGGGGCTTAGCCCGTGGGTGCTAAAAACCTTTTACACAAGAATTATGTATTTTTCATGGTTTTTTCAATGATTTTCCAAAGGAATTTAAAGTTCCGATAAGGTTAAAAAGTGGGTTTTTAACCTTGGGAAATGAAATTTATGAAGGGATAAGGGAAAAACATGGAAATGTGGGGTTTTCATGGGTGAAAGGGAAAAATAGAGAATGAGGTTAGCTCGGAAGCAAGGGAGGGGAAAAAGAGGCTGCAGTAGTATTAGGCTTTGGATTTTTGTAGGATATCAGAGGTTTGAAGAGGGAAATAGCTGTGAAGATTAACCAGAAGCTATGGATTCATCAAAAAGACTTCAAGCACCAACAATTTCAGGACTGAATTTGTTTCTTGAAGGCTGCAAAAATCATTTAGCCACCAGCTGATACGATAGAAAAATATGGGTGGCTAACACCTGGGAATGGGAGTATTTCCCTCCAATTCATGCGAATCTGAAGAAAAAAAATAACCTAAGTGGTATGAGGTTCAATCTCTATAGGAAATACTTGATAAACTAAAGTTGGAATTAGGTCAACTATTTTCTGAACCAATGGTTGGTTAGGAACAGACTCGTGTAATTTACTTTCGGAGAGAGTGGGATTGACCAGAGATAATTTTTGATCAATCAGTTGATCAACTAGCGGAGGATCAGGGAAAATATTCTGGTAACTAGTCAGAAGTCGCGACTGAGAATCATTAAGGTTATCCAACACTTTCAAGGCTTCATCCATATAAGGAAAAAGTTGAATGGGATGATTCCCTTAACATAACCTACAAGGAAATTTGACTTTACCCTTTTTCCCATGGGCCTTATTATCACTATCTAAAGACTTGTCACCAACATGATCTCCAGAGGCTGATGACAAGGGTCGATTCAAGTCAGTAGACCACATTTCTAATACCCTGGGAATGCCAGGACAATATATAAGAAGGTGGTCACCCTTACATAAATTTCAAGGGAATTGGACTTTACGAGACTGGTTGGAAGGCTTTTCAACATCAGTTGCATTGATGGCAATGGTTTCTTGGTTGCCCCTTTGCTTATTTTCCTTCTTCTTCTTCGTCCTTTTCTTCTTCTTCTTATCTTCATGGTTACTAGAATATAGACTTTCACCAGGTGAAGAAGAAGAAGAAGGGGTGAAGAAACATGTGAAGAAGGTGAGGGGTCAACCTTAGGATCAACATGAGGTTGACACTATTCAAGCATAGGTGAACTTGGTTGAGAAACAACTTGGACATTTGGAACCATGGTGTCTGAAAGTAACCTAACTGGTAAACCAATGGTTAATCCCAAGAGGGACAAATTTTCCATATAGGGAGTACCAACATTTCCAAAAGAAGGAAAAGGACCAGGATTCCCATCTGAGGGGATTCCTTGATTGGTAAACTCAGGAACTGTTGCCATTAGTCTCAACCTAATATCTTTCAAGGATTTTTGCACAGGTAAGATGTTATTCTGTGGGTAGTAAATTTTAGATATTAAATACAAAATAAATCAAAAAATGGTAAGCTATGAAAAAATGATTACCCGGTATCCGTGAACTACAGAATACCTCTTGGTGAACCAAGAAGTATGGACAGGCAATCTCCCCGAATGTTGTGTTCAGTGTATCACGTTTACAAGGCGACCGACTCGATTACCTATGGCAGGCTTGCAACCTAATGGTGTCTCCCAAAATATATGCGACACTACATGGGAATCTAGTCTGTAGTAGTTTTGTATAAAGCGTAATCGTTCAATGAGAGCGGCCCAAATATAATGATCATACATCAATATACTTCCATGCGTGGGACAGGATATCACCCTCGGATTGTAACGCGGACTGTTATCAATAGCTCCTACGTTTAACGACGCTGGAACACGTCTCTAGCTTAGACCTCTAAACGTTTGTGTTAATTTCAAATTCTCCTTAGGTTAATTGAGGCTCATTTTAAGTTGATCTTGATTAAAGCTTCAATTTAAAGGCTCAAAATGATGTCACCTAAATACTTATAATGCAACTAGCATGAGAAAAGGATTCTTTCAATCTAATGAATGCTATCTAGTTTAGGGAAAAGTTTCAAACAATGATGCAACAAAAAATTATGCAGCAAACAAATATTTTCCTAATCCAAATCACTTTCACTATCCCAATTCAAATCAAAGTGTTCAAAGATGCAATGTAATCTATGCATTTTTTTTTTTTGAAAACTATGCAACTGTAATCTATGCACAATTTCCCTTTTTCTTTTTAATGAATAAGATTTCACTCAATGCATTTTTCGATGGAATGAGAATCTACTTAATGGACAATTCCAATGAATGAGAATGCACTCAATAGACCTTTTAGTTTTCAATCATTAAACAATATAATCTGAGTTCAATGATACATCTCAAAAATGACTTTTCAATGCAATCTGACCTAATGCACTTTAACGAAAAGTAAACTTTGAGATGAAAACTAAATGAATGCAAAACACATTTCTTTTATGGTCTCAAAAGAACTAATAATACTTAATCAACAACAAATCAATGTTCCTTCCCAACACACGAGCAACAAACAATAATTTTAATTCACTCAAAAAATCAAGAACTCAACCAAAATTCACTTTTACCACTTCAAATATAGGATGGATTTTTGCACACCACAAAGAAACTAACACCAACAATACAAAATTTGATGCACATAGATAAGGAGGATGACTTCATAGATCAGGACACACTAGGAATTTTAGTAAAAACCCCACAAATTCTCAAATTTAAGGATCAACACTACTTTACATAGAAAAAAT
This sequence comes from Pinus albicaulis, assembly GCA_034641835.2. Taxonomy (NCBI): domain Eukaryota; kingdom Viridiplantae; phylum Streptophyta; class Pinopsida; order Pinales; family Pinaceae; genus Pinus; species Pinus albicaulis. The sequence goes on along the minus strand of CM076581.1, from coordinate 1,406,641,449 downwards.
CGTGTCGACAGGGTCTTCAATGCTACTTTAGACCCCCAAACCCACGCTGGAAGCGCTACTCTGCATACCAAAAACAATGATGGTCTACGAAATTGTACCAATGTGAGGAGACATTGGAAGACAGGTTTTCCACGCGAATGTACTTATAAACATCCATGCTGGCAGCATGACTGTGTCTAAAAAAAGACAGGCTCGTCGAGGAATTCTTAGGAAAAGCAATCTAAACCAAAATAGGAACCTAGACCTGACACTCTAAACCAAAAATCAAACCTTACACAAACCAACAGAGGCCTAAGAAAACTTAGATTTCAGTGACCGGATAAAGTGATCCAAGATCAATCCAAGGAAGGAAGGCTAAGAGGCTAAGCCCCCAGCGGAGTCACTAATTTTTTTGTCAAGATAAATCCCCTCTACAGACAGAGGCGATATCTCTAGCCCTAGATTGGGTCTAGCAACACGATATATTTTCTAATCCAAAGCTCTATTAACTAACATTTACAATGCGACAAGAAAATATATAGAAGTACCTTTTTCCCAACGCTACACTTGAGTCCGTTGATGATGACCTTGATCCACGATCCTTTAAGGCCCACTCCGTGCTACTGATGGCACACGAATACCTACAGATGATCAAGGGACAACAATAAACATAATACAATACATAATAATTGCAAACATTAGATATCTAGCAGATTAAGGAGTGCCAGAATATTCGTATAAACATTTAGAAAAATATTGAAAGCAAACGTCATATGTTATTATTAATAAACATAAAATTAGATCTTACAACCCAGGCCTTGATGTTGGAGGCCTCCTTTGGTGAAAATATGTGTCCTTTACCGAAGCTCTAAATCATTCCTTCTCCCAACCAAAGTGTTGATTTTCTTGCCCTTGATAAAGAACTGCTCATTATCATGCTTTAATCACTAAGGTTTATTTAAAACCATGATACGTGTCCTTTTCTTTCTCTTAATAACTAGCCTAAAACCTTAAAGATTCAGCTGTTTAATTGACTAAATACCTTATAGAGATATCCCTCTCTAGACTAGAAGGGCTAGATTCTAGTCCAAAACAGGTTTTGTGGTTACCTCTATAGCCCTTTTCTTAGTGTAAAGGGATTTAAGGAGTGCAAACATATTGCCGTCATTGCCGGTGATCGAATGGTTTCATCTTCCCCAAGAAATATCATCAGAGTTTAAATTTAATTGTTAATTTTGAACAATAGTTGGACATCAAGAGTATGTACATATTTAACCTGGTGACTCCAATTTCAAAGGATCCAAAAGTTCAAACTTTCATAGTGACTCCACTATTCAAAGGTCAGTAGTTTCAATAAGTCCTGGTGACTTAAATTTTTTCAAGATGGGTTCAATAAAAAGAACAAATGTCAGGTATGCTCCTATGGATAGGTCTCATTCTTGGCTTTCCAAATCGTATGCCTTGTGTTGACTGGTTAACCTATCTCCCAATATTCAGAGATAAAAAAGGAGAAGTTGTTTCTCTTCATTTAATTAAGTTTCACATGCATGTATGTAGATTTGGAGTTGAGTTTCATGAGGATTTAGTAATGAATATGTTTATGGAAACTTTAGAGGACAACACGATATCCTAGTATGAAGGATTTCCAACTGCTAGTCTATGTTCTCTTAAGTATTTCTATGCAACATTTTGTAAAAATTATAAGCACAATTACTCTTCTATAGTGCTGGTAGAAAGATTTTGTGGAAAGTTTGATGATATTTTTTAGCATATCGAAATTAACATTTATGATCATGATTGAATGTTAGATGAAATTGAAGAAGCTTTATTTGAGTTATCTTCTCATCATGATGGAATAATAGAAACTAGTTGCCATCACATTCAAGAAAAATTACAGCAGACAACAATTTATCTCTTAGCTGAAGATGAAATCAATCAAGAACATGATGTAGATACTCATGTCCTTTCTCGTGAGATAAGTGAGTATTTGCAGCCAATTGGTCAATTTTTGTGTGATCAAGATATAAGTAGTGAGCTAGTTCATGTTGGTAGCATTCCACATTTACAATAGGATCAGGTGCCAGAAATTGTCTCCTATCATGAAAATAAAAATGATAGTATTAAAACAAAGTTATCTAATAAGCCCACAACAGAATTGTTTAATCAACAAAAGGAAAGTCTCACCATACATAATATGTCTATCATATTTGAAGATGCTAAAGAAATTTTGGACATTTGTATAGACAAACATACTGATTCCATTTTCTTTGAAGTTGAAGGAGTAGTTATGAATGAAGATTATCCTTTGGATCATCAAGACAAGATAATGTTTCATCTTTTCAAGGATCCTTTTTTTGATTTGCTGCAGTCATCAAAAGATGTGACTTTTCATGTTTTTCAAGATCCTTTGGTTAGTCTATTAGAAGCATCAGAAAAGGTGGAATTTTTTTTTTCGCCAACACAGGTTTTGGACTCAGTTTTCATATTGATTTTCTAGCATTTACATATTTTTTCCTGCTTACAAAGGGTGTGAGCAGAATTTCAGTGAATGGCCATCTCCTTGCTTGGATTCATTGGAAATTTTGTGTCGCTTAAGTGAGCAGACTATTTAGTAGTTAGTGTAGATATCAGTATGAATAAGCTCAATAGTTTGAGCAGTTTTTTTTCTTGGAACCTCGGAAGGAGGTTTCCATCCCCATTGGAGCCAATATTAGGGTCATAGGTTTTTGTCATAAAATGTATTTTCCTTATCCATTTATTTTCAGTTTTTTAATAGTAGAGCCTATGACTACTATTTTTTTCATATTCTTCGGATCGATGTCTGACATCGTTGAGTTTATTTCACAAAGGGTTCATTCAAATTTTGAAAGGGTCTTAGTCAATGGGAGTCATGGTCATACATGTTTATACAGTTAAGTCGAAAGGGGTTATTTGTTAGTCATCTGTCGATTAGAATCATCCAAATCGAGTTTATTTCAATCAGAGTTTTGATGGTCATGAGGTATGGTCATTAAAAATATTCTACATCTTTATCCCCTATTCCTATCTACCCCATGCTTCCCTTTTTCACACCTTATTTCCCCCATTTTCATTTTATACATACCCTTCATATATCGTTTACATCCTATCCCCATTTCACATATCATTCACATCTCATTCACATTGCATTTCCTCCCCCTCCCCCTTCTCCCCCCCTCCCCCTTTCATTCTAAACCTATCCCCCATAACACTACTACCACTTTCCTACACTCATACCACGACACAACCCTTATGCCTAATCGCTCACACTTACATCATACTCAGCTCTAATTGTTACCCATAATCCTCAAACTCATGGCAAGATTGCGCTAATTAGAGAAAATCAACATCACTACAAAAGACCAGATATCGATTCCTAATAGCCAATTGATGAAAAACTGATTTCTTCCTCACTATGGAATTTTTTTGTGCACGTGCTACCCAATCTAGTCGTTGCACAACTACTCCGCAAGTGAGTAGCAGCCATCTAGGAGGTTTGTAAGATTTGTAGAGTCTACTTCAAGGGTTATACACCATTACACCATCATTGCAAGCATGCCTATATACAATGTTTTTCTCAGGAGGATCTGCAACCATATCAACCATGGAGGGCTACTTGGACTCGTTGTGCAACATAACTTGATCTTTTGTTTCTATTCCTATATTGAATCCGAGGTTTTATTGTTAGGATTGATGAGGCTAAGATCATTAGGGACAATATTTTTTATCTAGATAGGTCAGCGAGATAGAATAAATTAGTTTTTATGTTTTTTTTCCAAAAAGACAAAGATTGCAACTCCAACTTGTTTTTACTTAGTTTTTTTTATGAAAAAACAGTTTGCTTAATAAACTTGTGTGTTTTGATCCACTCTGAATGGATGAATCATACATTGTATTGGGCCAAGTGATCTTATTATTATGAAATGTATTTAAGACCATCATAAAAAGGGAGAAGAGGTTAATCGACAATTGCAAGAGACTTATTTTTATGTATGCAGTGATATTTTTTAAGTGATTAATGAAGAGGATTTGAGTTGTTGTTTCCTAGGGTTCCTGTGTCAACATACTTTGGTGATGTGATGCGTTTATTATGCTTCTTATGTGTCCTTTGATTATAGTTATTTATGTTCCTTCTCATTTCTTTCCAGTGATTCACACATCAACTATACTTATTATTTGAAAGAAGTTAATGAAGGAAAATTTTATCTAAGTTTGATACTCTGTTTTACTTTCGAATAATTTTCATGTGCTTCATCTGAAGTTGAGTATGAAATTCATCCCTAGATGCTTTGTTCTATTGGAATACAATATTTTTCTTCTTGGCCATATACTACAACTAATTTCTGAGATCCAAAGGGTTGATTTTATTTCCCTTGATAAAGAACTGCTCATTATCCCGCTTTAATCATTGATATTTCTTTAAAACCAAGATACATGTCAATGCATGTCTTTGTCATTTTTATCATCAAACCTTCAAAATATTGAAACAAATTCCTTTTCTTTATCTTAAGAACTATACTAAAACTTGAAAGATTCAGTTGTTTAATCGACTGAAGACCTTATAGAGAGATCCCTCTCTAGACCATAAGGGCTATATTATGGTCCAAATGAGGTTGTGTGGTTACCTCTATAGCCCTTTTCTTGGCGTAAAGGGATTTATGGAGTGCTAACACACATTAGGGTGAAAAAAAAATTCTTTCAAAGAGAACGGGCATAAGGAGCCCAATAATTTGAACTTGTGGAGTCATCATAGTCATACAATATTTAAGCTGACGGTTGAAAGTAGTTCACGTGGAAAAAAATACAGAAAAAGAAGATGTCACCTTATCCCAGCTAAATATCATTTACTAGTTTATACAATGGATCCCATTGTTATATTCAACTATTCCTTAAATAATTTGGAAGACAAGTCTGATCGACTATTGTCAATGATGGAAATGTGTATGGTAGACGTAGCAGATATACCAATAAACCCTAAAACACTAGAATGTCCAATATTTAATCACTCTACTAAATACAACTAGGCTTCATATATATGATCAAAAATCACAAATATATGGATTGTAACACAAACTCCATCATTGTTTTCTTCCAGCTGCACAAGAAGCCATGTATTGAGAATTTCTCAACTCAAAAGCTAATATTAAAGCTTATTAAAGAAATTCAAAATATAATTACTAAAGGACAGCATAAGACACCTAAGTTGACCACTGCATCATCTTCTTTACTTGCTATTCAATTGGTCCACAAGGAAATAACAATAGCAAAAAGTCAGATCTTGCCAATTTTGGTCTACATTGGTTTCTTTGATCTTTTGGCATGGCAATCATGAGTAGGGATAATAGATGGATTATTCCCCTTCATTTTAATTGTATTCTTTTACCATTAGTTATTAGATCCATCAGTACCAAACCAATTTTCTTTATTATCTTTTAAAGCTTTCAATAAATGGCACCATCTTTTACAACCCCAAGAATATGATTCTTAGATCAATGTGGGATGAAGGTGTTGAAAGAAGTTGTAATTGATGTCAAATGTTGTCCAAATGAAATGTAAAGTTACATATTCAAATAGAATATTTTTTTATATTTTTTTATATTTTTGATACCCTATATTTGAATGCATTTTTACTCAATTTACCTAGCTCAAATGGAAGTACAATATATATGGTTGGAAATATTATGATGATACCATTCCAATAGTATATGGCACTCCCTCTAAATCCTCATGATTAAGGAGAAATGATTTTTTTGAATATTCACCATATATTTTTCTAGTTTCACAAGCAGTCCAACGAATGGACAAGTCAGCGTAGTCAAGACCTTAAATGCTCTATAAATACATGTGATAAGGAGAATTTCAACTCACTCACTCAAGAAAGTTTAGAATTGTTAAAAAAGTGAAGAAAAGAAGGAATTATAAGGTTCGTACCTCTTCAACTAGAATTGAATAAGAGTTAATTAGTAGACTTTATGGGGAAGGATTTCATCACATTTTTGAAGAGTTTTTTGGCTTATTTTGGAAGGGTTTTTTCGGCTTATTTTCGAAGGATTTTTGGCACACCTTTTGAAGGTTTTTAGTCCTGGTTAGAAGGTTAATTACAGGCTTGTTCTTGAGGCCCAAATTCTATCCACTTTGAAGGTTGAGTTTCAAATATGTGTAGAGGGCCAAACTCCAATGTGGAAGGCCAAGTTTCAGGCCTATCCTGAGAGCAATGACTTGTCCCTGTTGAGGCAAAATTTCAAGACCAAAGTTCTAGTACAAAGAATTTCAAACTCAATCCTATTTTTAGGGCCAAATCCTAGTGTGTTTGAAAGCGAGTTTCATGTCTATTTTGAATATCTAACACTGTTATAGTAAGGACGCCAAACCCTTTGGAGGAGGGATATTTCTAGAAGTCGAGTTATGATTGCTTGAGGGTTGGGTTTAGGTGCATTAAAGTCCAATTTTTAGTCCTGGTTTGAGGCCTATTAAGGCTGAGTTTTGTTAATAAGGAGGTTGAGTTCAAGGATCATTTTTTTAGGAAATTTATTTTGCTAAGAAGGTTGTGTTTGGGAAACTGAGTGCATGTGTGAAGGATAGAGAAGTAGTTGATAGGAGGGTAGCCTTTGTTTGACTACTATTGACTCTTGTATAAGCATTGGTGTTGATAAATCAAGGAGATGGCACTAATAAAATTCGGAGTTGGTGCTTCCTTTTAATTGGTGCTAATAAACCATGGAGTTGGCGTTGATAAATTTGAATGTACTTTATATATACAATAAGAAAATCATTATGTGGTTTACTCCCAATTTGGGCTTTAACATAAAAAATATTTACACTCGGTATATTTATGTGCTTTTATTTGTATTTATGTGATCCGTGAGGATCGCCAAAGGATCAAAATTTGAGTCCTCAAATCTCAATGGAACCAACACCAAGTCATAGATCTCATCAAGATGATTCCAACGACATGAATGACACCTCAGTCTGAGTTTGTATGAAAAATTTATGCCCATCTAAAGTTTTGTATAAACAAGAAAAAAATTAGCATTGACAGGGTCACGTGGAAAAACCAAGAAGCACCATGTGGAACCCTCAAGAGGCACCACATGTCACCCACTGGATGCTCCATGTGGCATGATGTGCCATCCTACTAGGCGTATGAGGCAGTAGTACTAGGGTGACTTGGCACACATGTGGGCCAATGGGAAGGCACCATGTGGCCCAATCAAATGGTACCACAAGACACCTAACTGGAAGTCGTGTGGGCCTAACCAACCCACAACTTGGAAAACGACATGGACCAATTGGAAAACAAATTAAAATATGATAGTTCAATAATTTAACAAAAAGAAAATGGTTAATAGTGGAAACCATATATATACAAATATATGGCTCATATGAACCATATAACTATACAAAAAATCACTAATCACCCAAGTGGGGAGACCGTGGGGTTTGACCCCAAGCCACCCACAAATCAATACAACCACTTACCAACTAACCACCAGCGAGACTTTGTAAAGTACATCGGGCCAGCACTATTTAATTTACTCCAATACATTTGAATGGGGGAGATCGAGTCATGGATAGGGTCAAGCGGAACTCTGAGCAATGAGAACTCTGTCGGGAGGACGTAATTTTTAAGAAATATTATGTAGTATATTCTATAGAATATTAGAATATTTTGTAGAAATATTCTTGGAATTTTTTAACTATTATGGCATCTTTAAAAATTCCCTGAGGGGTCTAGAGGTGAAATTTACAAAACTTGGTCAAGTTTATACTCATTTTTCAAGAAATTTCACAAGGAATCCACTAGTGCAATCAGAATTGGGATCTCAGCAATAGAATTTTAGGTAAATCCCAAAAGTGAGGTGTTTCCATGTATTTTTCCATGTACTTGCCATTATTTTGTGGAGATAATATATGACCCTCTCCACTTTTAAGTTGGGCCCGAATATGTAGCTCACACATTGTGAGTGAACTTCATTAACAAATCTTGATGCATCATTATGTTGCCTTCATTTTGTGCTTTTTCTTCGCGGATGTTCCATTTATGGTATTTTCATGCTCTTTAAGTAATTTTGTTTAACATCACCAAAGGAATGATCCTGAATCACTATGGATGCATTTACAATTTTTTGAAGTTAAAATTTAGTAATATTAATTCACCCCCTCCCTCTTAGTATTGTTCAATATTCGAAAAGAAGTTTGTGTGTTCCATTTAGTTGCATGACCAACCACTATGATCTAAAGTAGGAGGGGGGGGGCATAATGGAGATTATACATTCAATTTCATTAGGTGTTTTCCAAAATATGTCCTTGGAGGGTAGATTTAGCTCTCAAGTACACCATAAAACTCACTTGGAATACTAAATACTATATCACGAAATTGATCTTTGTATGGGATTTATGTAAAGTTTATATAATTTTATCAGCGAAAATGATGTGCCATGATGTTGTATTCATAGAAGTATTGTTACCAAACCCTTCGAATATGTCAAATCGCTCTACTGCTACAAGGGTTGGTTGGGTTTTGTGTGATGGATAACCATTGCTACAGGTAAGGTCGTATCCAAATTTGAGTGTTGGATTGATGTTGTGGAAATTTTATTGAGCATATCCATTAATGATATCTATGGATAAATCTTAGTGTTGAAGGATCAAATCTCCTTTAATTGAAAATTTATTTATTAATAATCCCACAAACAATTGTTATCTCTCCTTGTTGATCTTTGGCACTGGTGTTGCAATAAAACTTAGTGAACCATGAATCCCTACAAATCAAACCCCTACACTGGAATATGTGTAAAACTGAAAAAATGAAAATCAACAAATATCATTGCAGAGGATATAAATGTCTCTGATCAAATGCACATTAAACATTAATTCTCTCAAGAAAGGAAATATTCAGAACCGAAACTCAAATCGAACGTATTTTGAGATCACTCTCTCTTATGGAAGGCAAGAAACCAATACAAATCATTTTCTAGATCTAAAATATTTGAACATTCTTCATAAAGTAGCAAATATATATCATATTATAAAAAGTTTGCAAATAGTTTAATTGAATCAAAGTACCTTCCTAATGAAAAATATATTTGTTGAATAAGGAACTAAGTTGAGGCACACCCCACACCACATTTACCCACTTTAACCTGCTCATCAAGGTAAACATGAGATGAGAGTTACTATAAGCGACTTGATTTCCAAGATGCACTTATGGAAAATGGGGTCCACATGTCCAAAAGTGACTACAAACACCCAATGACACGATCACAATGTTATCAACCTAACTTGACCCAACACTATTTATTTTTAGTTTTGTTTCCTTAGATTTAACATTTATTCTATTTTTGGCAGTTTTTTGGGTTCTAAACTTCTGAGGTCATTTTGAGGGCCTAAAAAACATTTTCAGGAAAAACAGAGAGACCGAAAAAGTGAAAAAATTTGAATCATATTTTCTTTTATCAGCCTCTTCAAGTATATCTTCTAAAAGGGGTATTACGATAGCCAAACAGAGATCATATATCAAACTTATGACCCCAGGAAGTTGGAGGTCCAAATTACTCATATATATAACCACATTGTGTACATAGTACCTGTATGTCATAAATTCATATATGTTCATTGTTTCCCTAACTTCATCAAAGAATCACCATTAGCTTATGCATTCAATTAACTTAGTTAGCTAATGCATTCAATTAACCATTCATTAACTTCTCAAACCATAAGCAAGATCCATAACAAGAGAATATCATACAACAAGAGTATACCACATTTATAACCAATATTTGACTAGAGATAACCAATCAAAAGCTTATTAAAAGTTGAAAAATGATCAGAAATTTTCATATGTTTCTTAGATGCATTTTTATCATTGATGTCTGATGTCTCTTCCTTTCCTTTTCCTTTTTTCTTTCATTTTCCTTTATTTTCTCTCTAAATTTCCTTTCATCCATATTATTGTTCCTTCATCTTCCTTTTCTCCTATTTTCCTTTATTCCTTTATTTATTTTCATTTATTTCCTTTTTCCTTTGCCAACGCTAATGCCAATTTCCATAGCCAATAATAAATCATAAGTGATGCCCACTATAATTTTTATCCCCTCATTCAACTTGGAATACGTGTCCCATGACCTTGGTATTATTTAGTTAGATGGAAAACCAACCCGGGGTTGTTACAATTCTAGATCTAGAACAAGATATCACTAATGATTCACAAGTGGATCATGACAACACCTCATCAAGATAAGGATTACAACTCACTACAATATGGTCTTAGGCCTTGTGATTGTCTAAGGACTCGTAGTCTAACAAAACCTATTATCCAACTATGTCCCACCAAACTATTAATGGATCAAGGAAAAACCTTACCCCTATCTCCCACAATTCAACACTCCAATTATTGACAAAAGGATATTGTAAAATCAAGGGAGATAAATCTCTAGGGAATCAACCATATTGTTTTGGCACGATTCTGAAATAGGTCGATACTCCTTTATTGGAAAGCCATTACCTTGAGGTGCATTGGGTCCACTAATATATCTATCTTGTTTGGTTGTTTTACACCTAATTCCTCATAGGAAACCATCAAGCATGAACTCAATGTCCCCCTTCATGCCCTTACTCATCCCACATAGCAACCAAAGATTTCAATACCATAACACAAATATTGATAATTCTTTCCTTGTCCACTTCACATTTTCAGATCTAAACTTTCTTACAAAAGAACCTCTCATAGTCATAACCATATGACAATACATGTGTGTAAATTTCCTCTCTATCACATTTTGTTTTTACAAAAAGGGAAATTCACCATCATCTATTATTGTGATCTTGCCACCAAACTTGTTGTAATTGTTGTTATTAAACTCAACATCTAAACATATCTTAACGTTTCATCAATATATATATATATATATATATATATATATATATATATATATATATATATATATATATATATATATATATATATATATATATATAATGTTAAATATACTTTATAGTTTATATGGAAATTTGTTTGAGAACAATACCAAGGAACTTGTTTCCCATTTTTCACCATTTGAGTTATTTTCATTTCCTAAACTCTACTTATAGAGTTTTTAATGAACTATTGGCTTTTGATTATCAAATATAAATGTCAACCTTTCGTTATTCAATTATGAAATTTTTACATACATGTGCTACCCTTGAAACTTGGTGTTGATCTAATTATATTTGCCACTATTTACATTATTCAATGTTTACATTATCTCGTGACATTACTGACATAACGCATGTGGTACTATTGCTTCAGCTAACAAATAAGTTATGAGTTTCGATATAAAACATGGACCTTAGTCTATTTTTTAAGACTCTAGAGATATATAGTGTTGCTCACAAAATACAACTTATAAATCCATGTTATACATATTTCATTATAATCTTTGTATGATTTTCACAGTTCCCAACTTATGAGCTTATTCAAAATATTATCGTGGTTTGTTGTAATTGGTTCATGAAAATTGGCCATATGAAAGGCTCCACAATGTTTTCAATAAATGTGGTATAAATTTAAACACGATCATATGCTCCGCCGTCAGATTTACTAAGTATTAACTATATTTTCTTTGGATGGCTCTACTATTGAGAAACTGAGGACTTTTATTAAATTTATTTCTTGATAATTACTTGTGATTTACTTTATGCTTCTTCCTTAGATCTTGTCTTCATTAGATTATTATGTTCTTCTCATCAATTCAATTATCAAATACATAAGAGACACAATATTTAGGCTTGCCAACTAGGGCCAAAACCTCCCACTCTTTGAGAGGAAACCCCGATCATAAATTTTTCTAATAATCTTCAATTTATGAGTACCAAGACCATGACAAAGACCCTTGACACAAATATTCCTCCAAGACCCTTGTCACTATCCTTCATTTCTCTTCTCGGATCCTTCTTTGATCCTTCTTTTCTGCATTGTACTGCACTTTCAACTAGAGAAACTCAGTCTCTACTCTGACATCCCTAGACAAAGTACTCCCTTTGGCTTCCTTCGATCTCTTCCTTGGCTACCTAAGGTTATCTTCCTTGTGTGCACTGTAAACCCTAGGCAGCCCATAACTTGGAAAGGTAAAGCTATGATTTCTTGGAATTTGGCACTGCTTGGCAAGTGGAGAGGACATCATCTCATGTGTTTTGAGTGTTTCATATCTTGACATTTGGCCTCCCTTCTTGTAATGCCTCTTATCTCCCTCCATATGTACTTTGCAAGGGGAAACCCCTAATAGTGAAAAACAGGGGAATGGAGAAATGGAGTAAGATGGAGGGGTTAGGAGAGGGAAATGGGTATGAAAAAAATTAGGGAAGTATGGAAGGGTGTTAGGAAGGTTTAGGAAGTAGAATGGAAGGTGATTAGGGTAGGAGTAGACCTAGGGAATTTTATTACAGGTCTAGGTCTAGGAGGCTGCCAAAAACGCATCGTAGGGATAGTGGTGTGGTGTAGGGTCTAGGGTTTGGATGTAGAAGCATAGAGAGTGAAATTGAAGGGGTGTGAGGGCTTCAGGGAGTGTATGTGGATGTGGGGAAAGGGAAAATGATTATGGGAAGGTTTTATTTGACATACAAATTCAAAGAGGTAGAGTGGCCCACCTCATGATTTTCACTTCGCTTTTGGAACCTTGTAGCTTTGGAACCTTCAATTGCAGCTTTAGAACTTTGAAACTTATTACATAATATGAAACATAAATTAAATTTTGAAACCAAACTTCACTGATAAAATTTACCTATTACCACTCCTCCTTTGTCGGATTTATGCATGGAATGACAAATTTTGGTGACCTTAACCTTAATGACCTAATGGTGACACTGAGATGAATAAAAACCATGATGATGTCGACTGAAATGATATGATGATATTTAAATTATGGTACACTCAACTGAGTGATGACAAGGACCGACATGTAAAAAAATTTGAAAGGAGTGGAAATAGCCCTAGACACACTATCCAGTGACCAAATTTTTATTTGAAAACCTAATGAAATGACAAAAAATTTGACTTTGAGAACCTAACAAGACATGGTAAGAGCATATTTGATTACTGGTGACAGGCTGAATAGAATGACACTAACATTGGCTCCAGCTGGGGATGGCAGCTCCTTGGAGGTGTCAAGAACACCATAGACCAAGTAGCCTTACCATTGGGCATGGATTCAAAATCAAAATACCCAATTCAAAACTAAAAACAAACTGACAAACTAAACTGACTCTTAATGAAACAAAAACTTACAAAACTTATTGCTGGCAACATCTCACCGAGACTTAAGGGCTTTCAAATCCTGATGAAAACCATCTACCTGCTGAAGACATATGTACAATCATGTGAAGTGATCCTTCCAGTGTAACCAATCCAGTAGATGGATACTTATTTGAATTCTTCTCTCACTTTCCTCGAGCATGAAGAAAAAACAAAATATAGGCAACTCCGAGTGTTCACTGAAAATTTCCTCATGATCCATAGATTCAAGAAAATATATCATCCCTATTGACTACAACAAATCAATGTAAGGATCTTAAATAACTTGAAATGTTACATTGTCTTGAGATCCAATTAAAACAAAAGCACACCCTTCATTCTGGTCTGAAAGAACACTTGGTTGTTGATCCATAGGAAGGCATAGTGTTAGGTCCCTATATTACTAGTATAGTCCCTTATTATTGTTACTGTAACCCCCTTATTGTTATTATTGTACCCCTGTAACCCCCATATTTTTTTTTTTTTGTAAATTATGCGAAGCTATTCACATTAATCAAAAATTCATACGTTACAAAAAGAACCATCTTGGCTTACATCCGCGGCTCTGAAAAGAGCGCATAAAAAACCTACTCTCAGGGAACTTGAAACAGGGGGGAGGGGAGTTCCGAAACAGAGCTAAACGAAGAAAGAGAGCGCGTAGGCTCAGCGCTACAAAAAACCTGAGAAGTAGGCAAAGACAGAGAAAACAAACAGGTTAAAGCACCGGGTCTTCATCGCAAAATAAATCATCTATGTTGATTGGCCGTTCAGGAGTCCCTTCCTCAAGGTCAAAACGGGGGTGGTGAGAGGGTCCAACAGCCAGAGGATATCCCTTTGAAGGAGTCTCGACTTTAACCCAGAGATTAGGATCCCCAGCTTTCTGTTGAAGCCCTGATTGCTGCTTCAACAATTCATAATGAGGTGACGAACTGTCAACAAATCTTAAATGGTGAACCGTTTTGACATATGTCTCGAACTTGTCCAAGAGGGTCTGAATCTTCTTATCCATCTGTTTGTTGATTCTGCTTTGCTCTTGGAGAGCCATCGAGAGGAGAGTTTTAGTATGCCAGTGAAGATCAATGGCGCGCGTCAACAAGTTTTCTCGGCTTCTCGTCAAGCCAGGGTCTGAAACCCATTATAATTTGAGGTCCACCATCTCCGTTGGGGTGGCCCGACGCCGAGCCATTGCAGCATTCTCCAAATCTTCCATGAATTCCCTCACCGAGGCCGGAGTGTTGTCTCTGTAAAAGCGAGCATCATTGCGAGCCTGCGTCTCGGCCCGAGTAACAGGGTGGCGGGAAGGGTTCTCCCACTGGGAGGAGGGGGGTTCCTATGGTGGGGGGCCATGGAAGGAGAGCGAGGCCGCGAAAGGAAGAGGGCCTACATGAGAGAGTGGGCCAAGGGAGCAAAAGGCTCGAGGGAGAGAAAAGCCAGGAAACAGAAGGTTAAAAGGCCACAATGAAACTTATTAGAAGGGAAATTGAGCCAAAGAGCGAAGTGAGGAAATAAAGTCGGGATAAGATAATTTAAAGGCTTGAGGTCAGGCAGGCTAGCCACGAGAGAGTGCTTGGGATGCATCCAAACATTTATCATGGTGTCATGCGGAGATTTTAGACATAGCATGGGAATATGCCAGGGCGAGCAGATCAAGGACATACCCTCGCTCGAAGCAATCAACAGAGCGTCAATTGAGCACAGTGTCATGATGAATTGGAGGTTTGGGTTGCTGCACCATGACGCATGCCCTATGTAGGTCATTGTGATTGATTATCGTACATTCCTTCTTGATATCAGGTGAGCCAAAATCGTTCCATCTGTAGGAGATGAGATGCGCCTAGGTGGTTACCCCCTGATTGGCCATGTAGTCGGCCATCTTATTGGCCTTTCTTCTGACAGCATGGAACGTGATCCCTCTTGCTGCTATGATGCTGGCTTTGATGTGAAGGAGTATATGGTTGAGGCACCAGCTGTCGAAGACCTTGGCCACACTTCTGCCATGCTGAAGTTTTCTACAAGCTTGGGTAGGGACGTTTGAGTCTCCTTCGACCTGAAGGGGCCAATAATTGTTCTGCTTGGCAATGACCAGTCGCCTGAAGCTCTGCCACATTGTTGGCAGTATGCCGCAGATTTCCATAGTATATCCATAGGATGGAACCCTGGGAATTGCGAAAAACACCGCCAAATCTAGCCCTGCCTGGGTTGTTTTTAAACGCCCCGTCCTAATTTGGCTTGAAAAAAGGTTGGTCAGGGGACTTCCAAAGATTCAGGGGATCGGGATTGATAGAGTCAGGTCAAGAAGAGGAATCAATGAGGGGGGTGGGAAGATTGAGGAGAGAGAGGATGCGACAGTCATCTAAATAAGGAAGGTGCAGGGAATCAGGGAGATTGGCAATGGAGGTCGATTCTCTCAGGGTGGCCTTGATATTGGTAAGAATCTATTCTTTTTTGGATGGGTGGTTTCTAAAAATTCTCGAATTTCACTCTTTCTAGAGAGCCCAACAGATGATTCCCAGGAGAAGGTTCCAAGCAAGATTGATAAGCGGATGGCTTGAGAAGGCATGGCGCCAATTTTCCAGGGTGCTGTGAATGGATTCCAAAGAACGATCAGAGGTTTTGAAAACCAGCAGGAGCCAAGACCAGATATTGGAAGAAAAAGGGCAGGTGTTGAGGAGGTGGTTGATCATTTCAGATTCAAAGAGGCAGAGAATGCAAACCGATGGGCCTTTGAAACCTTTTTTTTGGAGATTGTCCCACGTCAAAATTTTCCTGTGCGTAATGAGCCAGAGAAAGAGAGTGATCTTCGACCAGTGCTTTCTGCTCCATAATATTTTCCATTTGTTGTCCCCTTGAGTAGAGGTGGGATTTTGCAAGATGTTGTATGCTTCATTAATGTTAAAATTCCCTGCAAGGTTGGAACCCCAACGAAGGATGTCTGGACCATCTTCTTTTTGAATTTTCCTTTTGTGGAGCTCCTTAGCAAGAGAGTTTATGGAATGATGGAGGTGAGTAGGAAGAGACTCTTGGAGATTCTCCCAGTCCCTCCATTCTGAATTTTCGATCTGTTTCCAGTAATATTTTAACTTATTTTAAGCCTGTAAATCTCTTTGTCAAGTCTGGGGCTCTACTCCCAAGCATCATCCCAAAAAAGAGCTTGTTGACTGTTGCCTATCTCCCAGAAGTTGTGTTCCTGAATCAGCTTTCTATTTTCCCAAGCTTTATTCCACATGGGAGAACCTTTAAGGTTGCCCAAGAGCCTGATGAGGGAAGCCCAAGAGGTTGTGGGAGCATATTTGGCTTTCCAAAGCATTGCCCAATTAGTGTAAGGGTTGGAAATCCAACACCACCACATTTTAGCCCCCATGGCCTTACCTAGGAGATCCGGATCTCTAAGGCCAAGCTCGCCTTCAAATAAGGGAGTGCACACTTTATCCCAGGCAACCAGAGCCCATTTACCCTTGAGGGCTTTTCCTCTCCAGAGGAAATCCCTTTGAATAATTCTGATCTGGCTTGAAATAGAGCGAGGAGCCGCCATGGCCGAAAAGAGGTAAAGGGGCATGGCTTGAAGGACTGAGCGAACCAAGATTAATCTCCCTGCCAAATTGAGGGCTCTAAATGTCCAACTGGAGATTTTTTTTCTTCAGCTTCGAGATGAGAGCTTCCCAGTTCGAACATGCCATAGGTTTGTCAGTCAGGGGAATTCCCAGATATTTAGAGGGGAAGAAGCTTTTCTGGAAGCCTAGGACGCGGGCAATATGAGTTTGAATGGCAGCAGGGGTATTGAGGAAGAATATTTTGGATTTGGCATGATTGACATCCACTCCCGAGGCTAGAGAGAAGTCTTCCAGGATTTTTTTGAAAGCAAGGGCTTCTTTAACCGAAGGGCAGCCCATTAGGAGTGTGTCGTTGACCAACTGCTGGTGAGTTGAGGGTGGGAGATGAGGGTAGATTTGAAGGCCTGAGATGAGACCACAGGAGGCAGCAGTAGAAATGGATCTACCTATCCCTTCCGCTAGAATGATAAAGAGGAAAGGAGAAAGAGGATCCCCCTGGAAGATGCCTCTCGAGGAATTGATGATAGCGGTGGGGGATCCGTTAAGGAGGATGGAAAAGAAATATATAGAAACAAGGGCCATGATCCATTTAATGATCTCTATGTTGAAACCAAAAGCTGCGAGCATAAGTCTCATATACCTCCAATTGATCTTATCAAAAGCTTTTGACATATCCAGTTGGATAAGCATACCTGGTTTGCCTTGATCTTTTAGCGTGTGGATAATTTCTTGAGAGAGAATGATGTTATCCATGATCTATCGGCCTTCCACATAACCTGTTTGGTGTGCTAAGATAACTGTTAGTCATCAGTATTTTTCACCTGTTGATGATGACTAGTTGTTAAAGCCAAATTTTCTAGCAGCTGATCTCAAATTTTCCAGCTAGAAAACACCCATAAACATTTTTGCCCTCCTAAAATTTTCAATCAACCCGTGACGAGACAAACCCTCATTGTCAAGCCCTATCTAGCCTCAGCCATACAAGCTTGTCCATCAACTCCAAAGAGAATAATCCAAATCTGTCCAAAAAGTCTCCCCTAAGTTAGGTAGTGGCGCTTCAGGCATTTCTCCCTTGGCAAACTATCCTAAAGCCAAAGAACCTCTGTCTAATATCAACCAGTCCTAGATGACCTTCCTATTTCTGCAAATAAAGCTTGATTATACCCTTAGTTCGCGCCACTAACAAGCCCTGATGTCTCAGCAATACATATGCCACATGTTAAATTGATGTTAGGTAGACTTACCATGTTTCAATGTCTCTTTAAAAGAGCAGAAGTGTACTAGTGTTCCAGAAGACAATATTAAACTCAACATGAGAAGATAGCTGCTTCTTATGTGGTTTTGAGCCTAGGATGCAAGTACTGGACAAAGAGTTATTTCAATAAGCTCCTGCAAACACAGTCAAAGGTTAGTGACTTATGAATAACAAGAAATGCTCTACAGATACTGGTCAGGCTGCCTCTAATTGTCTAAAGATGCATAAAGGTATTTTAACAGCAGGATTATATGTCTCAGAGAAATGCCCTTCATGGCCTATTGTCATTTTGTCATTTTCATTTACTTAAGTATGAATATGCAGTGAAAGGAAAGATAACACTGTTTGAAAACTGATGAAATGGCATCACTGAGAAAACCTCCTCCATACATGAGAAGAGGGTTGAAAGACTGAGAAAACCTCCTTCATTTTACAAGCAGAGGGTTTGGCATTGTGATAAAAGCCTCCTTCATCTAATAAGCAAAGGGCCAGGAACAAAGGCAGGGTTTTAAGTGCAGTAGGAAAGAAACTGAAGGCTTATGGATAGAAAAATGGTGTTCAAAACAGAAGGAAAGAAGTGGTACTGTGATAATCCAAGAGGTTTGATTTCTATCAGAGTTTCCCTTCAAAGGCAATCTAAAGCCAAAATGAACAAATCCTGCTGAGGTATGTGATTTCATAAAAATTTTCCAGAGATTTTCTCCTTGATCAACAGGCATGAAATCTAGCCATTGTTTTCCTTCAAAAGATAGAGTTGAAATTAGTGGAAATCCATTCAAGGTTTATAAGTTGAGAGCTGGGTTAAAAATAGGCCAAAGAGTGATGTTTATATTCAAAGAAGGTTTGCTCTTCCTGTTCATGAAAATATTTTTCAAAAAACTCATCAAAATGGACAAGAAGGTGACCTAAGCCTAGTTTCTCAAAGGGACTTTACAAATAAACAACACAAAGACATTATATATAAAAAGGGTATAACAAGTGTTTTAATTTCAAGGACAACATTCAAAGAAATGAAGCATGATGATGTCACAAACAAAGGACTTTTTATACATATGAAGATGTCTGGTTGTTGCAGATGATTGCAGGGAAGGTTTTTAAAGGATTTTCTTTTTGATAAACAGTTATTTGTCAAACCCAGGTGATGCAACTAAGGTTCCCACAATCAAAGAAAAATTCCATTCAAAAGGCGCATCTACAATCATTCATATGGCTCAGAGCAGGGTTTTCCTCTAAAAGACAGATATCAACAAAGGAAACAAGTTTCCTCCCTTAATGAGAAATAGTGAAAAGATTTTGACTCTTAAAAAGGCTTCTTTACTTCAAAAAAGAAGTCATGCCTATAAGAGAAGTTGTTCACGCCACTGTGTCATTTATTTGAGCAAAGATGAGTCTCTGTTATGTTTTAAAAGGAACATTTGATTTATGTATAATTATGACCGAGAAAGCCTTTTCAAAAGGGCCTCCAAAACCCTCACAAAGCAATCTCAAAGGGTAATCAGCTTTTTCGACTATTAAAGGAGTAAGAGACCATTGCAAGCCCATTTGCAAGTTTCAAAAACATAAACAAACGTTCAAAGTCGCTCTCATAGCTGCTCACTAGACTGAAGAGGCATTTCAAGTAAATTTGCAGAGTTTTCAGGCTTTTAAGCCCGCGTGGCACGCCTGGAAAAGTGTGTGGCACGTTTAGAAGCAAAAATACATGGAGGTTATACTGTGGAGTGGCACGCTTGTAGCGGCGTGCGGCGTGTCTGTTGCACACAGTCACCACTGCCCGAAGGCCGACCCGACACCTTTTTTACTGCGCGGCGTTCTTCCATTTGAACGCGTCGTGCTTGTTTGAATGATCAAAACGCCTCCAAAAGGTCTTGAAACCTGCTCAACTCATCAAGCAAGGGCCTCAAGCCATCCTCAAGGTATTTTTATTTGCCCCTTGGTGCATTCGAATTTCTAAAGGGGGTGATTGATGCCATGTTTTTCAAGACTAAAATAGTGATTAAAAAGTGGAGTTCTTGGTAGGAAATCAAGGTGATTTGTTACTGTATTGACAAAGATTGTTACAGTAGGAGGCTAGGGCATGTTTATATTAGTTTCAAAAGGCCTAAAACTGCCTTCAAACAGTGATAAACCATAACACTAATTGCAAGGCAAAAACACAGTGGTAGAAGGTTTTCAAGTTGCTGAAGGTGTCCTAGCAGTGGTGAAAACAAAATTATTCTCTGTCAGCAAAATCTAAGGTGAAAGCAGTATTTGTAAGGTAAACACAGTGTTTGTAAGGTGAAAATAGTGAGCCTAATTTGAAAACAGTGGTCTTAGTCTGAATGCTCATCACTTCAAAAGTGTCCCTTTGAATGGTGAAATAGCAAACTAGTGCTGCCTCCATTGTCCCATAAAACAGAGTGTGGTGAGAGATTCTGCAAATTCATTTGAGGGTGTTTTTGTCTACCTGTGTATAAGAAACAGTGAATAGCAGAAGAGTGTTGTTTGGGGAGGGTGATTTTGTTTTTATCTAAATACAAGGTTGTTTTGTTTCTCTCAAAACACAAGGAGATCTCTGTTCTAACAAGAAAGCCACAAATACCTCTTTTCAAATTACCTTGCCCAAGCACAGTAATCAATTGACTGTTTGCTTTTCATTTGAAAGAAACTTGTTGTTTAGCACAAAAGAGGACAAAACAGTGATTTATAAGGAGCATAAAGTTGGTATTGGAGGACTATTTCACAAAACATTTGAAGCAGCTTGTCTTGGTCAAACAGTGACTGACAAGGAGGACAGGGTGTGTACTTGAGAAACATTCCAAAGGCCATTTGAGACAGCTTGGTATTGCTAAGAACATTCAAAACAAAATGCCTCCCAGGCAAGACAGTAGGAGTGGCCTTCACAGGAGATTTCAGCCTGTTTCCACTAAAGAATTAAATGCTCATCCATCAATCCTTTTTAACTTCCATGAGGTTAGGTGTCTAGATTTTTGTCAAAGAGTGTAAGAGGTGAAGAGCTATTCCCCTTTGACACATCTTTGTGCTTTGAGGTTTCAAGAGAAGCATTTTCAGCTGGCAGGCCTAGATTTCAAATTCTCTCCAAGGTCCATTTCCAAGGCCACCAAAATCCCTTATGTCGAGGAGAAGTGGTTTAAACAAAGCCACTTGGACTCAGAACAATACAAGCCTTTTCTGAAGCCTAAGCATAAAGATTCATGTCCATCCATTTTCCCCTTCTCATATCTATTGACTAGTTACACCCCCCTCATGAAGATCATCATGAAATACTTCACTTGCGAGGGAAGATTCTCCCGAGTCTATGCCTATCATATCTGATTGCTCATGCATTTCACGAGGGCCAAATTGTTAAATCTCTCTTTCTTATTACATAGAAGTATTGAGAAAATGGCCTCCACAGTTCAGAAAAAGCCTCTTTCTCTGTAGATAGCCTGCCTCTTCCATCACTCCCTCATCAAAGTTATCATTCTTCATCAGCTTGAGAAGAAGGAAGTCTCTTGGGATACTTTCATCACACATCTGGATTTTGCCACTGTCCCTTCATTTCATACATCTCCTTCACCTTCCACTCACCATCCCTCGCCTTCTTCAAGCAAGCGGCCTATTCCCAAGAAGCTCAAATTTCCCACTGAAAAGGAAAAAGAGCATGATGATGAAGGGCATGATGAAGGGGATGATGAACAGGAGCAGCATAATGATGAACAGGTGCAGCATGATGAACAGAGGTAGCCACATGATGATGAATAGAAGCCTCATGAAAAGGAACAGCAGCCTCATGAAAATGAACAGCAGCTTCAAGAAAAAGAACAACAGCCTCATAAAAGAGAACAGTAGCATGATGAAGAGATGCAACACAGTGAGGAGGACAGCTCTCAAAAAGAAATGAAAAAATACAGTCAAGGCATCCATGAAAAAATCCAAGATAGTGGCAAGAATGATGAGCAAAGTAGCAAGGGTAAAGAGCCAATGGAGCATGTGCTAGCTACCTCTCCTAGGAAAGGGGCCATGCTCTTTTCTCCGAAAGTGGCCAAGCCCCGGACATCAAGGAAAAGGGTGCCTAGAGTTGTAACTCCAAATGTTACTAGGGCCCATTTTTGAATTTCCCAAGAGGGGGAACAATAAAAGAGCCACCCAAAGCAAAGGAAAGGAGAAAGAAGAAAGCAGTCATGAAAATGAGAGGGACTTCGACATAATTCAAATTCAAAGTGATGATAGCGACAATGAAGCCCGAATCCTTGAAACTCTCTTGATCAATAGAGAAAACCAAATTGATTCTTTGAGGACTGATCTTGAGAGGGCTAGAAACTTCAATCACTTTTTGCAAATTCAAAACAAACAAATGAGTGTCCATATGGCTGTATATGAGACACGAGCCATCAAATACAAAAAAGAGGCCTCCAAAGCACAAGTGAGATTGGAAGAACTCATGGGTGAGTTTGATGAGAGCATAGGAAAATATCAGCCTAGGCGAAAGAGGCCAAGAACCATGGGGCTCAAAAAGGCCCTTGAGAAACAAAAGGAAGAAGAAGCTACCCTTCTCCAATCTACCCCTCTCACTAAATTGTTCACACAAGAGATAGAGAAAAATCGAGAAGCATGGCCTGAGAGGGTTAATGATCACTTGGAGAAGAAGTTGGAGAAGGAAAATAGAGACTTGGACCTTCAACAGAGGATGACCGGGCATTACAAGAAGTTGAATCAGTTTGCCCGGCGGAAATTGAAGGCCACTTAGGAAAAGCTCAAGGAGGCTAAAAGGAAGCGCCCGGCACCAAAATTGAGGAAAGACACCTCAAAGCTCCAAATTTTGGTCTCAGCTTCACAGCATGTTTCTGAAAACCCTTGAGGGTCATGCTCGTCGAAATTGGGCGAAATTCGACAAATTTTGGTTTTTTGTCATTTTTTGGGTTTTTGGCTAAACCTCATGGGCATTGCCATTTCAGTTTGGGGCATCCTCAAGGGATGAAAATGGTATCATTGGATGCCATAATTTCAGGGTCATATAATCAGCAATTTTTAGATCAATTGAAGGTCATTTTCTCCCCCAAAATGGCGAAAAAACACTCGCTTTTTCTACACTCTGCCCTGTTTATCAGCAAGGCCTATTTTTTGGTTTTTACACACAGGTCTATTTTTGGAGGACTTCTAGTGGTTGGTTGGGAGAAAAATAAATATTTTCAGAAAACAGACATTCAGAGCTTTCCAACAAGCCTTCATGGGCCTCATTTTGACATCGGGAAGGCCTCCAAAAGTTGCCGGCAAGTCAGGGGACTTTCTACTGATGTATTTCTTGAGTATTTTTGTAAAAATTGAACCTTTCAAAAGTGACTTTTCCTCATGTGCGTTTAGCTATTTTTGTACATGATTAGTTATGAAAAGTCAATATATTTCCTTTTTTTAGCATTTTTGAGATATTTTATTAGATATTTTGTGCCTTGGGCTTTGCAAAGCCTCAAGGACAAAATCAGATATTTTGGATAGGCCAATGAGATTGCAAGTTGAACTAAGAGGTTTTCCTCACTTTGGCCTATATATTCCATGAAAATTCATTGTAAACAAGGCTAGACTTGATGAATAGAAGCAATATATGGTCATACAAACTTGGAAGAAACACTTGTATCATGCTTTTGGATAGTCTCTTGGATTTTTTTGGATGATGAAAGAGGATTGTTGTTGGATTCCATGACTTGGTAGAATGGTATAGTGTCTCTCTCTCTATTTTGTTTCTTAGTTTTCATTCATAATTCCATGTTCTTGCTTGCTATAAGACAGTAGAGAATAGATTTGAGACATGTCCTTGGAGGCACCTCAAATTTCTTGTTTATTTATAGCTTCCATGTTTTCTTCATTCCTAGTCACATTAAAGAATCCTTGATTTCTCTTTAATAACTTAAGAATATTGTTTGTTTGTTTCATTTATGGTTTTATGAATGCTAAGTATGATTCACGTTATGCCCTGCTTACTCATGGCTAGTCATAGCTCCACCTCTGAAACCTCTCTTTGATTGATTAGATTGCCATTTGTTGAACCAAGGAGGTCTTGTACTAATCTTGCCCTTTGCCTAAAACAATGCAATCTTGCTTCAAAGTGCCCAATAGCTTGGAAAACTATGTTTAGGCATTCCTTCATAGTGATTTGAGTTGTTTGTTTGTCTTAAGTGTATTTCCCCAAAGTCTGATAGCCATTTCCTAAAATTAGAGAGTCATATATCTCTATGCATGGCTTGAATGTTTATTTCTATACATTGATCAGTTCATAGTTACATTTCTCATGATTAATGGTTAGCCCTACCATGTTTATGTCAGTTATTAAACTAGTTATGTTTGAAATCCTTTGTTCTTCACAAATTTAATGTCCATCTCACTCCATTTTCCCCAAAGATCCATTTTACCTCGAATCAAATCGGCCTTTCAACAACCTTGTATCGCCACCTGAAAGCTTTCTTGACCTTTTCGACCCCATAGCCCAGTTGATCTGACATCTTTTAACCTATCTTATGTCTTTGATTGGTTCATCCCTCACAACATAAAAACCAAAACTAAAAACCTACTTCATAACTAGCCTAATATCAAGAACACAATAAGCAAACACACATATATCCCTTACACAAATAGAGAGAGCCCTCTCTGAGTCCAAGAAGGCTAGGTCCAAGCCTTCTTGGACTCCAAAGACTGGTTTGATGTTACACTGTCATTTGGCTTGCCAATCAGCCAAATCACGGGACCCTAACAATAAAGAGAGGTAGAAGAGGCTTCATACGGTTGGCCAACACTTTTGAAATAATCTTGTAGATGACATTACAAAGAGCAATGGGCCTAAATTGCTCTGAGAAGTCAGCTCTGTCCGATTTAGGGATGAGAGCCAGGAAAGTTGCATTGAGAGAGGGAAAAATGGATTTTTTCATTCTAGATTCCTCCACTAGATCATAGACCGAATCCTTTATCGCATTCTAGTAGGCTTTGTAGAAGTCGATGGTGAATCCATCAGGCCCAGGGGCTTTACCATTCGGCATTGACTAAACCGCTTCTTCCAATTCCTCCATGGTTATCTTTTTTAACAGCATTTGATTATGATCCTTGGTTAGAATGGTTGGGATGTGACTGGTAATTTTTCTTATCTTCTCTTCATTGTTCGGATTACTTTCAATGAGGACGCTTGTGAAGTACTGATGAAGTTCTTCCTCGATCTGTTGACGAGTGTCAAGCATCTATCCTTGGTTTTTTCTGAGATTGAGGATCCTGTTATGTTTCCTATGCTGGATCATGGAATTATGGAAGAAGGAAGTATTTCTTTCTCCCTCCTTGAGCCATTGGATCCTAGATTTTTGTCGCCAGAGGATCTCTTCCTGAGTAGCCCGAGCTTCCCATTCTTTCTGGAGCTCCTTTTCTATTTGTTTGGTTTCCTCCGTAGTCCCATTCTGAATGATTGTTTGTTGTAATGATTTTAACTTTGACTCTATGATATTTTTTTCCATAGTGATATCTCCAAAGTTTTCTTGATTCCATTTTTTCAGTTCTTGCTTGACAAATTTAAGTTTTGGTGGAAACCATTCATTTTTTTCCTTGAGGAGGAAAATCTTTGGTCCACCACTCTTTGATTTTGTCTTGGAATTCCAGATGGGAAAGCCAAAAGGCTTCAAATCGGAAGGGAGCATTTTTTGGGCGCTCTGAGATCTGGAAGGTTAGGACAATCGGCCAATGATCAGATCCAGCTTGCGAAGCAATAACAACATCTGTTTCCAAAGAGGAGAGGAAGATATCTTCAGAGTGGAGGAAACAGTCCAGTCTGGATGCTATCTGACGTGTTCCCCCTCTTCTATTGTTCCAAGTATGGATACCATTTTTGGTGGGAATTTCAATGAAGTTAAGGTTCTCAATCATGCTTTGGAACGCCTGAGAGTCTGAATCTAGATGTCTGATGCCACCCCTTTTTTCATCCATATTTAGGATCATGTTGAAATCTCCCACCGGGATCTGGAGCTTGAAATCCAAAGGCCAGAGAAAATTTTCAACATGGTTGAGCCAGGCTAAATGCTCTCTGACTGTATGAGGACCATAGACATTAGTGATGCATATTTTCTCTTTGGTGCCAATGATTTGGAGAATTGTGGTGAGGGCCTGCTTGGAAGCAAAGGAATCAATAAAATGAAACCGTGATTCTTTCCAGAAAGTGGCAATGCCCCCGGCTGTGCCCGTTACAGCTATGGCCACGTGACTATACTGCTTCCTGAAGCAGGCTTGTTGAATGTTCATCATTTCTGATAGACCGCTCTTTGTTTCTTGTAACTTTAGAATTTCTGTTTTTCCCGAGATTATTTTGGATTTGAGAATTCTTTTTTTTTAAGGGCTATTGAGTCCCCTGATATTCCAAGATGTGCAATCCATAATAACAATTTGGGAGGGAAAGAAAGAACCTTTACCTTGCCTGCATTGACTAAGCTAAGTCCTAGCTCTTAGAGATTTTGTACAGTTGTTTTTCTGCCTCTTCTTTTGTGTTGTCCCTTTGTAATCTGGTGATTAGCTTTGAGATTCATTTTGATGCCCCTAGTTTGATTTTTCCCTCCTGTGCTCTGGTGCTCTATTTGCTTTTGATAATTATGTTTCAGAGAGTATGCCTGTTCTATTCGCTTTAGATGGTCTTCTGATATATTTTCAAATCCTTTTTAGAGTTCCACTCCTTTGAAAGCTTCTGAAGATCCATTCCCATTAGAATTTCTTCAATAGATTTTTCCTCTAAGGTGGGGAGATCCTGAGTGTAGTCCATTTTTGTTTCTTCCTGTGATATTGGGGCTGCTGATGAAGGGATGTTGTTGTTCTCCATTTCAGTGTCCATTTCCTTGTGCTGTTCCTTGATCTGTTCTGTGAAGTTACTTGTCTGGCCCTTTTCCTCTGTGGTTTGTGAGAGTATTTCATACCTATTTTGTGTTGCTTGCCTGGGGGTTTCCCGTCCTCCATTGTTTCTTCTTCCTTGCCTGTTTTTGTGTGTTACTTTGGTGAAACCCTGTTCATCCCTAGCTCCTGTGGGCCTTTCTTGCTAGGGCGGTTTATTTTGAGGGCAGTCTCTAAAGAGGTGACCGTGCTCGTGGCATTTGTGACATCTAAAAGGAATGTGCTCGTAGTCAACCGCCTAGGTCCATGTTTCATCCCTGAAATTTAGTATGATGGCTTCGGGTAAAGCTCCAGAGACATCAATATAGGCACATATGCGAGCATATGAGATGTAGTGGCCATTCCTTGCCTTCTAACATTTTGATGTATTCTCCCAGACCATTTCTAATGGCCTGAAGCACTGAAGGTGCCCAATAATCCGTAGGGAGAGAGTATAGTCTAATCCAAACAAGAACACGAGTGAAGTCTTCCTTTTCAGGCATGAAGTTCTACTTCCAGAATCTCATGTATAGCCCTGCCGCGTTGAAGAAGTATGGCCCTCCTTTGAATATACAGTCCTTATCTTCCAGAAGAGAAAAAACAACCATGAAAAAACCTTTCGAACCTAGCTGTAGTTTGATGGCTCCTATAGGATTCCATTTGGCTTGTATCCAACCTTTCAGAGCCCCTTCAGAGGGCCAGATTCCCATAAACTTACATATAATCGCATGTTCCTTCATGTACTCTGTGTAGACCTCTATTTCTAGTTCCTGAATGATTATTTCTGGAACTTTTACTGCTTTTGGATGACAAGCCTTTGCTGATTGAAACTTATCCTGATCTATCGATGTGTCTTCCGAGCCTAGGCTGTCAAGGTTTTTTTACAGAGGTTGGGTGCAGGCTGTATCCCCCGACTTATTTTTTCCCCCATTGTCAGAGGCACCCTGCTGAGAGCTTTTGATAGATTTTTCTTTTTTAGGATTAGGAGAGTGAGGACGGAGGTCTTGATCAGACCTCGAAACAGCTGAAGAAGAGATAAGGCACATGAAAAAATATGAGTTGGGCGCGAGGGAGGAGCCCAAAACCTGATCCCTGGATGATGGTCCTACAGGAAGGACCGCCTGCTCCATGGCAATCAGGGGAGCTCGTTGGTCAGGCAGACTGCGAGGGAAGAGCCCGCAGAAGCCCACAGCGAAAATAGGGGACCTAGGGTTAGGTCAAGCAGAGCCCGCAGAGAAAACCATCCCCCAACCCCCATATTGTTATTGTTGTGCCTTTAAATTATTATTGTTAGGTTGGTTAGGATTACATTGTGGCCCACTAGGACATTATGGCCCCATGGACTCCTATATATAAAAAGGAGGTTTTTTAATTTGTATCATCCAAGAATTATTCATTCAAGTAATGTATTGGAGGTTTCCCCCTCGAATTTTCTTATTTCTAAGGCGTTTATATCTCTTTTCTTCTATTTTTGGAACTGGTTTCACAACATTTGGTATCAGAGCTTTGAGATTCTAGGTTTTGCTGCTCCAAACAGGTCAGCGTGGCATTTTCACTTTTCTACGAAGGTTCAGAATCTAAAATTTTTAGAGTGCAAATAAAAAATCATGAGGAACATCGTCGCAAAATTTCAGATCTTGGTTCGCAATATTTTAGGAGATATGATCTGTGCAACTTAGGTCATTTTGCAGGCTCCTGAATTTAACTTAAACAGGTCATCGTGGTATTTTCGTAATAACTTTTTTTCTACGAAGTTTTAGAAGCTGAAATTTTTAGAGTGTGAAGTTGAAATCCTGATGAACATCATCAAAAAATTTCAGATATTGGTTCGCAATATTTTCGGAGATATGATCTGCGGAAGTTAGGCAATTTGAGGCTTCTGAATTTCATCTCAAAGAGGTGATCGTGGGAAAATATTCATAGCTCTCTCTCTGAGCATCAGATTAGAATGCCGTAAAAATTGGCCACAAGTAAATAGACTACAGTTTTTTTTCTATCAATTTTAGAGCCAAAGGAGGAAACAGTGACACATGGAAAGTTGTACAAGTTCGCTCAACTGAACCAGTCCAAATTGGGTCATTGTGGGATATTGGACATAAATTTGCCTTGAAGAATCCAAATAAGATCAGACCTGTAGCATTTGAAAGAATATTCAGAGGGCTACTACAGGGCTGAATTTCAGATATTTAGGATCTGCAATTATAGAGATAATTCAATTTCAATATCAAGCTCCTCAAAAGCAAGTAAAAGGTGTGTTTTTTTGTTTTTTTGTTTTGTTTTTTTTTTTTTTTCTTCTGAATTGCATAAGTCTTGTTTGAAGAATCAAGTTGAATTGATTCCAAGGGAATATTGTAGAGTAGATATAAGTATTGGATTCTAAAATGACCCATAAAAAGAATTCAACACCCATTAATCCTTTAGAAAGCTCTACTATGACTCATGAAGATGAAGAATGGCAACATGACATCAAAATTACAAGAGCAAGTGCCACAAATTTTGTTCTCGCGGAGAGCAACAAAAAAATGACATGGAAGTTTTGAAGAAAGGCATGGAATCTAATATGGATGATTTGAAGAATGGCATGGAATCTAAGATATATGGCATGGAAGCTGGCATGGAATCTAAGATGGATGGCATGGAATCTAAGATAGATGACATGGAAGTTAAGATCGATGAGAAAATGGAAAACATGAAGAATGATCTAAAAGTAGACATGGAAGGTTTAACAAATTTGATACAAGAAATGTTTCCTAATGGTGAAAAGATAGTAGAGGAAACTCATGATGAGAACAAAATAAATGTTAATCATGATTTCATAAAATCTAATGTTGGCGGGAAGAACCACCATATTCCAAAAATGAATATGAGGAAGTTTGATGGAAAGGATCCTGTAACATGGATACTACAGATGGAGCAATATTTTGATCTCCATAATGTGCAAAACACACAAAAGGTACGCATTGAAACTTTACATTTAGAACAAAATACATTTGTATGGAATCGATGGCTTTGCTCCCATAAAAAAATTGTCACTTGGTCAATTTTTACGGAGGAAATGATAGCACATTATGAGGATACAAAGAGCAACACCTTCTTTAGCCAATTGATAAATCTCAAACAAAAGGGCTTAATGGGGGAGCACATTGAGGACTTCCAAAAATTGAATATAAGGGTAACTGATATTCCAGAGGAACACAGGATTGATCTCTTCATAGGTACTTTAAAGGATAAAATCCAACATGAAGTTCGCGTTTTGGAACCTGATTCATTGGAGAAGGCATTCAGGTTGGCAAGAAAAATTGAATGTAAAATTATGGCGACAAGGAAGCCTACCACTCACTTCTATAAAGAGGCAAGTGTTGCTACTCCTAGATTTCCACAACCTACAAGGTTGACACCACAACAATTGGAAGAAAAAAGAGCAAAAGGGCTTTGCTACAGTTGTGATAGCAAATACACTAAAGGTCATAAGTGTATTGAGAAGAAATTATTTTACATAGGTTGTGAAGAGGAAGAAGAAAATGAACAAGAAGAGGATATACACCAGGAACCAGCCCTAGAAGAGGAAGAAATGAGTCTGACCATATCGTGTAATGCATTGGCAGGAATTACCACTCCTCAAACTCTCAAGATGGAAGGACATATCAAGAAGAAAAAGGTAATAGTGTTGATTGATTCAGGTAGCACCCATAATTTTATTCATTGTAAGGTAGCCAAGGAATTAAATTGTTTCCTATACCCAGCACCAGAATGTCAAGTGATGGTCGCAAATGGAGGAACTATAAATTGCTCTGGAAAATGCCATAATATCAAGCTAACCATGGGGGAATATGTATTGACTAGTCCAATGCTTTCCATTCCTATGGAAGGTGCTGATGTTGTACTAGGAGTACAATGGTTACAATCTTTGGGGACGGTAGCTTTTAATTTTCAAGAACTTTTCTTGAAATTTTTTTCAGAAGGAAAGGAAGTCGAATTACGGGGTATTGAAGGGAAGCCAGGAAGGATAATAAGCTCTAACGTCATGACAAAGCTTCTAAAGAAAGAACAACGAGGCGTAATTGCACAATTATGCTCACTAGAAGTTCCGACATCAAAATCATCTATTTCTGCAGATCTCCAACAAGTCTTTGACAATCATTCCAAGGTGTTTGAAACTCCTAAAGGACTCCCACCTATTCGTGATCATGATCATGCTATTCATTTGATTCCAGGAAGTGTTCCTCCAAACATCAGGCCTTATAGATATCCTTACTTCCAAAAGAGCGAAATAGAACGTATGATTGCAGAAATGTTAGAGGCAGGTATAATTCAACCCAGTCAAAGTTCTTTCTCTGCTCCTGTAGTATTGGTACACAAGAAGGATGGATCATGGCGAATGTGTCCGGATTATAGGGAGCTCAATAAGCTCACCATTAAAGACAAATTTCCCATTCCTGTGATTGATGAATTATTGGATGAATTACATGGAGCAATTTATTTACCAAGTTGGATCTTCGTTCAGGATATCATCAAATTAGAATGAAGACTGAAGATATTCCAAAAACAGCATTTCGAACTCATGAGGGTCATTATGAATTTTTGGTCATGCCTTTTGGCCTTACCAATGCACCTTCTACATTTCAAGGGTTGATGAATTCCATTTTCAAACCCTTCCTAGAAAATTTGTGCTAGTATTTTTTGATGATATACTAATCTACAGCAGGTCTTGGAAGGATCATGTTGAACATGTTGACAGGGTGCTCAAACTATTGCAGGAGAAACAATTGTATGCAAAAAAATCCAAATGTTTCTTTGGAGTACAAGAGGTGGAATATCTGGGTCATATTGTATCTCACGAGGGTGTTAAGGTAGACCCTAACAAAATTAAATCCATTAAGGAATGGAAAGTCCCCACAACCATTAAGCAGTTGCGAGGATTTCTCGGGTTAACAGGGTATTACCGCAAGTTTGTTAAATATTATGGAAGAATAGCAGCACCTCTAACAACATTATTGAAGAAAGATGCATTTTCATGGACTCTTGAAGCAACTAAGGCCTTTAAACATCTTAAAGAGGAAATGTGCCTAGCACCGGTCTTAGCTACGCCAGACTTCACAAAAACCTTTATTATGGAATGTCATGCCTCAAGAAATGGAATTGATGTTGTTTTAATGCAAGAAGGAAGACCCATTTCTTTTGAAAGTCGTCCAATCAAAGGAAATTATTTACATAGAGCTATTTATGAGAAGGAAATGTTAGCAATACTGCATGCACTAAAGAAATGGCGACCTTACCTAATGGGAAGACACTTCAAGGTAAAAATTGATCATGATAGTCTTAAACACTTTTTGGAACAAAAACTATCTTTAGAAGAGCAGCAAAAATGGGTCACAAAGATGTTGGGTTATGACTTTGAAATAATCTACAAAAAAGGGAAGCTAAATGTTGTTGCAGATGCACTCTCAAGAAAGAATGAAGAGGTGGAAGCATTGCTTTATGCCATTTCTATTATCCAACCAGGTTGGATAACCGAAGCAAGGGATGAATGGAAGAAGGATGAAGAAGTGTGGACACTCATTCAAAATTTGCAGCAAGATCCTAGTACATCTAATACATTTAGTTGGAAAATGATTCCTTATGGTACAAATATCGCTTATATCTTTATAAGAATTCCCAACTAAAACAAAAGATTCTTTTGGAATTGCACACTTCTCCTTTAGGAGGACACTCAGGATTTTTAAAAACTTACCACAAGGTGAAGAAAGAATTTTTTTGGGATGGCCTTGAATCTGATATTCAAAATTTTGTGGCGGAATGTTTGGTTTGCCAGCAGAATAAAGTTGAGACAATTAAGACCCCGGGTCTTCTACAGCCTTTATCCATTCCAAGCCAACGTTGGGACGAGATTTCAATGGATTTTATCACAAGTTTACCTAAGTCCGAAGGAAAGAGTGTCATCATGGTGGTAGTTGATAGACTTACCAAGTATGCACACTTTTGTGCATTATCTCATCCATTTAAAGCAAGTACAGTTGCTACTACATTTATGAACACAATTCAAAAGCTACATGGAAACCCAAGGGTTATTGTGAGCGACAGAGATCCCATTTTTACTGGAAATTTTTGGACGGAGTTATTTTCTTGTTTGGTTACTCAATTAGCTCATAGCTCATCTTATCATCCTCAATCCGATGGTCAAACTGAGATAGTAAATAAATGTTTGGAAGGATATCTTCGTTGTTTTGTATCTGATAAACAAACACAATGGTTCAAGTGGTTACCTCTCTTTGAATGGTGGTATAACACTTCCTTCCATACTGCAGCAAAAATGATCCCATTATGGCACTTTATGGATATCATCCATCGTCCATCACATCATCTTTAAGAGAAAATTCGAAGGTTCAAGCAGTGGAAGACCACATCGAACATCAACAAGAAGTTCTCCAACTCTTAAAGGATAACCTGAATTTGGCACAAAATCAAATGAAACAACAGGCAGATCAACATCGCAGTGAGAGAAGTTTTGGTGTAGGAGACTGGGTATTTTTAGGCTACAACCATATAAACAAATGTTTCTCAAGCAAGCTAAGAAGGATAATAAATTATCACCAAAGTACTATGGTCCTTACAAGGTGTTGCAAAAGATTGGTACTATGGCATACAAATGGGAGCTTCCTACTTCTTCACGAGTGCATCCAATTTTCCATGTTTCATGCTTAAAGAAGGTTATAGGTGAAAATCTTCCAGTTCAAACAATATTGCCCGAACTTGATGAGGAAGGAAAAATCATATTGGAACCTGAAGCAGTCACGGAAAAAAGAACTCGACAGCTACGAAATCGATCAATTTCAAAGTATCTCATCAAGTGGAAGAACTTACCCACTGAAGATTCTACATGGGAGGATGAGAATTTTATACAAAAGCACCCAGAGCTACTCAAGCGTTGAGGACAACACTTTTTTGAAGGAGAGGGGCATGTTAGGTCCCTATATTACTAGCATAGTCCCTTATTATTGTTAGTGTAACCCCCTTATTGTTATTATTGTACCCTTGTAACCCCCATTTTGTTATTATTGTGCCCTTAAATTATTATTGTTAGGTCGGCTAGGATTACATTGTGGCCCACTAGGATTACTATGGCCCCATGGACTCCTATATATAGAAAGGAGGTTTTGTAATTTGTATCATCCAAGAATTGTTCATTCATGTAATGTATTGGAGGTTGCCCCCTCGAAGTGGATTATTTCTAAGGCGTTGATATCTCTTTTCTTCTATTTTTGGAGCTGGTTTCACAACACATAGGGAAGTATGACTTTTTTCTATCTGAGTGTTAGCTGTAAATTCCTGAAGCATGGGCAACTTTGATTCTATCTCTGACATATTGTCTCTCTCAGACTCATTCTCCTTCCATTCATAGTCTAAATCATATTTTAACATAAAACATTCTTCATTATTTTTAAACATGATAGCCAGGTCATCTTCATGAAAGAAAATAGTCCTTGTTAGCTTATCTCTTTGTAGGAAATCATCATCACAAATTGGCTTACTCACAACAACTTCCTATATAGTTTCATGAGTATCATGGTTGTCATCATTTAAACTCAGATTTTCATTTTCAATAATGGAAGAAGTTTCACTAAGACATTATTGACTGTGTGAACATTGCAAGCCTACATTAGCTTGGGTTGTAACATGACTTTTCAGGAGCTGATCTATTTCATATTTAAACAAAGGAGAAAACTAAATTTTATAGCAGTTAACATTGATTTGGTGAATTTCATTTTCAAGATCAGGTATAGGCATTTCTATTTTTTGGTCCCAGTCTATCTCATCCAAGGAGGAAACTATTGATTCTTGTTGGGAGGAAAAATCATAAAGGGCTTCTATGATCTCAGCATCTAGACACTTTTCATCCCCATACAAATTTTCAAGAAACTCAATGAGATTTTTAGAAATCTCACAACAACTATCAATCATCGACAAGGAAGGATTAGAGTTTTGATAATGTTGAAAGAAAACTGAATGAAATTCCTTTAGAGAATATAAACTAGAAAATGGTAGACTCTCATACCATTTCCTCATTTTTTCCTCTAATGTATCCATAAACATATTCATTAGACAATCTTCAAGAAACTCAATCTTTAATCTATGAATATGAAAATGAAATTTGACCAAATGAAAACTAGCATCTTCTCCATCCTGACCTTTAAATTTTGGCAGCCCTATTTTCCAATCTATACAAGGAATACGATTCGGAAAACCAGGACTATGAGCTCGATTCATAGGAGCATACCTTCAAGCAGTTGAATCCATTTTGACAACAATGAAGTCACCAATAAGTTCTTCAGACTACTGGTTCTTGAAAAGTGGAGTCGCCATGAAAAATCTAAACCATTGGATTCTTCGACACTAGAGTCGTTAGCTGAAAGATACATAGCCTTCTTGTGCCTGATCATTGTACACCATCAACAATCAGATCTTATCCTTTTTGTTCTTTCCCGAGGAATATTTGTCACTTTGTTCCTCGGCCACGGCACTAGAATGTTAGCACCCTACTAGTTCTCTGAACGCTGAAAAGGAGACTGACAAAGGTAACCACATACCACTTTGACCTAGTAGCTAGCCCTACTAGGCTGAGAGGGCTCTCTGAATGAGATCACGGTCAAGGATTAACTGTGATATGAAGGATATTAGGCTAGATATGATAGGCTCGGGTATATTTTGAGTGTTTTAGGGTTTGATGTTGGATCAGGGATGAAACCAAGTAGCTAGGTCTAGGTATCAAAGGGTTTACACCTACAAAAATATAAAGGATCAAGGTAGTGGTGGATCTATGATGGCTTTATGGTTTTTTTAAGTGTGGTGGTGAGTCTAAAAAAGTAGAGGGATTTAATGAGCATGTTCAGTCATGAATTCATTAAACTGGAAGCATGAAACACAAGATGACATTTTCATATAAACATAGCAAAATCAATATAATTATGCCTATGAACTGTAAGGAAAGCCACTGAAGATACAAGATATGGAAATAGGAGCTATATATCATTCAATAAAGACCATAACAGAGAAAATACATGATCATAAACTCACTGCATATGAATTCCAAGACAAATGTTCTTTAACACAATGGAAAATCTGGAAAGCTCTTAAATAACTGATAACCACAGGAGCTTGAAAACCATAATAATAGTTGCAACTACATCCTTTGATTTCTGAATATGAAGTGAAAGTACAAGCTACAATAGTTACTGTTATCACTCCACCGGATCTCTAAGGCTGAGAAAGAGTCCAAACAAAGGAAACCACAGACCAATATTTTAGCTTGGTAGCTAGCCCTACCAAACCGGATAGGGCTATCTCCACAAAATCACAGCCAAGAGGGCTGGATGAATTAGGTTTTTAGGCTAGGTATGAGTAAAGGGGTTTGATTGTTTGAATTTGGTTTTGATGGATGGGTGAATTAGGTCAAAGAGGCTAGGTCAAGGCAAATAAGATTAGGGTTGCAGAGATTCAATGGGGAAAGGTAGGTAGAAAACATAACACTTTAAGGTTTCAGGGTGACATGGATCAGACTGATGAGGAGCTAGAAGGAGCAAGGCTAAGCATGAATTCTTTCTAAACTAAAGAAAATGAACAAACTATGAAGATTTTCCCAAAACAAAGCATGAGAGATGTATTGTGTTTATCAACTTGAAAACCAGCATATCATATAAATGAAATGGATAATGAAACAAAGAATTCATATATAATGAGACATAAGAAAAACAATGCTAAATTTCCATACCACAGGTATCCCAAAGAAATAGCTGCAACCTTTTTATTAATTTCCTGCCAAATACTGATTACACTAGAGTCTTTGATCAATGCAACAACATCCCACTTGGGAAATGAGTCAAAAAATACAAGATATAGACCACAAAAAAACTTCTCCCATCCTCAGGGGTCAAATCCCTGAGTGGAGGAGCAGCTCCACCAAAATTTTAATTGATACCTAGAGTGTAGGGAGGTCAAACTGACTCATCCCTCACTTTTTGGAAATTGATTCATTACATCATCATCAAAAGTTTTAATCTAATGTATTTACCCTAGGTAAGTGTAAAAACACCATTATTACATTTACATAATTGATTTACAGAGGTAAAACATCATTTTCCCAAGTTAAACTGGAAAAATTTGAGAAATTGAGAAATATCAGCAAATTGAAAAAATTTGTCAAAAGTGCAACGCGAAGGTCAAAAGTACAGCGCCATCTTCAGCTCCACTTTTAAGGGGGTTCCAGGTGTCAAAATTGAGCTCAGGATAGCTCATTGGAAAGCCTGTCTAGTGTGGTTTCTAAATATATGCTTGGTTTCCAAAATGGTTCTGATTTGGCCCTCCAAAAACTTATTCTCCCAAGACTGGTCAAAAGCGCAGTGCCAACCTCCAAAATAGGGCAGAAAGGTCATTTTTTGAGTGTTTTTTAATCTTTTGACTACTCCTTTGACCCAAAAAAACTTAGAAAATTTGTTTTTGTGACTTTAAATTGCCTTCTGAATCCAATGGTACCTTCATTATGTCCATTTGAGGTCCCTAGAAAAAATGCAACACCTAGGGCGCTGCGCTTTTGCCAGTGCCACTATGCAAAATTGGCAAAAACACAAAAATTTCCAAAAATTTCAAAATTTGCCCAAAATTCTTAAAATTTTATTTTGTGGGATGCTAATGAGGTTTATTAGGCAATGATATATTCCTTAGCAATAATATCAAGCTTTTCCCCTTCATTTTTCTTGGTTAGGGTTTCAAGTCTTGATTTGGCCTTCTGGAGTTTTGAGCTTGCAATTTGTTTTTTCTTGAAGTAGTGTTTGGCCCTCTTTCTCAATATCTCATTGTCCTTGTTTTCATTCTCCGAGAGTTTCTCACAATTCTGGTTGGCCCTGTCAAGCCATTGCTCTTGGTTCTCATTGACAATTATGGCAATTTGTTCATTCAAAATTAGCTCATTAGCAAGCTTAGCCTTCTTTTTCCTCTCTAGTTCTAGAGATATTTTCAGCACTCTAGTCCTGGGTATTCCTCTTAGCAATTGTTCTTCTGCCTCATTAGTTTCACCATATCTTTCATAAGCCTCATCAATCAAGGCCTTTGCATTGTTTTCTTCTCTCTTTGCCTTGAGAATTTGAATCTCCATGATGGCCTGCTTGGTCTTGAGTTGTTCATTTTCCTGCTCATAGTATGCAATAACAAACTTATATCTCTCTAAGTTGGTCTGAAGCTCCCTGATTTGGGCATCCTTGTGCTTCATAATCAATTTGGAGGACTCATCATCATGCTCATCCAAATCAACAAGGTCAAAATCTGTCTCTATCTCATGGAGGTCATCCTCCTCATGAATGGCTTCCTCATGTACATATTCTTCTGCCATATTTTGTTTGCCCTTTTGTACCTGTTTTGTTGATGAAGAAGGCAGGGCCCCTCCCACAATCTATGGGGAAAATACCTGTCTATACCCTCTCCTATATGTCTTTGCCAACATGTTTATTTCACCCTCTTTAGGCTTGTTGACCTCAACTCTGCTAGGTGACTCATCCTACTCATAAAATGGTAATGATGGTGGTGATGGTGATGGAGTATGTGAAGTGGACTGAGGTGGAGGCATAGATGTAGCAGGGTGAGATGAAGAAAGCACATATTTAGCATGTGGAGCAGTTAATATGTCATTTGAAATGAAGGTGTCCCACGAGATGCCCACTTGATCAAGGTGATGGAGGACAATGATATTGATCAATGAGTGGTGGAAGAGGTTATTCATCTGTTGGTGATAGTCTCTCTTTTTCACAATGAAGACCATTTTATCTATTCTCTTGAATATAAATTATGGGATATTGAACAATATTACTCTTCTGAAGTCCATTAGCAGTCTAATGTGGTATGTGTAGAGCCTAGAAAACCTCCCTTCACAAGATAAGTACTTCATGATGATCTTCGTCATGGGTGCATACCTATCAAGAAGGTAGCTGAAAGGGAAAACCCTCCTCCTTTCATTCCTGTATCTAGGTTTAATGAATGGTTCATAGTATTGATCCTCCAAATATTTGGATTTAAACCATTTCTCTCCCATGTTTGGAATCCTTGTGGCAGCAGCAATGACATATGTAGATACACTGAAGGTCACACCAACAAGGGTCACCTAATTATCACTAAGGTTTGAGATGAAGACTCTACTCAACATAGGATGATGTGTGACCCTCTAGATCATGTTGTAAAAATCAAGGCAACCTACATATTCAAAACAACTGATAGTCATGGGAGAGGCCCTTATTTAATTTGTGTTGGTGGGCTCCACTCTTAGGATTCTTCCTCCTTTGTGAGGCCTTCTTTGTTCTCTACTCTCTTCTCTTTGTCTACCCTCCTCCTCATATTGTCTCTATCTTCCTCCATAGTGTTTAGTTGCCAATGAAAACCATAGGGATAAGGTGGATGGGAATGGGGAGTGAAGATGGGTCTAGGGAATAGGGATAACTCTAGGAAATTTTAGGGAGATGGGGGAAGGGATTAGGGAACTTTGGGAGGTGATGGGAGATCTAAATGTATAGGGAATTGGAAATGAGAATTTAATTACAGGTTTAGGGAAGTGGTTTCCTAGGAATGTAGAAGCCTAGGACTTAGGGTTTTTAGGGAAAGGGAATTAAGGATTAGGAAATGGTAATGTAGGGGTAGGGATAGGGTTTTTATATGTGTGGGAAGGAAATGCAGAGTATTAGGGCATCAAATTTGGGAATTAGGAGTAGAACTAGCGTTTTCACTTAGGAAAATTTTCAATTTCACTTAGAATATAAAACACTGTGAAATCATTCTTTAGGAGTGAAATAAGGCAAAATATTGAGTGTTTTTACTTGCAAGAATGTGTAAGAGGCACTTGCTAAGAGTTTGAGATCATTTTGAGGTGTTTTGATGCTTGGAGGTTTCACTGAGCAAAAGCGCAACGCATCAGGCAAAAGGGAAACGCCTTGCCTAGAAGTGCAGCGCCAGTGGATAATAAGTGCAGCGTTGCCTAATCTAAACGCAGCATTTCCTGATCTAAGCAAAACATTGCCTACTCTAAGTGCAACACCACCCTCTGAAAGCGCAGCGCCAGTGAAAACCTTAGCCTCTGACCCTGCAAATCGACTTTTCTGGATATGGGAGTGCAAGATATATGGATGAAATGACAAATGAGCTTCTTTGTGATGTCTTGGTGGTCTTTATACTTCATCATTTGAATGAATTGGGCCTTGGGACCGACTTTTTTATTTCTTCACTTTCACTTTAAACTCTGAATTATTACCTTTGCACTTGACTTTTTCCTTGACAAATTGATCATCTAATGACTTTGAGAACTCTAGGATTTGACATTTTTGATGCTTTGGAATGTTGGAACTCTAAGTTAGCAGCTTGGGAATCATGATACTTATTACATTTGAATGACATATTATTACATAGTGAAAATTAAAAATTACATCTGAAAACCAAAATTACATGTTGAAACAAGAATTTTTCTTCACAAATCATCTTCATATGATGAAGAGATGTTATTGGATCACCCTTTACTTGTTGGTCTTATGCAGTGGAAATGAAGCTTTATTGGACCTTGGAAATCCTAATGACCTAATGAAACCTTGAAAAACCCTAAAATACCTAATGAGACCTTGAAGGACTGAATTTCTTGATGACATGACTCCTGACTTTATGGATAAAGTACAGTCAGCAAGGTATGAAACTATGCCAACAAGTAATAAAATTTGAGGAAAAGTGATGTTTTTAGACTAGGGCTACCACCAGTGACTAATTTTTTGCATGACCTAGTGGAATTATTAAAAAATTATGAGTGGGACCCCTAAAATGATATGAAAAGAGGATTTTTTATCACTGATGGCTTGATGAAAATACTGACACTAACAGTTACATCCTATGATGTCCAACCAGTCAAATGACTATGAAAATGATAGATATAAACCAAAACAAACTCTCCCCTCTCTCAGAGGTCGAATTTCCTCCAAGAAAAACTAAATTCATGCACCTATTCAATGTCTACTACAAGCAAGGGAGGTTACAAAACTGACTTCCTCCTTTTTTGAACCACTTGAGCTAATTCCTCAAAGCTTTTAATACATGATAAGACACTTAACTAAATCAAGTTAACCAAAATTACATTTAATTTTGATAATTTACCATAAATCATTCACCCCTCAACTTTTTACCACAGTAAATTTACAAATTACAAAATTACAGTGTAAATTTCTTGAAATTTAGCAGGTTTTTTGCAGATGCGTAGCGAGTTGTTGGAGGAGCTTTTTAAGTGTCTTCCCCAAGTACAAATCTGAAAATGAGACCTATTCTGGATAGATTGGAGAGTTTATTTGTATTTATCATATTTAAGAATGCAAAATGACCCTTTCTAGGCTAAGATATCTTCATTTTCCCAAGATCGCTCCAGATGTGCAACGAGGGGTCCAAAACAGTGGCAGAAACCTGTTTTTAGGGCACTTTTTTGCATTTTTCTTGAGATCTATGCAGGAAATCAGGAAACCAAGGGAATTGGTCTGAATTAGAGGTAATTATGTTTCCAAAAATGCTAAGTTTTGGTCATTTGGATGCTCCGAGGAAATGTGTAGTGTGAGCTCGCTACATATCTGAGATGACCAAAATTGCCAAAATACTAAAAAATTCACAAAATTGAAAAATCTATTCAAAATTTGTCCAAGAATGCTCCATGAAGTCCTGATGTTATGTGCTATGCTATTAGGGAAGCGTCAACAAGCAGGTCTAACTTACTCTTTTCCTTTTGGCTGATAGGGTTTCCTTCAATTTTGCTTGCAATTGTTTGAATTTGACATGGAAAATCTTATTCCTTGTGTAGTAGTGGTCACCCATGCATTTTTGCATATTGTTGTCTTTTTTACCCTTTTAAAGGAGCTTCTCCAAGTGAATATTGACTTTCTCAAGCCAAAAAACCCTATTTTCATTGATTTCCATGGCCATCCTTTCTTCAAAAGTCAACTCTTCATCTGGTGGATTTTGTTTTCTTTCTTTTTGAAGTGCTCTCCTAAGGCCCATGGTCCTTGGCCTTTTCCTTGTCACCTATTGGCTTGAGAGATGGCATCCATTGAAACTACAAAGTCTACTCCTGCTAAGGTAGATTTTTCTCTCTTCAATGCAGTGGCAAAAAGTCCAGTGAGTTGCTCATGATAGCCAACCTCTTGGATCTTCTTGCAAAACTCTAGGAAGTTCACATCTTCAAAAAATTCCTTTATGAAGGGAGAAGAAATGATTTATGTGACATTTGAAGGTTTAAACCTCAAAACCTTTCCTCCCTTGTTATATTTTTTGTTTCCTAAAGGTGAGGTATCAATCTCCATAATGAAACCCTAGGTGATAGGAGGGCTAAATAGAGGATTTAAGGCAGTGGGTGGATGAAGCTCTGATGAGGTGTAATTGAAGG
The DNA here is from genome assembly GCA_034641835.2 of Pinus albicaulis. Lineage (NCBI taxonomy): Eukaryota > Viridiplantae > Streptophyta > Pinopsida > Pinales > Pinaceae > Pinus > Pinus albicaulis. The sequence goes on along the minus strand of CM076581.1, from coordinate 1,406,599,081 downwards.
TCTATGAAGAAAATTTTCAGAATTTACCTTGGAAAATGAAATGTGGTGACTAGGATACTAATAAAGCAAGAAAACCCTAAGAGAAGGTATTAGCTTGAATCTTAGGAAAATTGATGCAAGGATTGAGATCAATGATGTTATTTACTTCATTTGAGCTTGTAGAACCTTCTTTAAGCGGAGAAAACCCTTGGATATGGTTGTCCTTCATTCAACCAAAATATGGATGTTTTTCCCAAATGCGTAGCACAGTCTTTCTTTGTGTGACGCAGATGTGCAGAGAAGTGGCTAGATGTGCAACGAAGTGGCCAAATGTGCAGCGAAGTGTCGAGATGTGTAGCGAAGTTGGGAAAATCGACTTTTGGAAGCCTTCCCAAGGTCCAAATCAAGATCTGAAGGTACCATTGGAAATATTAGGATTTTTGCTACACAATTGAGTCATCAAGCACTGCAAACACCTTCTCCAAACCCCTAAAAAACTGTCTTGAAGTCAAGTTGTCCAGAAGTGCATAAAACCTCCTATGGAAATCGTATTTTTAGAATTTCTCCCAAATCATAATACATATGTATAAAATGAAGGAGGTTTTTGTTCCTTGTTCTATTATGGACAAAAATCACTTTCACTTTTGGAGAGTTCATTTCTATTTGGTCATAAACACATTTTAAAGAAAAAAAATTTCATGTGTGCACTATAAACCCTAGGCAGCCCATAACTTGAAAATGTAAAGCTATGATTTCTTGGAATTTGGCACTACTTATCAAGTGGAGAGGACATCATCTCATGTGTTTTGAGTGGTTCATATCTTGACATTTGGCCTCCCTTCTTGTAAGGCCTCTTATCTCCCTCCATATATACTTTGCAAGGGGAAAACCCTAATAGTGTAAAACAGGGGAATGGAGAAATGGAGTAGGATGGAGGTCTTAGGAGAGGGAGATGGGGATGGGAAAAATTATGGAAGTAGGGAAGGGTGTTAGGAAGGTTTAGGAAGTGGAATGGATAGGAATTAGGGTAGGAGTAGACCTAGGGAATTTTATTACAAGTCTAGGTCTAGGAGGCTGCCAAAAACGTAGCGTAGAGATAGTAGTGTCGTGTAGGGTCTAGGGTTTGGATGTAGAATCTTAGGGAGTGAAAGTGAGGGGGTGTGAGGACTTCAGGGAGTGTATGTGGATGTGGGGAAAGGGAAAATGACTATGGGAAGGTTTTATTTGACTTATAAATTCAAAGAGGTAGGGTGGCCCACCTCATGATTTTCACTTTGCTTTTGGAACCTTTTAGCTTTGGAACCTTCATTTGCAGCTTTAGAACATTGAAAATTATTACATAATATGAAACATAAATTACATTTTGAAACCAAAGTTCACTGAGCAAATTTACCTATTACCACTCCTCCTTTGCCGAATTTATGCATGGAATGACAGATTTTTGTGACCTTAACCCTAATGACCTAATGGTGACACTGAGATGAATGAAAACCATGATGATGTTTACTAAAATGATAATGATGATTTTTCAATGATGGTACACTCAACTAAGTGATGACAAGGAACGACATGTAAAAAATTTTGGAAGGAGTGGAAATAGCCCTAGACACACTATCCAGTGACCAAATTTTTATTTGAAAACCTAATGAAATGACAAAAAATTGACTTTGAGAACCTAACAAGACATGGTAAGAGCATATTTGATGACTAGTGATAGGTTGAATAGACTGCCACTAACACAATATTTTCCTCTCCTTCACACCCTTTGTAACCCCTTCTCTTTGCAGATTGATCCTCTTTTCTTTGCACTTATGATTACAGACTTTTCCGAATTTAATATCCCACAATGGGTTTGTATCATGTTATATATAGTGACTGTCTTCTATATTTTAAGCCGGGTTTATCTTTAGAAGGTAAGCTGACTTCATTAAGGATGATTTACATCATATTCTAGGTCGACTTGAAGAGGCCTAGTGACAAGGTCTTGGAGAATACTTTTACATAGACAATGTGTCTTTTTGCAAGTGTATCATGACTTCATTTACGACAATGATTCTAATTATATTTATGACAAGATGAAAAATTCCTAAAGACATCAAGAAGAAGTCTTTGATCTATAAATAAAATTTCTTGCTCATGAAACCCATGATACAAGTAATACAATAAATACATTTTATTTTTCTTTGTCTCTTTTTTACATAAAATCATAATTACATGCCATTATGAAGACTGAACCTAGTTACACTTTTTCAACACTCCCTCTTAAATAGAGAGGTATTCATAATGTTACTTGGTCATTCTTAATCTGAAGAATCTCATAAGAAGAATCAGATTGGTAACCCATATGTATAGCATCATATCAACCATAATTCTCATATAGCTAGGTCTTGACTAACAACTCCATATCTCCATGAGAACTTGAGCCCAATGTTGGCAAGACCAATGATTAATAGACATATTCATCATTGTCTCACACGAAACATACCCCACCTGGGTTCTTTCATAGTATGTCCAGGAATATACTTATCTTGGATTACCAGTCCTCAAAAAATATCAGTCCTTCCATGAATACTCTTATCTTTGATTCCCTAATACATCCTCAAAGAGTATCGAATGTCAGATGAATACCCAATCCTCCATTATGTCTTCCTAGGTGAATACCAGAATGATGTATCTATCTCTCCCTCTCAAATAGGGAGGATATATTCCAACAAAGGAATGTACTCATTCCCACACAAGGAATGTACCTAAGCTCCCCTTTAGGAATTTCCAAGTTTCTACTAAGTAAGAAACTTGTTTCCAGGATCCCTCTTAATCGGGGACCTGCAACACCTCTTCGGGAATTAATGGGACACCCAATTGCTCTGAAGAACTCCTTTCTTCTATGTCATTAATTTATTCTTTGTGATGGAGTCTTCATCTTTTGGGACTTCTCATAGGGCACAAAACATCCATCATTTTCATCCACGATTCATGTCATCTTTTCATCAGAGGGTGATCCATCAGTATTCACATCTAGCCTAGCTTCATGTCATCCTGTTATCTATTGGTGTAAGAATTGGAATTTAACAAACTCCTTCAACACTTAATTGCCAACCCAGGGGCTTCGTAAGCATAGAGGCATAGCACATGAAATGCAAAGAATGATATGAACCTTTACTAATTCTATTCCTATGTCTTTAATCACAATTTTCAGAATCGAAAGAAAATGATCACATGACAATTAATACCAAAGAAATTTCGGTGTTGGAATAAAAGGAAAGTACTTTTCAAAAACTCAAATAAAAGGAACTCTCAATTCATTGTGAATAATCTTAATTAATGAAATGACATTTAAGATTATCTTCAGTGTAGTTATGAGATAGTGTGATAATTAAGTTATTCAAGATATATGTATTCTTCAAAGATATTTCTTCCTGCACTAAACTGTCATTCATGCACTGCAACAACGTTCCTGTACTAGAACATTGTTCCTGCACTGGAATGAAGTTTATGCACTGGAAGTGTGTTTTGTACCTTCATTGAAGATTTTGACCTTCATACAGGAGCTCTGTACTAGAGCACTATGTTCCTGTACTAGGATATCAGTTCATGTACTAGAACAAAGGTTCTTGTACCAAAAAACCATTATCCTTGTACTTGGTTTCCAAATCACTTGCGAAAATTAAAGAGTGTGTTTATCTAAAGAAATAGATTGCAAGGAAAATAGAACTCGAAAGTAAACCCTCATAAGCAAAAATATTCTTCGACCAATCCTAGATTCAGAAATAAGAAATGTTTTTAAAGGTCAAAGTAAATCTTCATAATTCTAGATGTGGATGATCTATAGGTACGATGGGATGCACGTCCCGAAGACAGGTGCATGGGGTGGCCATCTGGTCACCCACATGCACAATAATCCTCCCATTAATGTTGCCAACCTGGGAATTAAACTCTGCAATCGAGCCATTAGCTCGTCCCACCGCCATTTTCTCTCGTTCCCCTAGTTTATTATGACGATGCCTACTCATGCTCATCCTCATTCTGCTCATGCTCATCCTGCTCCTCAGAGCTGCTACTGCCCTCCTGCTTGTGCCCAGCCATGTGCTCTCACGCATACTGGGAGGTGCTTCTGGCTGCTTGGTTGCCTAGAAACATTGCTGAAATTCCACTTCTCTCAGAGTGAGTTCTGTTTCAAGGCTCCTCTCTCCAGTTTTACGCAGGCCAATCCTCTGTCTCTCACCCAGAGTCTCTCTCGCTCGCCTACCCGTTCCTGCAGATTGCGCTCAATTGCCAAAATGCCTCGGATTAGGCATAGAATGCGAAGTCGCAGAGGAAGTAGCAGGGGTCGAGCAATTCGCACCCAGTCTTCCTCTGGCAATGATTCTTCGTCTGAGGATGTAGCCCGCGGTCATTTCCCAGAAACTCATAGCAAAAGAGGGCGAGCTGGCCTCTTTGGGCAGGAGCACTCCACCCATGGCTCTCAACCTCTCCACACCACATCTACTTCGCAACATGTCTCTCAGTCCGCCACTCCCCCTGTCGCCCTTCGCCACACCTCCCAACGAGCTGAATTTCAATTTGTCTGTACTATGGACCGCCTGGTTCTCACCGCCTTCATAATTTTCTCTCTCCAAGAGGAAGCTGCTAGTTCCAAGCCTACTGACGAGCCCGCCCCTCAGCCCCCTCCGGTCCATGATGCTTCGTAGGGTCTGAAAATAAATGACAACGCACATGAAAAAATGAAGGATGCGGCTGCAACTGCCACTTGCAACACCACCAACGAAGAGGATAGCAGCAGTGAAAAGTATTGTTGCCGCATAGCCTTCCTCTTCTGCAGATGACAAGTGACCACTGCTATCACAACTGGAACGTGGTGCCGCAGCCCAAGTACAATGGGGGGCTTTAAGTGTTTTTGTTTAAATCCCTCTTGCTGAGTGAGAAAAACATCGTTTATCTTAGTCAAGTTTTGCTTTCATGGTCTTACTTGTTACTATGTTCTTACTTAATGCCGGTTTCCCCTATGCGGGCAAGATATGCGTCTAAGGGACTAGTTCCCCCTTCTGAGGCAGTCCAAAACCATGTTTTTTTTAGCTTCAAACCGAGCCTTCAGGCTTACTTAGCTAACGCTGTGGTAGTTTTGTACTAATATGTTACATAAATAGAATTAGAATTATTCAAAAAAAAAAAAAGGTAAATCTTCATAAATTAACAAACTTCCTTCATGCCAATAAATAAATTAACTGATCCATGTGTCAACAGTCTTCCCCTGGGATGGTTGTTTATCATATGAATTATATATGCACTTTAAAATGTTTTAACTCAAAAGTTCGTTTAAGGATTTTAATATTAAGTTCAATTCTTTCCATAAAATCATTAAGTGCAAGCACAAACCTTCATATTGCGACAATGTTTATTTCAGTCCTATCAATGCAAATTAATTCTTAACTAAACTTAAAATATTAATAATTCTTCTGCTTAGAAATAAACACTATTTGCAAAAAAGAAATGAAGATCTTGCAAAAGGAAAGAAGTAAAAAGAACTTTCAGAAATAAACCAAGGAATTTTGACTTGCAGAAACGAAAACTGTACTGGTGCAGGAGCGTATCTACACTTCTCTTTTCATAACTAAAACAAGCACCAAAGGGGAAAATATATAAGTTAAAAATCATACATAATCAAACCCACACACCTTGGATCTGGGACACATGATTTTCAAAATAATTAAAGCATGTTACTTATGAGAGAATGAAATATGATCTGCTTCACACTTGCATAAATAAATTAAATTAAACACACCTGAAAGTAAGGGGAGAACGAGATCTGGTACCTCAGTCACTCAATGACACATCACAATGAAATAGAAACACGAAATTGCATATTGGCGCATTCCTTTGTATTAAGTTTCAAAAGAGCAAATGTACATTGTGGATCTGCGATCTAGCCCAGAAAAATGTGATACCAAAATGATTACAGTCCTTAACAAAATTTGCTACAGCATCGTTAGGTATCCTCTATCAGAAAACCATATTAAATCCATAGTCTTGGCCTATGGTCATAACATAAAACATAACAACAGTTCAACTTAAGCCTTTTCGGTTGTTATCAAAACGCTAAACTAAGACACATGGCCTAAGGCTTGGTCTTCATATCCGCTTCCTTCTCTAAACTCTGAGCCCAACAAAAGATGAATTGATCCTCCTTATTAGATATCTGCATGGTTGTTGAGTTGTCTCGACCACGTATGGAAACTCTTAACTTATCGTTGACAGCTGCCTCGGAAGTGCAGGAACCGTCGATCGGTACAAGAACTGTGCCTGCACCAATCCTATTCCATGTAGATTAACACATTTTCTCATCAAATTACTTTAGGAAAGAAAATATATGAGTTGCAAAATCTATTTAGAATATAAAATCTATTAAACTAATAATTAAGTCTATGTATAACCTAAAAAATATAATGCTAATTGTCACGCCTTTGATTGCTATAGTCCCATGTCAGGATGATAGGGACTAATAAGGATAAAATATATGTTAATACTTAAGATATTTCTTTGTTTTTTTCTTAGCAAAGAATGATAAAAAGTTACACATTTTCATGATACTCAATTCAATTTATTTAAGGTACTAACTATAATGAAAAACATTTAATTTAATAAATTAAATTAAATTATTTTTTTGATAAATTAAGAGAAGTGTATTTTAAATAGTTTAGATTCATTTTAATTTTAGATCTATCAAGCATTAAGAGGGATCAAATCTCTTTTCATGCTAAAATAGGTTTCACTTCAATAAATTTGATTAGATCTAGAGTTAAGATGAATCTAGGCTGATTTAATTATTAACTATAATTTTAAATATTTTTTTATTTTATTTATTTATTTTTTAATTTAATTTGATTTTTATTCTTATGTAATTTGACTAAGTCAAGATGTTTAAGAAGACATGACATTAAAGATGTGAAGTAAAATTGTGTTGAATTCGAGGGCAAAAGAGAATGATTGTACAAAACCAAAGTTGTGATTGTTTGTTTTGGACCTCATTCTAAAGCATAACAACGAGTTGGTACCAAAGAAGTGGCAACAAATTCTTTAGTAGGAAACTATGCAACAAGGTCAGTATGGGAAAACTAGGATGAAGACTCAAATTTGAGTCTTGTATGTCAAAACAAATATCAATCAAGTCCTATCTAGGTTTCCTTAACTTTAGTTTGTTGGAATTGTAGAAGTTATCCATGGAGATGAGGACTTGGGTTAGGGCCTATGGTGGAAGATAGAGACACAATTTGTCTCATAGAAACGCATGAGCTTGAAGGGTGCAAGACACCTTTGTTTGAAGAGTATTTAAAGATGGTAGTGTGGAACAAGGAAAAATGGAATGACAAAGTACATAGGGGTATAATGGTCTTAGTGAGGGAAAAAAATGTTGTTTCATTCAGCTAGTAAAAGAAAACTCAAATAAACAATTCATTTAGTTTAAAATATTATAAAAAGGAAATCTCATTAGAGTTGTAGCATGCTATTTTGCTCTGCAAGTTTCAAAAACTTACAAAAGTAGAGGGTTTGACCACAAAGACCCATTTGCAACCTCAAAAACGAATATTACAATGTATTCTTGGCTAGGTGAAGTCCTTTTAGTGGGCGATTTCAATGCCAGGACAACAAGTGAACGAGCTAACATTTTTTGTTGTAAAGAAGATTGTGATCCTATTTGACTTATAAAAGAGTGCAATCATCAGTGGGAAAGCATTTTAGAAGACAAAAAATGCTGCAATCTCTTTGGGGGGCAATTTCTTACTCTATGTAGGGCATTTGATTTATTCATTTACAATGGTTTGGCTAGACGCATAAGTTTGGTAATTTCACCTTTACTACCTACAAGGGCACAAGTATAGTAGATTATATAGTTTGCTCACATAGTTTGTGTGAGAAAATTGAGTAAGTGTTGATTGGTGAACAATTTGGGATTTAAAATCTTATCACAAACCAATTTACTTAATTTTCTCTTGGATTGGAAAGAAGCAGCTTGAGATGAAAACTTATTGTATTCAACAAACTCTCTTAAAGGGAAGAATTTTTTTTACTCAAAAAAACTATAGTTTTCAAAATAACATTAGTTTTGAGAAGGAGAAAATTATAGTTTTGAGAAGGAGAAACTTATGTTCCATGGCCTTCATAGTCATGAGCTAACACATTTAATTTAAAGTACCCTTGCAAAGTGAAAAAGAGAAAAAATAGGAAGTTTGAAACAAATTTATTTCCATTTAAATGTTTGGTTTGACGACGAATGCAAAAGGGCAAGGAGAACTTTGAAAGAGTCATACAAGAATAACATAAACCTCAAAGTTTAGAGACAAATTTTAAGAAAGAAAAAAGTTGATTTCATGGTCTCAAGGAGGGAAGAACTAATCTTCCTTGGGGAAAATAACCCAAGTTATTTTGGAAGGAACTCCAAACGAGAAGAAGCAAATTGAAAATAATATTACAATGTCTCAATTGTTTGATTATCCAAGGTGGCTTTCTGAGCAGGATCCCAAGGTTGAACCTCCCCCCTTGGTCAACACTACTACTAATCTTTTCACTGTTCAAGAGGTGAGATGGGTATTAAGAAGTTGGGTGTTGGAAAAACAAAAGACTTAGTTGAAATTCAAGCAGAGTACCTAAGTGGGGTTTGAAAATTCTTGCACCTCACATTATCAAAATTTTCAACATCATTTTGTAGTGGTTCCCCATAGATTGGACAACTAGTCTAGCAATACCTCTTTACAAGAATGGTGACATCAATAATCCCTCCAATTTTAGGACCATAATGATAAAAAAAAAATTTGCGAAGTTATTCGGAAGAATGCTAGAAAAAAAATTAGCATTTGGGCAAAAAGATAGAGATAAATGTGTTAAATGGAAAGTAGGTTTCAGACCTAAACATTCCATGGTTGATCATAGTATAAATTTAAGGTGCATCATTGAAAAATTTTGGGAGAAAAAGGAGGAAGCATTTTGTTGTTTTGTTGATTACAAAAAAGCTTTTGACATAATCCGTAGGGATCAACTTTCGCACAAAATGAAGGAAATTGGGGTTCTTATGCATCTCAAAGCAGTTGTTCATAAGTTATACACGAGGAGGTCAAAGTCAAAATCAGAACTTCAACTGGCATCTCCAAAAAATTTAGGAGTGATATTAGGGTCAAGCAAGGGTGCCTGTTATCCCCTACTCTTTTTGGTTTATATATTGACAAACTTGAAGAGTGGTTAAACTTATAAGGCGATGATGGTGTCCAATTGAGCGAGTTCGTTATAAGATTTTCTTTGTATGTAGATGATCTTATTTTGATTGTTAAATATAGTCATAGCTTGCAAGAGCACTAACTTTCCCTTGAGCATTTTTGTAGAAGGGTGGGGATGCAAGTCAATATTAGCAAGGCGAAAGTGGCAATTTTCTCTAACAAAAGAAAATAAAGCTAGCATAAGTTCTACTTTGAAGGAAACAATCTTGAAGAAGTTGCAGATTGCAAATACCTAGGAATTGATTTCAACAAAAATCTAAGTTGGAAAGGCTGCATAAAGAAAATAATTTTGGGAGGTTGGAAAACATTTTATGTTTTTCAAAATAAGTGTAGAGAGGCAAGCTAAGTGATTGGAAGACCACCCAAACTCTTTTGAGCTTTTATTGATTCAGGTGGTTCTCTAAGGTTATGAACTCTGGGCCAACAATACATTTGACTTATAGTGGAAGCAAATTGAAAAAAATTAGAAACACTTGATTACAAACAAATTCAAAATTAAAAGTTCAGTTTCTTATGATATCTTGCTAAGTGAAGTGGGGGTTGCTCCTATTGAAGCAATCATTATGGTGTGACTCATAAGATATTTAAAAAGTATTGAGCAAATAAAAGAGGACAAATGGCCTAAGGTTGTCTTAGATGACATATTGTGCAAAAGAAAGAAGACTTGGATGCAAAAATATAACAAATGGTTTAATAAATAGGATATCTACTTAAATATGTGTCACCAGAAATAGTAAAGAGATAAAGACTTTTGTTATGGATAAGTTACACAAGTGTACTTGGGATAAAGACCTAGGGAGAAAGATAAAGTATCATATTGAAGAGTTTAATCTCACTCATAACATCATAAAAAGATATACATAGGGCCGATAACTCATGGAGAAAAAGAGTTTGTATTTTTTGCACTTCCTGAAAAGGTCGTAGTCTAACTAGTCTGCTTTTTGCCTTGAAAATCATGGAATTCCGACAAGATTTTAAAAAAATCCTGCAGGGATTTTTGTAAATCTAGGTTATAGCTATCAAACTTCAATATTTTGGGTGCCCTAGAGATTTTCGAAGGTGTGGAATCCATTTCCACCCTCAAAAATATGATTCAAACACTGCTACTGAAATTCCTATTATAAAATTTAAAAGATTTTTAATTTTTTTCTTCTAATATTACATTTAAAATATTTCAAAAAATAATAATAAAAAATAAAACAAAGTTTTAAATAATCTAATTAATAGACATAGTGATAAAAGTTTTTTATCCAAATATATAGATTTATGGTATTTTCATATATATAAATCAATTCAACATCTTCCCACTCTTTTAATAGTATATACAAAACTTGAAAAAATTAAATTCATTTCGTCGAATTTTGGCCAAAGTGTCAAAATTGGACCCCACGCACTTTAAAAAGTGAAGAAACTGGCTATACTTCGCGAAGGGTTTTTCTATTTTTATTATGAAATATGTTCCCTGTAAATTTGGACTGCGAGGTGCTTGATCAAGGGACTCTCAGAACAATTTCGGACATACGTTATGGATACCAGGTACGAAGTCTGAAAGCCCTCACTCGAGAATTTCCATTTGTTTATTACAGCGCCCGGGAATCCTAATATCTGGTATGACAACTAACCTAGATTGTGTTTTTATATGCTGAAGAGCCTGTTTTTTAATGTAAAGTAGCGCTCTCTGTGGAAATATTGGAGATCCAGATGAGTGGATTTTCTGAGGAAGCCAAGAACAGAAGATACTGCATTGAATTTTTGTTATTTGTGCGGGCAATATATCATTACGGATTTAAATACATGAATTGGGATTTAAGCATGGTTGAGTAGGCGGGGAATGCTTTGTTGGGCTGCAGAGTTCCCAAAAATGTTGTGTGCATTTCTGCAGACCCTTTTTTTTAAGTCCTTTTAGTGTAACTGTCTCAATAAGCATGCTCTAAATGGGGCTGCACTACTTAGAGCAGACTTCCATCGGCCTGCTTAGTTGCCAGGTGTGAGGTCATTATTCAATTAAAATTACCCTGGCTTGCACCTCACCTTTCAATGAAACTCATGCCATTTTTTAGGGGCATAACACATCAAGAATGGAAACTGAGTGGGTGGATAGCTTAACACTCTATTGAATGCCAATGCCTTGTTGGCTAGCTGCCAGGCTTGAGGTAGCTTTTTATCAAAATTACCCTAGACTTGAACCTTGTCTCATCCATTTGAAACTCATGTCAGTTCACCTTGCTTGATCCATTTGAAACTCGTGTCATTTTTTTGTGGGGCATACCACATCAAGGATGGAACCCGGGTGGATGGCTTAACGCCCCAGGAATACCTTGTTTGCTGGGTAAGAGGAGTGTTGATCCTTTGTAGAGCTAGGTGTCCAAGTGTTTAATGTGACTCTCAACAAAATTCTTTTTCAGGATGATGCATAACATCTGCGGTGGGAAATTGATTATGCTGCATAGATTGATCATAAATGCTGTTTTTCTCTTTGGTTATTATTTTCTTTATTCTTGTAGATCTGAAGAATTTCCAGATGACCCTAGTAGTGCATTGAGCGAAGGCAGTACCAACATTCATGTTTCAGCTCTTGATGGCCTCATCAATGTGAATTCCTTGTTCACATTAGCCGTATTTGTTGGTTTGACCATCACCGCTCCCGGTTCGGCAACATTAGTTGACGACAACGCTTGCATCGCTGGAGAAGACATTGCCAGAAATCTTCTAACATTTCAGGTAGTATCATTCAGCTCCTTTCTCTTCTCGAGCTTAGTTGCACAGGGCTTGAAGCAAGCTATAGTCTTGATCAACAGCAAGAACAGCAAGACACTGCGTGATGTCTTCAAGGCTCCCATCAATAAACACTTTCTGAGAATTGGAATGCTTTTATCTGCTTGTGGTTCGGTTTTTGGATGCATTTTTCTGATGCTGGCATTAATGGACGTCATTCAAATCAAGCTTGGTACCCTTTCCTGTGGAAGCATTTGGTCTATAAGGGCTGTTGTACCTCTTTTCATGCTAGTTCCAACAGCTCTACTTATCTACATTTACATAGTTTTGTATGCCTTCTTCCATTAACTACATTTACATAGTTTTGTATGCCTTCTTCCATTAATTTTCTGTGCCTTCCACCAAATTGAAAAAAGACACCCACAGAGAAGGGAAAACTGCATTTACTGTGAAGTTTGTATATGTTTTAACTTTTACTATATATTTACTTTGAACAGAATGGTTGCTTTACTCCAGATTATATATCTTGTACTTTATTTCTTTCAAGTAACATATTTGGATTCATTTTGAAAAAGGGAGGAGCTATTGTCCTAGTATTCATCTGAATATCAAAACCCAACTTCAAGAATTTCTCCCACAAGCACAAGATTAAACTAAAGGGTTTCTTCTACAACATTAAGGCACGACAAGAGGGAGATCCTTTGTTTTGGTATAGAACTTTTTTTATCAAGTTGGGATGGGAAAAGGAATAGCATGAACAAGTCAATCTTCTCTCATAGGTTATTTAGTGGCAAAGAAAGTTATTTTTTGTAGTGAAGAAGTGGCAAAGATGAAGAAATGGTGAGAAATATGACGAGAACTTGACAGTGTAATTCTTATTACATTTCTTTCCATTACGTAGTTCAATCTAAATGAAAGAAGATGACCATTGTAATTCCTTATTATATGTCTCCTGTTTTATTCTCTTCCAGCTCATAGGCGATATATTTGGTCATGATGATTGGAAAAAAACAAAAAAAACAATGAAAAGAGCTCGCCACTGTCATCCTTGTACTTACTTTCAGTAATTTGTTCAGTATTAATAGAAAGAGATGTGGCTACTGTGATCCTTATTACTATGTGTCATGTGGTTTAAACTTTAATTCTTTGCAACGCCCAAGTGACATGTTTGGTCTGGATCATAACGAGTATTGTGACTGCTGGTTAGCTATATCATTATAAAGGCAGCATTGCAATAATGAAAATGAATAAAAAGTCATATGACCTGTTGTTGAACCCCATATATCTAAACTTTAAAGACATGACCTGGGGTTGTTTTTCTCAAGGTTGATGGTTTAGATATTTGGAAACCAATGAAAATTGTTTGCATTTCCTAGTATAGAAGTGCTAGTGATTAGTTTCAGTTTTCATTTACGAAATGCTGAACTTGAGGGTAATACCAGGGATGCTTTTTTATATGAGGTTTTTATTTCACAATTTTGTTGATTGTGTTACTAAGTGATTTTGGTACTTTACCTGCAATGATTTCCAAACTGGAGAAACCTTTGTTTTGAGCTGCGTTAGGTTTTCAAGTTTTCTGGTTATGCACTGATAGATATCGCAGATAAATCTCTAATTGTCAATCCCACTTTTATCTTAAGAAGAGCTGAAGTAGAGTGATTGGGTCTGTCTCTAATGCTAAAAGCCTAGGATATCTGGATAACGGTGACGAGGTGGTTTCTTCACACTCTACTAGCTTGGGATACTTGAATATGATTGCTGTCTGTTGGATATTGAGATTTTTTTTGGCTTCTTGCCACCAAGCGGGATATATTATAATATTTCTTAAAATTTTAGCTTAAAGCTCTCTTTATGCTCCTTTAATCACTTGTGTGTAGCATGCAATATGGAACCATGTTTCTAAGACTTTGGTTATTCCCATAATGCATCACATGGTCAATGAGCCAATTTGTATCACTAGGGTGTGCCTTCTCCTCGGGCACACGGAGGTGAGCTAATAATCTTTTTGGAATCAGCATTTCTTTTGAGTAGCTTGGATTCATATTCAAAGTGAGAATGATCTAGAGCATGCCTTTGATCATCAAGTAGCTTGGATTCATTTTCAATGTGAGAATGATCTAGAGCATGTCTTTGATTATCGAATCATTGGATTCATTTTGAAAGTGAAAATAATCATCGAGTAATTGGGATTAAATTTGACTTTGTTTACACTGTTGTCTTCTTAACATCAAAAACATTTTTTTCTAAGTTCAAAATGAAGGTATCCCATGTTTCAAATCAAGGTAAATTAAGAATTAAGAATTATGTTGGTCTCTTCTCTATACATAGTTGCAACACTGAACTGAGATATACATTCATAATCATTAATTGTCACTTGCAAATCCTTAATTTCACGATGTCTCTTGCAAAAAAAATATCTCCATTTTCACTTCTATTTGGTTCTAGAATTGATAATTAATTTGTCAAATAAATATTAATGTAATTTTCTCTCTTGTTCACGCTGATCACAGTGATAAGGATATCAATTTTTTTCCTTGCATACATTAGTTTAGAATAAACAATCTGGGCAACTATTATAAGCTAATCTCTCTTCATTTTCGAAAAATGATATTCAATCCTCAAGCAATTAAATACTGGAATAATTAAATATTTTCGAATTTTTAAACACCTTTATCTTAATATCAAAGAATATACCTCTTTAATAACATAATTTCATTTATAAACATTTTCGATCAAATTTGAAATGTATTATTTTTATAATATCATCCATGTTCCTGAGACTATATTAATAGCCTTTGATGAACTTGAAAATAATATTTAAAGGTTACTCTTTTTTTTACTTTTAAATTAATATTTGTATTACCTCATAATATTAGAATATCAAAATACATTAGCTAGATACCCTCAGTTTAAACTGAGTTCTCCGTAGGTGATTTTAATCTGTCACAAGGGAAACCATATATTTTTAACTGCCTATAAAATAAACAAATTGTCCAAAATATAACCATCTTCATCAAAAACAAGTCTATCTACTACAATGTTGTAATACAAAAAATTGCTATCAAACATTACAAGAAGTCAAGAATTCAAGATAACTAGCGCAAGGTATTTGGCGCTAGATTCAAGAGGAGCTGGAGGGTCAACCTCACACTAAAGGTGGCTCTCTAAATGTGTTTATTTGGCCTCCAATCTTTCTAGGCAAACATGTTGATATCTCTTAGCACATTTGATGACATTCAAAGTTGAAAAGGTGACATACCTTTCTTCTTGTTGATCTTTTAAGACCTTGCCCAACAAAGTCTTCATGTGCCAGTGTTAACAGATAGAGTTAAGGTATTGTTTCCTTATTCCACTGGTGTGACTTGTTGAAAAGTGTAGTGAGAGAAGGTCTTCTCTGGTGCGTTCCTTGGCCAAAAAGACCTTGAATTGTCCTCAGGAGATAGACTTCAGTTGTGGTGAGTTAATTTCCAATTTATGGGAATAATCATCACAAGTTCATGCATAGAGTTGGAGCTCCAGTTATAGAAGAGTCTTCTTCAGTTATAGATGGCAATTCCAATTTAGAAAAGGACGAGTTGGGAGCTTCAGTTCTTTATTGAGGGAGGACAAGTTATAACTCCAATCGGAGAAAAGAACCATTTCAATTTAGTTAACTATTCAGACACAACTCAACTTCCAAATTTGTAACTTGCCTATTATAGTGTGGACAAAATCTATAAAGGAAGGACGAAAGGCATGAGTTATTCAATTGTTTTGTGCACAAGGTTGTGAGACAAAGCAAGCTCACGAGTTAGTGAGATAGATCTTTGCTTGTGGGGTGTGTATTGAGGAGGCTTCCATTGTGGCAATTTTGCGCTAAGAAATAGAAGTTGTGTCCTAGGAAATAGGCGGCCCTCTATGCTAGGAAATATGAGACGTGTGCAAGGAATTTCAGCCAAGCAATGGAGACCTGTGCGAAAGGAATTCAGACCAACAGAGAGCAAGGAAGCAGGAGTTGGGTTAGCATAATTGCAGGGTGGTTCAAGCTAGTATATCAGAGAACAAGTGTGTTCTCAGTTGAACAATTTGCCTTGTAATTGATTCAATTGCTAAGTCAATAAAAGACCACATCAAAGAAGAGGATTTTCCCAGTTGGGTTTCCCAAGAAAATAATTGTGTAATTGTGTCCTCGTGTTTTTATTCCGCTGCATATGAATTGTTAAGAGACTATATCTTGGTGAAAGTAAACTAGTTTCAGTTTTCAGTTATTCATGCAAGTAGTTGCAAAGTTTCATGGAAATTTAACATGGTATTAGAGTAGAGATCAGTATAAAGATCAACACTAGATTGACCAGCTAGTAGACAATGCAAATCAAGTAGAAGATGAGCATTAGAGTTTGAAGAGCATAGCAAGACAGTTCCTTGGATAGCAGTTTGTCGTTCCTAGGATTAAGGTCAAATCACAATTTAGAGGGAGCCTTAAATTTCTTAACTACGGAAGGAGCGAATCACCATAGTGTTGGATGATAATGGGGTGGGAGAGTTTGTCAAATAGGTAATAGTGCCACCTCAAGATCCCCAACAATTGGCCCAACATACTAAGAATGACACCACGGTGAGGATGATCATTATAGAGGGGGTTTGAGGCCATATTATTCCTCATCTCCATGAGAAGAAGACAATGTTTGAGATGTTTAAAGCCATCTTATATATGTATCAGGCTTCCAATGATGTCAGGAAGCTTTCTCTTAAAGAGAAGCAA
This sequence comes from Pinus albicaulis, assembly GCA_034641835.2. Classification (NCBI taxonomy): domain Eukaryota; kingdom Viridiplantae; phylum Streptophyta; class Pinopsida; order Pinales; family Pinaceae; genus Pinus; species Pinus albicaulis. The sequence continues at coordinate 1,406,582,383 of CM076581.1, read as the reverse complement.
AGAAGTATCCAGATGAGCAAAGGAAAGCCCATCATCACATATATTTCAAAGGACACTCGAATTCGGGATGAACTAGGTGGTGTAGGCGTGACTATAGTAGAAAGTGATCTAGTGAGTCTTGCGCTACTAGGACTCCATAAGTCTTGGGATAGTTTCCAAGATGTAGTAAGTGGCAGAGAGCATATTCCTAGTTGGGAAAAGTTATGGAGTGATTGTGTTCAAGAAGAGATATGGAGAACCACAAGAGTTGGTAGAGAAGCTCCAACAAAGGATGAGGAGAACTTTGCCCTGGCAGGCAAAGGTAGCAAGGCCAATGGCAGGAAGGGCCAAGGAGAGGCCAAGTCTAGTCAGAAGGGCTTAAAGAAGAAGAAGGATCTGAGCAAGATTAAGTGCTTCCATTGCCATGAGTTCAAACATTATGCCACTAAGCCTCCTAATCGAAAGGAGGAGTCTAGTAAGGATCATGTAGTTGCATCAACAAAGGTAGATGTGTTTTATGCCCAGTTTGAGAAAGATTTCTCTTTAATAGCTTGCATGGCAAGCTTAGAAAATAGCAATGTGTGTCATATTGATTCAAGAGCATCCTTCCACATGACTGGGAACAAGAAGAATTTTTGCCATCTGAAGGAGGACATGTAGTTTCGAATTGAGATAGGAGATGATGGCATGTATGAAACTAGAGGAGTTGGTACTATCAGTTTTCAAAGGGAGTCAAGTAATTGTAAACAACCCACCTTACCCTAGGTGAAGTGTTAACTTCCTAATCCAACTCCCTAGTTACAGTAAGAGAAGTGGGATAATATTTTTATTTATATATTGCCTTTCTTTTGATTTCTTAAACCTCAACATAGATGTCACCATTGTGTCTATCTCAACGAGACGTTTTCAATGATATAAAGTTTTACCTCATTTGGACTTCGAAAACTCAAATTATGTTTGGTTAAGTTCCATTCATTTAAATTACCATTTTTATTTTTTCTGCCACGTGGCATATCACCCTGGCATAAATACATTCAGGGTCAACGACCTTTCAACCTAAGAGTATCCCCAGCCATGCAGTCACAATGGTCCACATACTATACAATATAGTCACGTATATTTTACACTATGCATATGTCTTGTTGTCTTTACATATATACTATATACATACATCCAACGATCCATTTGCCACTGTTCATCTGATGATCAAAAATCGCGCGACAAATCCAACGACAAGCGGGGCTTCACTCCTTCCTTGCTGGCGTCACAAGGGTAGAGCCCCTGTTGAGATAAGGATTATAGATGTAACTCACACCATCCGACGACTGAGATGGTCAGGGGTTGGGCTACGCTGCAATTTTCCTTCGTCGATCTATGAGGTTACGTTTTCATCGTTGATTCAAACTCTATGTGCCAATGCATAATGTACAAAATATATATATATATATATATATATATATATATATATATATATATATTCATAAACCTCGCTATTACGATGTACCAACACGTTACACACATATGTGCATATACGCATCTTATGGTTCACAATATTCCACACATTCAACGGTGGATGGGACTCACAACCTCAATCTGTCACCTGTCCAACGAACATGATGGAGTATGTTAGATCAACGACGAAGAGTGGAACGCGATCACCATTCCACAGCAAGTTTTCACACATCAATCCAATGACCATTCGGCACTTAATCCATCTAACGGTCCTGCGCAATAACGCTAACCCCCCAAGATCAGGAACTTACCCATTCGGCCTCTCAAAGGTTAGTGGTTTCCCTTGATGACCAAATCAATATAGAATAACCTATAAAAGTAACCAGATTCACATGGAGGAGTGCTCTATAGGAAACAAATTCTTTCATGTCTATGACTTAAAGGCAGTGTCATGCAAAACCAAGAAGCATAAAACCAAGTCATCAAAGCTCTTTAAGACAATTTCATCTATGGCAAGGAGAACGGGGCCTTCTCAGGCCTAAGCTTGGAGAAGTAGAAATACCGACCCAAGAACTTGGGTCTGCGTTATTGGAAGGCTTAGAGCAACATTAATATAAAATAAGCAAGCCAACATGGCCAGAGAGGAGAAAAGAATTTCCAATATTCTACCTCAGAATTGTATGTAGTGTTGATACAAGCTTGCAATAAAAGCAAGTTCATTTTGTTGCAATATATGAGGGAGTTTCCATATAAGTTATTATTAGAGAATAAGCATTACATACACTCTACTAGAATACAATTTTAAGCTAAGCACCATGACTAGAACCAGCCATTCATGCAGATATTTACGACATTGTTCTAGCACCTTCAAGCAATTTCAACAACGTACCAATTAGCTTTTAGAAGCCATAAAATTCAAACTATGCCTTATACAAATGATAACATCAATTCAATCAAAATAACTATATATTCATTATTATTAAAAACTTGATACACTTATCTTGAAGACTATTGGGAAACTGAGTCTGGGACTAGGACTCTCCACCTAAGTGTTAAAAAATGAAACTAGGTTTGGTCTTCATAATGATATTTACACTTATATCATTGTATATTTTATGTAAAAAAAAAGGAGAAAAAAAGAAAAATAATAATAGTAATTATTATTATTATTATTTTATTAAATAAGCATGTTCTTCATGCTTCTAGGTTTTCTTGAGTTAAAGAGTCGAAGTTGCATTTGGACCTATTATAAAGAAGAAGAAAAATTAAAATATATAATTTGGGTCAAAAGCCCCTCTAGATGCCAAGTCGACCTATTTGTCAAGTCGGCCCAACCCGAAAGGACATGTCTATTCGCACCCTTTTGGACAAAATAGATAGAGGATGATTTGAGTTCATTTGGACACACAATTCACTCAACCAATTCTGAAATTTCACACGAGGGCCAAAGTCTGAAGTTGGAAAGGAGTTTGTGGAAGTTTTGCCTCATGTTATCTCTTGATGAATATTTGTTGTTGGTCTCTTGCTTGATGGATTTACTGTGCAGAAAGAAGGTTTGACTTGGCATCTAGAAGGCCGATATTTTTTTGCAGTCATGGGTCTTGGATATCTCACTTTGATTTGATTCTATAAGGAGAGAATTTTCTAGGTTTTCCCCTTGGAGGGGTTTTGCCCTAGCTTGAAGCCTATATCTTGTGTTTCTTGTATATTGTGATCTTCATATTTTTACGTTTGGTAATTTGGTAATTGATTGATGAAAGAAGAAAATAATAATAATAAAAAGCCAACAAATTCACAAATAATGATCAAAGAAAAGAGAAATCTAAGTTAAGAATGCTATCCTCCCGATTTCTCAACATGGAATTAGAGCAAAGGTTTGAATGAGGAGGCTTGAAGATCACTTTGTTGGCAGTTGAATCGAAGTATGATGCATCTTGTGGCTTGATAGAGGTTCATTATGCATTCATGGGCTAACATTACAGTATTCTACAACAATATTTTGTTATGGACTGTAAACCCTTTTTAATCAACAGTAACTCGCTCTTTAATGTTGGGACTTGATTATATACCACGGTGGCTCTTTAATTTGGTCTTGAGGCTCAATTCATATTCGATCAAATGCATTCTATATTAGTGTAGTTAGAGTAGGTTCACATAATGTCTCAATACATGTTACAGTGGTTCACTTGCTTTATTTTGTGGCTCTTATTGAATTTCATAAGTTCGCACTATAGTTTTGTGGTGACTATGGCAGCGCATCGTATCTATGTCTATGGATTTCGCACATCTCTGAGGTTTAGACTCACAGTGCTCACCTTTTTGTGGCTCTATGATATCTCAAAGGACCTAATACTTAATGTAGCTCGCATATATAACTTCACAGTGTGGTTTGATATACAATGGTATCATTTCTAGTAACGCAATTGAAGTGGCTTGTTATCATCTCAATTCTTTGTACCTCGCTTGTATGTGGATTTCAATGGTTCATTTTGCATCCTTTGAGGATCATAAGAAGCTTATTTTGCTCATGTTATCTCTATATTTTGCATTACAGTGATCACATAAGGCTTCATGGCCCACATATCTCTAATAGTCTCACATATGATTATTCGCATATTTTGGAGGCTCGCTTTCATTGTGGCTTCATATTATCTATGGGAATCTCGCACTATATGTACATTATTGATATCCGTGGACTCGATATATTTATAGAATGCTCTGTGGATTGCTCTATGCACTCATAGTCATATCATAATTATCACAGTTTGGTTTGACTCGTATTGTTGACATCGAATTACCTATGGCTCACTCGCTCTACATGTGACAATGATTCGGTGCTTCAATAACAGTAAATCGAATCATACAGTGGTTTGGAAATCACATCATTGGCACACAATGATTCATACGATTTTTGCTTAGGGGCTCATTGAGTAATCTGTGGCTCAGAATCCCACAGTAATTTTCATATACCAATACAAAGACTCATTTGTATGATGATCTTGTTGAGAATTTGGTAGGGCAGTGCTTAATTCAATTCTTTTACTCGATAACTGCTTGTGTTATACTTGTTATTCTTTTATTAAATAGATATTATATTTATTAACTTATCATGTCAATTATCAAAAACACAAGAGACGCGGAATTTTGGTTCTTCAAGCTAGGGCCAAAACCTCTTCCTCTTGGAGAGGAAAACCCGAAAGTAATTCTTCTTCTAGATCTTCAATTGACAAGTACCATGGCCATGACATGCACCTTTGACACCAGTATGCATCCAAGACCTTGTCACTGCTCTTTCTCGGCTTCTCTAGTTGATCCCTTCTTTCTGCACTGTAATGCACCAAGAATACGAAACTCGGTTCCTAGCCTCTCTTTCTGCCCTTTCTTTGATCCGACCTTGGCTTTCAAGAGACTCCTTGTTGGTCTCTTTTCACCACACTTCAGATTTCTCGAAGGCTTCAAGATCGTGCCTTATAAGTATTCCTTCTCCTTCTTGTAGATATCTTCGGCCTTCCTGAAGTGATTGAACTGTAATTGCCTTTATACTTTGCGGACTTTCCTCCCTCTACTTTCCTTCTCTTCTTATAGAAGGTTTGAAGTCTTGTAGAAGCAGTATTGAAGATATATTGAAGTCCTCTTGAGCATCTTTGAAGACCATCTAGTGTATTTGAAGAAGATTGCGCTGACTTGAGGTAGCAAACCTTGGAACACCACTAAGGTCGAGAATATTTTTGAGACAGTTATTGAAGACATCTTGAAGCATTGTTGAAGACTCCCTTGGAGAGTTTTTGGAGAAGTCCTTAAAGAGGCTTAGAGCAGGTGCAGAACTTGGGTTGCCTGGTGAAAACACCTTGAAGGATACTTGAAGATATTTGGAAGACTTGTAGAAGCTGGAAGTTGGTATTGGAGATATTATTGGAGAACATGATGCATTAGCCATCATGAGGTAACCTTGGAGAAAGTGTTTGGGTGACATGAAGAACAATGGAAACACCTTCATGTGAACAACAAAGTTGTCATTGATGAAGTGATGTGGAGACTAAGTGAGGGGATAGCTGAAGATTGTCAGGGCTCATTGAAGAAGACATTGGGAGCTATGAAGTATAACCAAATATACCTTGACGAATTGAAGCAGGAGGTTGGAGCCTCATAGAGACAAGGTTTGTGCCTTGGAAAGACCAAGCCGGTGCTTGGCACAATACAGGTTGGATCCTGGAAGATTGTAGTCTTCATCTAGGGTTGTAGCCCTATATCATTATTGTACTTTACTTATTGTAAAGAATAAATTAATAAAATTATCTATTCCATCATTATTCATTTTGTGTTCTAAATATAAGTGATCTAACTGGTAAAAATAACAATTGAAAAGAAATATTGATTCACCCCCCTCAGTATTTCCAACATATATAACTTCATAGTGTGGTTTGATATAATAAGATATCATCTCTAGTAACATAATTTAAGTGGCTTGTTATCATCTCAATTCGGTGTATCTTGCTTGTATGTGGATTTCAATGGTTCATTTTGCATCCTTTGTGGATCATAAGAAGCTTCTTTTGCTCATGTTATCTCTTTATTTTGCATTACATTGATCACATAAGGCTTCATGGCCTGCATACCTCCAATAGTCTCACATATGATTATTCACATATTTTGGAGGCTCGCTTTCATTGTGGCTTCATATTATCTATGGGAATCTCGCACTATATGTACATTATCGATATCCGTGGACATGATATATTTATAGTATGCTCTATGGATTGCTCTATGCATTCATAGTCATATCATAATGATCACAGTTTGGTTTGAATCATATCATTGGCATCGAATTACTTATGGCTCACTCGCTCTACATGTGACAATGATCTGGTGCTTCAGTAATAGTAAATCGTATCATACAGTGGTTTGGCAATCACATCGTTTGCACATAATGGTTCATATGATTTATGCTCAGGGGCTCGTTGAGTAATCTGTGGCTCAGAATCCCACAGTAATTTGCATATACCATACAAAGACTCATTTATATGATGATCTTATTGAGAATTTGGTAGGGCAGTGCTTAATTCAATTCTATTACTTGATAACTACTTGTGTTATACTTGTTAAGCTTATATTACTTAGATCTTATCTTTATTAACTTATCAGGTCAATTATCAAAAACACAAGAGACAAAATTTTGGTTGTTCAAGCCAGGGCCAAAACCTCTCCCTCTTGGAGAGGAAAACTCGAAAGTAATTCTTTTTCTAGATCTTCAATTGAAAAGTACCATGACCATGACATAGGCCGTTGATACCAGTATGCCTCCAAGACCTTGTCATTGCTCTTTCTCGGCTTCTCTAGTTGATCCCTTCTTTCTGCAATGTACTACACCAAGAATAGGAAACTCGGTTCCTAGCCTCTCTTTCTGCCCTTTCTTTGATCTGACCTTGGCTTTCAATAGACTCCTTGTTGGTCTCGTTTTGCCACACTTCAAATTTCTCTAAGGCTTCAAGACCGTGCCTTATAAGTATTCCTTCTCCTTGTTGTAGATATCTTCGACCTTCCTGAAGTGACTGCACTGTAATTGCATTTATAACTTGCAGACTTTCCTCCCTCTACTTTCCTTCTCTTCTTGTTGTATTAGACTTCGGTTCCCTTGAACTTGTGTGTGGCATCCCAAGACAAAACAACAGTTGTCATCCTTCACGCTGTGGGTACCTTCTTGAGATATGCGAAGATGGAGTAGACTTTAGGACATAGATAATGCACTTGTATCTAGACCCAATCACAGATTCTTTCGTTGAAATTCCTTGTCTTCTCGCACTGGATTACAGACCTTGTACTTCACACTTTTCCATAGAACTTGAGGTATGTATACCTTTCTTCACTTACAGATTAGCCCTTTATCTTTTCTCCAATTAAAATCCCTATCTCGCACTTTTATTGCAGACACTTGACCAAATTGCTTGCTTGATAATGAGGTCGTAATCCTTCTTATATAGGGATTGTCTTCTAGCATGTAGGCTGACTTGTCTTCCATGAGGTGAGCCAACTTTTTCTAGCATATTTTAGGCTAACTTGTTCAAGGATATATGCATCACATTTGAGCTTACTTTCATAAACATATTGACAAGGTCTTGAGGCATAATTTTACATCAATAAATGTCCTTTACAAGTGTAACAATCCTTCATATACATGACTCTAAATTATACATTTATGACAAGATTACAATCCCTAAAGACATCAAGAAGAAGTCTTTGACATATAATAAAAACTCCTTGCTCATGAAACCCATGATACAAGCATTACAAAAATACATTTTAGTATCTTTGTCTTCTTCATTACATAAATTCATAATTACAAATCATTATGAAGACCTAACCTAGTTACACTTTCCAACACTCCCTCTTAACTAGGGAGTTATTAATAATGGTACATGGTCAATCTCAATATGAAGAATCTCATAAGAAGAATTTGATTGGTAATCATCTATTATAGCATCATATTAACCAACATTGTTACAATGTAAGGTCTTCACTAACAACTTCATCTCTCCACGAGACCATGAGCTATAATGCTGGTGAGACCAATGATTGTAGACAAGTTTATCATTGTCTCCAAGGTACATACTCCACCCAGATTTTCACCAAGTATGACCTATTAAGACTATTCTTATCGGGATAGCTAATCCTCAAAGAATATTCGTCCTTTCAAGACTACTTTTTCCATGGATGTCCTAATACATCCCAAAATACTATCGGATGCCAGATGATTACCCAACCCCACATTCTGTCTTCTAGAATGATGTGTCTATCTCTCCCTCTCAACTAGGGAGGACATATTTCACAAAAGAATGTATTTAAGCTTCCCTCTTGGATTAGGAATTACAGAGTTTATTCTAAGTAAGAAACTTATTATTAGTGATCTGAAATTGAACTTTTAGTTCTAACTCAGATTAAACTTTAAAACATGTATACGGAAAAATGATTAAAAATCATTTAATTGAATGCTTTAATAAAATATGTTCAATAACATAAGCAAACATTCACAAGAAAGAGAACAACACAATTGATAACAGAGTTCACCCCCTCCACTGGGCTACCTCTCTGGATTCGCCTCCAATAGGACGAATCGATCTATTGTCTTTCTGAATAGAGATAAATGTACATTGACTTTTACATCAAGGTGGCTAGTCGAGAACTCTCAACTATACGTCCATACTCTAAAAGACTCATGAGCTATCCAAGCTTTGCTCGAAAATTACTTTTCCAAGCACTCCAAATCTCTCCTTACTCTCTTTCTCCTTATCTTTCTTGTACATAGAATGGCATTATATAGCTCTTAAGAGCCTAAAACTAAGGAAATATCTCCTTATCTCTGATTTTAAGGAGGAAATAATTCTCATATCCCTTAAAATTTTCTCATGAGATTTCTATGGAGGAAATATCTCAATCTATACTTTCAAGGGCCTTATCCACAAAACCTTAGGGATGAGAATAATCTATCAACTTCAATATGATTTTAGAAATTGAATTTTTGAATAGTTGAGGAAAATCCTCTCAACATTTTCAATTCCTATTTTACAAATATATGAGCACATTTAATTAAAAATAAAGACATCCTCAACCTAGGCTTAACATGAGTATATCTTCTTCATAGTGCTCCTTGCGTTTTTTAGATCCTCCTGGATCAAACCTCCCCATTAAAAAAACTTTTAGTCCTCTAAAAGTATTTTTTTAAATTTGAAGTTGATTTTGAATGAAGTCCATTCTTCCTCTAAATTTTGGGAACAATTTTGTTTGTATTTGATGTAATCTTGCATGCTACCTTGTTGGAATCGATGTTGAACTTCCACATTGATTCTCCCTTCTCCATAACATGCTTTGAATGTTGCACCAAATCTTAACCAAACAGGGAGATGAAAATTGAATTTTGTGTCATGCTAGAATCATACTGGAAACAACCTTGACTGTCTATAAATCGATGTCAAGAGCCCATACCATTAATCCAGCTACCTGCAAATTGAGCTACCATAGCCCATCCTGAATTTGGAAACCGTTGTGAAGATCGAACTATTGTGTCGTATAATTTTTACAATAAACAATTGCTTCCCTATGCTCATTGCTCCAACACTAACAACAACAATATCTGCCTCTAGTTCCCTGCACATTTCCGTTTTCATCCGTGCCAAATCCCGTGGCCACTTTTCCTTTAATAGCCTTTATAGAAAACAACTATATCAGTAGTGAAAAGAATAGGCATGCACCATGTTCCATTCCTTTCACCCATGCGCTCAATGCACTAAATTCGAAATCCAAAAGTGCATTTATATCTGTAGCCTCATGATTTCCCCGAATCAAATGAACATTGTGTGGATATTCTGTCAATCCTTTCTGGACTTGTTCATGATCAATCATGTCCAATGGAACAACTTCAACCTCAATGATATCAATGTATAAGTTTGCATGGATAAACACAAATCCGCTGCTAACAAATACTTAGACCAAGTTTGAGTTCAGCAATAGTTGCAACATGTATTGGCAATATACCCATCTGTCCATTTGTAGCAAGTACGATAACCATGTCTACCTCCTTGTAGGTCAATCAGACTAGTATAACAAGACGAAGTTAACGGCAATCTTGGTGAGAATCGATTCGGGAACCACAGGGCGCGCGTTCATGAATGACAATGGGGTCTGTGGAGGCTCCATATTGGGTGCCACCTTTCTCCAGGCCGCTATGAAGTATTGGTGTGCGGCATCAGTAACAATAACTGGAGTATTATTCGCAAATCCCCATCTGCCCGCTACTACTCCTTTCCCTCCTACTATTGCAGAGAAGACTGTTGGCTTCAACAGAGAACACAATGCTCGATGGCTCATCATTATGATGATGGCTTACAAACCATTTTGTATCAAATTCTACAGAGCGTGAAAACCTATGTTCTACATGATCACAAAGCTCAGCGATTTCATTGTAATCTACGAAGAATTGTCAGCGCACTCTTTGAGCTTACAATTCGAGCCACGAGACCCTCCAAAAATCCAGTTCGAATCTCAGCACACATTATATGCGTATTGTGCATCGTGGTCTGAAGATTATCAAGCGTCTCTTGGTGATACTCATGTGAACCGTGAGAGAAGTTGAATCGGGCAACATTCATCCCAGCCCTTTTTCAACCATCGCAACACTCTTAGATGTAGGGCCCAGTGTATACACAATCTTGGTATTTGGATCCCTCCCATCGTTGGAATTTTTAATGCCGATGTTAGCCATTACAAAACCTAAAATGGATCTACAGAAGCTCGGATTCGCAGAAGATAAGATGAGTACAATCACCTCAGATCCTCACCAAGAACAAAGACAACAACAATTGTATAACTATTTCCGTAGCTATTTTTGGCATATGCTCCAGCTTCTACCATTAGTTCAGCAATTGACGCATATTTCTCGCATTCAATTCTTCTTCTTCGTAGACGTGGCCTGACTTTTGGATCGGCTTCCAACATTTGCGGAATTCGGCATCTAGATGTACCGCTGATCATGCCACAAAATCTTCAATCTGTTGATGAAATCATGGAACCAATTCTGCAACAGATCTGAAGAAACTTCATCAAAAAAATATCCTTCACAATATGTGCGCGCCGATAACTCCTCCAAAACTGAAGCGATGATCCATCTGATGAGATAGAAACAACTTTGCTGGTGCAAAGCACATTAGCCTATGTTGATCATGGAGAACATTCCTCGTCTGTACAAGCGAATGACCAAACCCAGTTCTTATAAATTCCCTACTGACAGTCAAATGCCCATTCCAAATCAATTCAGTCACATAGTATTTCTAACAATTCTAGACACTCTTCGAGAGAGCTTTTCCACCATATGAAACTAGACTTTTGCCCACTTATCAACAGACTCCGCTGTTGCTTTAAGGTGACAAAAATTGATAGCATTAAGTTTACTGAATGCAGGGAATTTTCTGTCATTTCTGCGACCCAAAGAGAGTTATTTTGATCTCGTTTTTGCTTCCCTTTCGCCAGCAAACTCTATGTAGTTCCGTTCATTAAATGAATGCAACCAAAGGGCTAATATCCATCCTTAACTTCAGTGGAAGCTATGTGAGTATAAATATACTTCTGCTTGAACTCAACTATTTGTTGCTTAAATTCTTTCAGAGAGACATCCTCGTGCGCAACTTGCCATTTCTGGTTGCAAGCAGGGAAAAAGCTCTCGTCCAAAAACAACCCTAACTCGGGAGCTGTTGGCACATTCATATTCACATCCTTTCTTAGAGCTCTGGAAATTATGAACTCAGGAGCATAATTTTGCATCATCGCAACAACCAGGCCTATCATTTTGCGTATCTGGTGAAGTACAAAACTCTGACCAAGAACTGTGCATTTCACAAAATCCATGTCATTAATGGTAAAAACATCACTGACCTCAAATGTTAGGATGTACTAATTTGCAGTTGGATCTTATGCTTTAATGCGGGTCGTGAAATTGTGGAAATTATGAGTCCCAACAAACTGCTTCAGGATGCTATTGAAGCGATCTCTTTCCTTCTCTCCATATTGGAAGCTGCTCTTCATAGGTACCCCATGATCATCCTGTTCTTTCGAAACAAAATTAGAAGCTTGCCTTATAGCTACATCTAGAGCATCCAGAGAGAGGTTCCCATCTCCTATTTCAACAAAGAAATGCCATACATCGAGAATGGCTATTTGCAGCTACAAATTTTCATTAACACTATCTAACCAAAATAATTCTAAAGCAATCATCCCATAACACAATATATATCTTATATGTGTTGTATAAAATGTAGAGAAAACATTCAAATGCCAAGTTTATTACTTTGCAGTACAATGATTCCAATGAAGCCTTGGTTTCTTTACAAATTTATGTTTAGCAACCAAAATAATTCCATCCAGTTTACAGAACATTCAAAAGACAACCAGGTGAATTTAATTCAGCATAAATGATATCCATTGCTTACCCAACCATGTGAATGGATTTTCTTTGATCGGCTTTGTTTCATCACGAATACTGTTTGCTTGTGCTTTTGTTGCAGGTTTCTTCCGCAACTTCGGAAGATATATTTGCGAGAACTGTTTATTCTGCTTGTGTCGAAGCTCTGGATATAGATCCCAACAATTCTCCTTCTGGTGCCCATTTCTTCCACAATGAACACAAAAATGCACTTGTCGATTCCTTGGCAGAAATGATTTTAAACCTTGATCAGGAGAACAAGATTTAGCTCTTCTCTTGAAGCGCTCATCTCTTCATGGCGATTTCATTCCATCACCATTACCACCATGATTCGAATTTCTTGCCTCTGCAGATTTGGAACTCTCTCCAATTTCTGTATAGCCCAATCCTGCCTTATGAGGTTGTCTCTTCACCTCAATAGGATTAATGATACGTTGACCATTAACCCAAGGCCTCTTCTGTCGTATCCCATCTTGGTTAACAATTTCATACGAATCCCCTTGGTATGATTTTCAAAATCTGCAAACGATACATCATTAACATAATTATCAGAAGGTATAGAAAATGAAATGCTTCGTACCTCCTTAGACACTTGATTATCTTTTGATTCTTTGTCAATGACGAAGTAGAATATGATGCTCCATGAGAACTACGTTTCTCACATGGCTGATAGAAAGAATCCTTCATTGGCTCTTTCAAAACATCTCTGTCCTTTGTGGCTTCAAGCAATCTTTTCAGCTTGAGATTCTCCTCTCGAAGTGCTGAATTACTCTCTTCCAATTCATTTATCTGCTTACGCAACTGAAAATCCTTGTACATTTCTTCTACCATTTCTTTCATAGTTAAGAAAGTTTCCCAATTTTGTTAAAGAAAGGAATCAAAAGATGACATTTTGAATCAAAACGATTTACCTTCTCCTTCTTCTGCTTGCCTGAGCTAAAACTGGAAGATGTACCCACTAAACTAGGTAATGAACATGCTTCAATACCAAACTTGATCTGAAATTGAACTTTTAGTTCTAAATCAGATTAAATTTTAAAACATGTATACGGAAAAATGATAAAAAATCATTTAATTGACTGCTTTAATAAAATATGTTCAATAACATAAGCAAACATTCACAAGAAAGAGAACAACACAATTGATAATGGAGTTCATCCCCTCCACTGGGCTACCTCTCCGGATTCGCCTCCAATAGGACAAATCGATCTATTGTCTTTTTGAATAGAGATAAATGTACATTGACTTTTACATCAAGGTGGCCAGCCGAGAACTCTCAACTATACATCCATACTCTGAAAGACTCATGAGCTATCCAAGCTCTGCTTGAAAATTACTTTTCCAAGCACTCCAAATCTCTCCTTACCTTTCCTGTACATAGAATGGCATTATATAGCTCTTAAGAGCCTAAAACTGAGGAAATGTCTCCTTATCTCTGATTTTAAGGAGGAAATCATTCTCATATCCCTTAAAATTTTCTCATGATATTTCTATGGAGGAAATATCTCAATCTCTACTTTCAAGGGCCTTATCCCCAAAACTTTAGGGATGAGAATAATCTATCAACTTCAATATGATTTTAGAAATCGAATTTTTTAATTGTTGAGGAAAATCCTCTAAACATTTTCAATTTCTATTTTACAAATAATGAGCACATTTAATTAAAAATAAAGACATCCTCAACCTAGGCTTAACATGAGTATATCTTCTTCATAGTGCTCCTTGGGTTGTATAGATCCTCCTGGATCAATTAGGCTCCCTCTTAATTAGAGACCTGCAACAACAATGATGAAAAATATCTAGTTGCTCATGAAGAACTTCTTTCATTGATGTCATGAATTGAGGAGCCTTCAACTTTTTGAATCTCTTCTTAGGGCACAAATCATCCGTCACTTTCATCCAAGAGCCATGCCTTTTATCAAAAAGTGATCCATCAATCTTCTCATCTAGTCTAGCTTCATGTTATGCTTCTTTCTTTCAAACCTTATATCTCCCAAGGATTTTTCATCCTGACATATGGTTATCAACCTGTGGAAGACATCTACTTCCATTTGGCATCCCTGCATAAACTCATCAGGCATTATTCAATTATAAATATGAATACTTAAATTAAAAGTTACCTCAGTGATGATCTTTCACCATAACATCCTTATTATAGGCATCGACATCCTTTCTATATGTTGAGACATCTCCAAAAGTTATGTATTTCCAAGGGTCTTCATTTTTTCTAGACTTCTTATCAGAGTCTACATATCTTCCTAGGATATTTTCTAGTCGAGTCTTCTTGGCTTCCTTGGATGTTGACTGCCGCTTTTCATGATTGGACTTTTTCGCGATCTCTTCCTTTTTCTCTCTTTCTCCACACAATTTTATTTCATTCCCAGGAACTTCCAATGTGTGGCTCCTTTATAATATATAATCACCTCATATTCCACATGAGGACATATTATGTTGATTTCGTCTGGTGTGGAACATGTCTATTGACAACCTATGCATCGGAAGAGTTTTTGTTTTCTTTGATCATACTTCTTCTACCTGCAGCCGTATGACTTGTTTACATAGCATCCAGTGTCAGCATAAATATATATGTACCTCATTTCCTTCTTTGAGTCATTCTGCAGTAGTTTTCCTTGGAGTAAGGAATTTCATTCCCTTGACCCGCTTTATCAATATGTCATCATATCCCGATCCCAAAATTTTGCAAATTAGAATTCTAAAAAAAAAACATGTTGCTTTCTTTCTAACTAGTGAATCCAAATAGGATTCCATTATAAAATGGCAGCACCTATTTCCATATTGATTACTGAACGATGACCCTTGATCTAGATGATTGCCTTACATAAATGTTGTTTTCAATGAGGTTGCTAGGAATATATATGTCACAAAGATGCGTTGGACATCCTCCTATGATGAGTTATCCTCCTTCAATGCTTCCATCATGATGCCAATTCTAAGAGATGCATCTATATTATATACAATGTTTCCTAACATACTATTTTACAACTGACAGATAACTCTTAAAGAGTAAGATGATCTCAATCATAATAGAGATCCTTCACTTATTCTTTCTTAGACTTTTTGAATCTGGTTCTTTTATTTCTCTGGTGACATGGGATTCTTCCTTCTTCCTCTTGTCCTTGTTAGATTTGGTACAATCCATTTTATAGTGCCCAAGTTCATTACATCCATAGCATCGGATCTTATCCATGTTTCTTTCTTTCTTTTGAGGACCAAACTTTCCAAATTTTTATTTTCTTCTTGACATAATAGTATTGGCTTTATTTGATCTAGTTTCTTATGTCTTATATAAAGACCATATATCCTAGAATGGAATTGATTCTTTCTTCCCATAGGTGTTGGAAGTGAGGCTTCCCCATTCCTTTGGTAAACCATTTAGTACCATAGTGAGTATTTCTCCATCAAACACTACTTCTCCTAATTTCTGCAGTTGATCTCGAATTTCGGAAATCTCCATAAAATATGAATTTATTCATTCCTCTCTTGACATCTTTAACTTGAATAGTTCTTGTCTTAGAGACAATATTTCTCTTGCAGTACTTACCGAGAATAGCTCCATTAATTTATCATATATCTCTTTTGGGGATTCTATATTTGATACATAGGGAATGATAGAGTCCTTTATGGATTCTATAAGAATCCTTCGGGATCTTATATCTCCCTTCATGTATTTTGTATAAGCTTGAGTATCTTCTTTTGATGGTTCAACTGAATATCCTTTGACATAGTCCATTACTTCATTTTCAATTAAGTTTAGATATGTCCTTATCTTCCATGCATGAAAGTTTTCAGTGCTAGACAATTTGTTGCTTTCCTTACGAAAATTCATTTTGACAGATTCATATGGAGAAATTAGGATACTTACTTGAGTATACGCTTTCTTCTTTTATCAGCTTCCTTGTTGATGATGATGTAGAAGATAGTAGGAATTCCATCCTTGATTGGCTTCTTCAAGAGAGCTAAATCACCTTGTATCCTTGATGGTGATGACGGCTTGATGGTGACTTTAACAAAGTTGATTTGATTTCAAGCACCAAATAGTTATTGATGGTGATGGCTTTTACACAGAGTCCTTGATTTCCTTGAGATGGTTTTCCAATTTTTGCAAACAACCTCTTAAGAAACCAAAGATTGATACGTAGTTTTCTAATTTTTGTCTTCTAGAAAATTGATCCTTGATCTTCTTGGTATTTGAGTGTCTTCTTGTCAAATAGTCCTTTCTAGCACCTTAGCTTTGATACCATGTTGAGAATTTGGTAGGGCAGTGCTTAATTCAATTCTCTTGATAACTTATTGTGTTATACTTGTTATGCTTTTATTACTTAGATTTTATCTTTATTAACTTATCAAGTCAATTACCAAAAACACAAGAGACACAGAATTTTGGGTCTTCAAGCAAGGGCCAAAATCTCTCCCTCTTGGAGAGGAAAACCGAATGTAATTCTTCTTCTAGATATTCAATAGACAAGTACCATGACCATGACACAGACCTTTGACACCAGTATGCCTCCAAGACCTTGTCACTGCTCTTTCTCGGCTTCTCTAGTTCATCCCTTATTTCTGCACTATACTACACCAACACTAGAAAACTCGATTCCTAGCCTCTCTTTCTGCACTATACTGCACCAACACAAGAAAAATCGATTCCTAGCCTCTCTTTCTGCGCTTTCTTTGATCTAACCTTGGATTTCAAGAGACTCCTTGTTGGTCTCTTTTCGCCACACTTCATATTTCTCTAAGGCTTCAAGACTGTGCCTTATAAGTAGCCTTTCTCCTTGTTGTATATATCATCGGCCTTCCTGAAGTGATTGAACTATAATTGCCTTTAAACCTTGCATACTTGCCTTCCTCTATGTTCCTTCTCTTCCTGTTGTAGTAGAATTCGGTTCCCTTGAACTTGTGTGTAGCAGCCCAAGACAGAACAATATTTGTCCTCCTTCACGTTGTGATTACCTTCCTAAGATATGTGAAGATGGAGTAGACTTTAAGACATAGATAACACACTTGTATCTAGACCCAATCATAGATTCTTTCGCTGAAATTCCTTGTCTTATCGCACTGGATTACAGACCCTGTTCTTCACACTTTTCCACAGAACTTGAGGTGTGTATACGTTTCTTCCCTTCGCATACTAGCCCTTTATCTTCACTCCAATTACAGTCCCTATCTCGCACTTTTATTGCAGACACTTAACCGAATTTCTTGCTTGATAATGAGGTCTCAATCATCCTTATATAGGGATTTTTTTCTAGCATGTAGGCCGCCTTGTCTTCCATGAGGTGAGCCGAATTCTTCCAACGTCTTTTAGGCCGACTTTTTCAAGGATATATGCATCACATTTGAGCTTACTTTCATGAGCATATTGACAAGGTCTCGAGGCATACTTTTACATCAATAAATGTCCTTTACAAGTATAACTATCCTTCATATACATGACTCTAAATTATACATTTATGACAAGATGACAATCCCTAAAGACATCAAGAAGAAGTCTTTGACCTATAATAAAAACTCCTTGCTCATGAAACCCATGATGCAAGCATTAAAAAACTGCATTTTATTATCTTTGTCTTCTTCATTACATAAATTCATAATTACAAGTCATTATGAAGACCTAACCTAGTTACACTTTCCAACAAATCTCGCTTTAGATAATCTCACACTAGTCTATGTGGTTCTATAGCCTCTTCCTATACACTTCTAAAGTGGTTTCATTATCCTATGGACTTTCTATATCACATATCTCTTTATACTCTACATAGTGAATGGTCTCTTATGACAGTGACAAAGATGACTCTAGCTCTATCCATTGGGCAACGATCTTGAAGAAAATCTTAACAGTAATAAATTTACTCCTGATAGTGGTTTGTGGATAGACAATGACTAATGACATGACAGTGGCACATTGTTGGCTTGCATAAACACTATATATTAAGATTAGCACACATTGATAGCTCACATATATAGAATTTCTCTCATGCACTTGTTATTCAAGGAGTGGAACGTACGATAAAAGCATCAATTGAGCAGTTGAATGCACAACTTGTGTCGTGATAATGATCTAATTGTGGTTCATGTTTCGTAAGCCTAATAGTTGATCATATTCATAGCAAAGTCCAAGAATAGAAGTAGCATCTACATCATGGAAGTAACAATAATGTAGAAGTACAACTACAATATATTTTGGAATAAAAACGTTGAGAATCATATGCCTTGGAAGCATGGATACTATAGCATAAATCCTTGACAAGGAATGAAGGACAAAATGTTTGGAGAACAAAATAAAGCTTGAATGTCTCTTTGAAACAACTTCCTTTAATAATGAAAGTCAGGTAAATTCAAGAAGAGGTACGCATAAATCTTAATCATTTAAAATTTATGTTGCTATGATAAATAATCTTTGCATATAATATATGTCAATAGTATAATTAGGGTTTTTCAGTATGCTTGTAGGGTTTTGAAGGTATTGATGACTATGAAATTGCTAGGGTTTGAAGCTAACATTTTCCATATCCTAAGAATCTAGGGTTTGTAGGATTTGCAAAAATTGTGAAGTCCTGAAGACTCTTGATATTTAGGGTTTCTAAACCCTAGATTGAATTAACCCTAGGACCAAAAAACCATAACCCTCGTTAATTTTTCCCTCTAAATGAAACCATAAATCGTGAGAAATGGTATCTAGGGTTTGCAAGATTATCTTTAATATTAAAACCCCAAGACAATCTAGGGCAGGCGTTAAAACTCTATCAAGGGTTGAATTGGATAAAACCTAATGACCTACCAGGCCTATGACTCCACAATAGGCAGCTTAAAAAAAACAGTAGAGGCTACACTAGAAGTCTCAAATCAGATACTTTAACCCTTCAAATCTCTATCAATTTCATTAAACTCTCCTCATATTATTTATATAAACAGGAAGGATTCAATTTTCTGAGTTTATCATCTTATGCGCTATTTGGAAGACCTGGTCATGATTGAGGGAACACATCATCATATCAACCCTTTGTTCCTCAAAACCCATGTGCTCGTTTTCCTTCAGGACAGCTTGATGTATGAGAATCGTGGAGGTGAGAACAGGAACCCAACTGCTGGAACATGAACTGAAATTCTGGAACAGGAACTGTACACCCTCTTTGGTAAATACATTTGATCGGCTAGGGCAAAAAAAAAAAAATCATACAAAACTTGGGCACATATATTATAGATCTCATGAAGATCTTCAGTGTTTTTGCTAATTGTTCAAAGACAAATAATTCTACTCTATAGATGTGCCCACACAATGTTTCAGACTAGATGCATTTCTTTATCCCCTTTCAATATTCCTATGCAATAATTCGGTGTGTTTGAAAAACCATTCCACGGGCATCTTAGTACATTCTCAAGAGCGATTTCCCTAAGTATTATATATCACATCACCATTAGCACATTCCTCTTCTTGTATAATATCTAACACCATAACCGAGTTCACATCCTCAATTTGATATAATCTTAGACAGGGTTTCCAATTTAAATGCAGAGCATAAATTATTTGACCAAATTCACAAGAGCATATATATTGAAAACTCATCAACGATCATGTTAATCTATCTCCAAAACACTGTCCAAAATCTTAATATCTGATTTGATAAATCTGACTCTACATTAATGGTTTTGAACTCTACTTGAAATGGCCAGCCTCTCTTCCACGCAGAAACACTCTTGAGGTTGAATTCGCTTTCCTCGTACCATAATGAAATAATGGGGCTTCTCCCTTAATTGTGGTTACAAAATTATTCATCGTATGAAATATTAAAACCTCGAGTCTATCACTTTTCTCAAATTCACATGTTGGAGATGAAATGATCACACATAAATAAATTGCAATTTCTCAAGCAAAGACAATTTCAAGAGATATTTAAAAGCAAATAAATGTTATTTATAAATCATATTCAAATCTAAATGGCATGATATAAAATATGTGGTCATATCGAGCCCTTGGTCTTTTTCATCACACTCGCACTCTCTCCGACCTGGTTTCCTTTGTTAAAAATGGCCTCCTTCTGATGCCTTCGAGGTTTACAATAATATACAAAAAGGATTCTGCAACCATTTCTAGTTCATATCCACAATATGCTCAACCATATCTGAAAGATCCTCTAGATCCACTTTTAACTCAACTAAATCCCTATTCAGGATCTCCTCATCCCTAAGATCTTCATGATATCTTCACAATTCTAACATCTCTCATATTCTCACATATTTGAGAATATTTACATTTAAAAACCTCACGCATATTTCTCACTCAAATCATTCAAAACATACAAAATTTTCTATTAAGAAATCAAATTCCTTATCAAACATCAGACCCCCTAAGTCAACCAAATATACAATGATCTTTTTTTTAGCAAGATGCTCCTGCATTAGACTCCCAAAGTTGAAAACATTCATGATCTCTTGATCATGTGATTTCATATGCTGATGAAAACCTCCATGGTCCCAAACCTTATTTTGTAATTGTCCAAATGCTTTGCACCTTTGCTGTTGTTGCATGTCTGTTATCTTCTAGTTCATTTTCCTTTCCTCAATCAGCTTCAAATTCTGATTGATCATCCCTTCTGCTGTCAGTTTTCTCCATCTGGATTGTCCCATCATCAACTTCCACAGTTCCTTAATCACATAATCAATTTATGTTGTTCCCTCCAATCCTTGATTTAACATATTATTGGGCTAAGCATCCTTGATTTTGTTTGTTGTTGTTGCTATCCTTTTGTTGTATTGCATCTTCACCTGTATACCCTCAACTACTCTTAAGATTTTGAGAATACTCACATACACAATATTTCACATCCTTCGATTCCACATTTAACTTATGGAACATTTTATGCAATTTCTTGCATGTCTCCATCCAAACAATGGAGCTACAAATACCATCATTGAGCATCAATCTCTGCTCAGGTTCACACCACTTAATTTCCTCATATTCCTTCATATCCTCAACAACAAAGTGTGCATTCTGATGGAGAATGAGACTATGATGTCTCATGAGGACAACCAAAGGGGAGCACATGCACGTATTCTCAAAATCACATGATCTCCTGATCATGTGATTTCATATGTTGCTGAAAACCTCCAAGGTCCCAAACCTTAATTTGTAATCATCCAAATGCTCTGCACCTTTTCTATTGTTGCATGTATGTTATCTTCTGGTTCATTTTCCTTTCTTCAGTCAGCTTCAAATTCTGATTGATCATCCCTTCAGTTGTCAGTTTTCTCCATCTGGATTGTCGCATCATCAACTTCCACAGTTCCTTAATCACATAATCATTCTTTGTTGTTCCCTCCAATCTTTGATTTCTTTCATTAACATCTTCTTGTGCTAAGCATCCTTGATTTTGTCTATTGTTTTTGCAATCCTTTTGTTGTATTTCATCTTCACCTGTATACCCTTGACTACTCTCAAGATTTTGATAATACTCACATACACAATATTTCACATCCTTCGATTCCACATTTAACTTATGGAACCTTTTCTGCATTTTCTTGCATGTCTCCGTCCAAACAATGGAGCTACCAATACCATCATTGAGCATCAATCTCTGCTCAGGTTCACACCAGTGAATTTCCTCATCTTCCTTCATATCCTCAACAAAAAAGTGTGCATGTGCTCCCCTTTGGTTTTCCTCATGAGACAACATAGCCTCATTCTCCATTAGAATGCAATTCTGATCTTGCCTCTTTGCAATGTCTTTTTACATTTCCTTCATCTTCATGATAGCTTCAAGTGACTGTCTATCACCTAATTCTCCTTTTTCCATATCACAATCTCTGTGTTAAAATTCATCTCTTTGATCTTCATGTTGAACTTGTCCTCTATTAAATAGTGCATCTATGTACGTCTTTTGTTGTACCAGTTCAAAACTGTCTTCTTCTAAGAAGTATTCATCATCATATATGGGCTTACAATCTTCTTCTATTTCTATGATACCTGCAGAAGATTTCCCATCTTTATCTACTTCAAAACCTGCCTACTTACACCAATCATGAGAAACATGATATCCTTTTACCATCATCATCTTTAATTTATCATTACACATGAGACATTCATTAGGCTTCTCATCTTCCTTAACATGTATAACAATTTGCAATAAATGTTATTCATTTGCTTCTTTGGAAACATGCATATGGACTCTACCTTGATTGCATTTATCTACTAAATCTGCAACCACACACGAAATGTCAGAAATAAAAACATTAGGCCTGTCAGCCTTATTTATCAGGATATCCATTTGTTGATTTGAACTCTTCAAAGAGCTCATGAGACTTCCTGCAAGTCTCTCTTCCTCCTCATTCTCCAAGAAACTTATGAGATCCTCCCTAGATATTTTCTCAACATCATCCTCTCCAAGGATATCACCTTGCTTTGGTTCGCAATAGTGAACTCTTTCCTCTATTGTCAATGGCATGTATCTTAACTCAACTCCTCTGAGTTTCTCTTTCTTATTCATTTTCCTTAGACTTTTCTTCAGTTTCTTTACAAATAACTCTACCACTGGCCACTGAATTGGATTATTCATACTCCATCATCTTCTCTGGTTTACATCCACCTTTTTTTGTAGCAACTTCTCCATGTAACTGAGTTCACCTATTATCTCACTTATCTCTCTGTCAAACTCCTTTTGACTCAACACCTCTATGCCCTTTACCTTGGAATATTTCCTTTTGTTGTGGCTTTCCTCTGAACCTTTGTAATGACCTTCAGTGATCATTGGCTTCCCCTCCTTTGTGAAATCCATCTTGTTCACTTGTTGACTACACCTAGGCCTCCCTTTTCAGCAATTCTCCATACCCGCCTTTGATATCTCAGCAATATTTTCTCCTTAAGCTTAGCCTATTGATATCTTACCTTACCAAGCTATCTCCTTTAGCTTGATATATGGTTATCTGCCCCTGGAACCATTCTTTTAGCAAACTCTTTTGCTCTTTTAGGATCTACAACTACCACTGCCTTTGAGAACATTCACTTGTCCTCCCTATCCAACCTCTATTGGAATTCTTCAATGTTTTGTCATTGTTTAAGAGCTCACATGCTCTTCCTCTTGATAACACAATAGTTTTTTGTTACAACTCCTCTCGGTTGACTTTTCTACTAACACCCTCTTTGTCTGCAACCTGAAATTTGCATACACAATCCTCAAACCCGGAGTTAAAAAAAAACATACCATATCACCTTCAAGATCTCTACATGATCTCGTTCCACCATTCATCTGCACTTTGAATGGACTATTCCCTGTTCATTTGCCTTTGCAAATTCTCCTTAAGAGTATCAATTACTCCCCATATTCTTCCACACTTTATCTTTGTGTGTCTACTGCCGATCAGATTTAAAATATGATCCTTTCTTCCTATGTAATATCTTTAACAAATGCACACAAAGCACACTAGATTTGTTTTCCTGATTTGTTTTTCCAATCTTTACCGATCTCCTCTTTCTGTAGTCACAATTGTATCTGCATATACAACTTCAAGATCATAACTCTGCTCTATTTTTTCCCCAAAGATCTTTTACTTTCTATGATACCAAATGATGACCTACCAGGTCTATGACTCCACAATAGGTAGCTTAAAAAAAAACACCACAGGCTACACTAGAAGTCTCAAATCAGAGACTTTAACCCTTCAAATCTCTATCAATTTCAGTAAACTACCCTCATATCATTTATATAAACATGGAAGGATTCAGTTTTCCGAGTTTATCATCTTATGTGCTATATGGAAGACCTGGGTATGATTGGGGGAACACATCAACGTATCGACCCTCTGTTCCTCAAAACCCATGTGCTCGTTTTCCTTTAGGACAACTTGATGTATGAGAATCGTGGAGGTCAGAACAGGAACCCAACTTGGAACCAAACTTCTGGAACAGGAACTGTACACCCTCTTTGGTAAAGACATTTGACCGACTAGGTCAACATAAAAAATAAAAATAAAAATAAAATTCATACAAAACTTGGGCGCATATATTATGGATCTCATGAACGATCTTTAGTGTTTTTTCTAATTGTTCAAAGACAAATGCTTCTACTCTATAGATTTGGCCACACAACGTTTCAGACTGGATGCATTTCTTTATCCCCTTTCAATATTCCTCTGCAATAATTGGGTAGTTTTCAAAACCATTCCAAGGGCATCTTAGTACATTCTCAAGAGCGATTTCCCTAAGTATTATATATCACATCACCAATAGCACATTCCACTTCTTGTACAAGATGTAACACCATAACCCAGTTCACATCCTCAATTTGATATAATCTTAGACAGAGTTTCCAATTTAAATGCAAAGCATAAACATTAGGAGAATTTTTAGATCTAAAATGGGCCTCCTAAGGAAATTATAAAATAATAGTAGAAATAATAAATTAAGTTTTGATTAGATCATCAAATTTAAGAGGAAAAAAATAAATAAATTATTTTTTCAACCCATATTTTCAACTTATCTCCCAAAGTTTTTACTCAAATTTCGAGCAAGTGTACTCATTGGATGTAAAATTTAATTCTTCATCCAAGGAGTACCTATGTTGCATAATATCTATGGATCCTGCGACACGAAAAAATGAGAAATACATGAAAAACGTGATTGCAATCATGAATTTTCATGTATTTCTAATTTTTCGTGTAGCACGGCCCATCAAAAGTATGCAACATGGGTACTCCTTAGATGAGGAATTAATTTGTGCATCTAATGAGTACTCCTGCTCGAAATTGAGTAAAAACTTTGGGAGATAAGTTGAAAATACAAGTTGAAAAAGTAGTTTTATTATTTTATTATTTATTAATCTTTTCACCCTTTTACTTAAAAAATGGTGAATCATTACCCATGGGTGACATCATCATCTTGAATCCTATTAGTTCTTATAAATTTTATTTTGGTTGTACATTTTTCTTAGGAGGCCCATTTTAGACCTCAAAATTCCCCTAATGTTATTTGACCAAATTCACACAAGCATATATATTTAAAACTCACAAACGATGATGTTAATCTTAGTCTCTGATTTGATAAATGTGACTCTACGTTAATGGTTTTGAACTCGACTTGAAATGGCCAACCTCTCTTCCACGCAGAAACACTCCTGAGGTTGAATTCACTTTCCTCGTGCCAGAATGCAATAATGGGGCTTCTCCCTTAATTTTGGTTACAAATTTATTCATCACATGAAATATTAAAACCCTGAGTCTATCACTTTTCCCAAATTCACATGTTGAAGATGAAATGATCACACAAAAAAAAAATTGCAATTTCTCAAGCAGAGACAATCTCAAGAGATATTTAAAAGCAAATAGATGTTATTTATAAATCATATTCAAATCTAAATGGCATGATATACAATATGTGGGCATACCAAGCCCTTGGTCTTTTTCATCACACTCACACTCTCTCTGACCTGGTTTCCTTCGTTAAAAATGGCCTCCTTCTGATGCCTTCGAGGCTTACAATAATATACAAAAGGGATTATGCAACCATTTATGGTTCATATCCACAATATGCTCAACCATATCCTAAATATCCTCTAGATCCACTTTTAACTCAACTAAATCCCTATTTAGGATCTCCTCATCCCTAAGATCTTCATGAGATCTTCACAAGTCTAACATCTTTCATATTCTCACATATTTGAGAATATTTACATTTAAAAACCTCACAAGTATTTCTCACTCAAATCATTCAAAACATACAAAATTTTCTATTCAGAATTCAAATTCCTTATCTAACATCAGACCCCATAAGTCAACCAAATATACAATGATATTTTTTTTAGAAGGATCTTCCTGCATCAGACTCCCAAAGTTGAAAACATTCATGATCTCTTGATCATGTGATTTCATATGCTGATGAAAACATCCAGGGTCCCAAACCTTATTTTGTAATTGTCCAAATGCTTTGCACCTTTGCTGTTGTTGCATGTCTGCTACCTTCTGGTTCATTTTCCTTTCCTCAATCAGCTTCAAATTATGATTGATCATCCCTTCTGTTGTCAGTTTTCTCCATCTGGATTGTCCCATCATCAACTTCCATAGTTTCGTAATCACAGAATCAATTTCTGTTGTTCCCTCCAATCCTTGACTGCTTTCATTAACATCTTCTTGGGCTAAGCATCCTTGATTTTGTCTTTTGTTGTTGCTATCATTTTGTTGTATTGCATCTTCACCTGTATACCCTCGACTACTCTCAAGATTTTGAGAATACTCACATACACAATATTTCACATCCTTCGATTCCACATTTAAATTATGGAACATTTTCTGCAATTTCTTGCATGTCTCCATCCAAACAATGGAGCTACCAAAACCATCATTGAGCATCAATCTCTACTCAGGTTCACACCAGTGAATTTCCTCATCTTCCTTCATATCCTCAACAAAAAAGTGTGCATTCTCATGGAGAATGAGACTATGATGTCTCATGAGGACAACCAAAGGGGATCACATGCACGTGTTCTCAAAATCACATGATCTCCCGATCATGTGATTTCATATGCTACTGAAAACCTCCAAGGTCCCAAACCTTAGTTTGTAATTGTCCAAATGCTCTGCACCTTTGTTATTGTTGCATGTCTGTTATCTTCTAGTTCATTTTCATTTCTTCAATTAGCTTCAAATTATGATTGATCATCCCTTCTTCTGTCAGTTTTCTCCATCTGTACTGTCGCATCATCAAATTCCACAGTTCCTTAATCACATAATCAATTTCTGTTGTTCCCTCCAATCCTTGATTTCTTTCATTAACATCTTCTTGGGCTAAGCATCCTTTATTTTGTCTATTGTTGCTACTATCCTTTTGTCGTATTGCATCTTCACCGTATACCCTCGACTACTCTCAAGATTTTGAGAATACTCACATACACAATAATTCACATCCTTTGATTCCACATTTAACTTATGGAACCTTTTATGCATTTTCTTGCATGTCTCCATCCAAAAAATAGAGCTACCAATACCATCATTGAGCATCAATCTCTGCTCAGGTTCACACCAGTGAATTTTCTCATCTTCCTTCATATCCTCAACAAAAAAGTGTGCATGTGTTCCCCTTTGGTTGTCCTCATGAGACAACATAGCCGCATCCTCCACCAGAATGCAATTCTGATCTTGCCTCTTCGAAATGTCTTTTTACATTTCCTTCATCTTCATGACAGCTTCAAGTGGTTGTCTAGCACTTGATTCTCCTTTCTCCATATCACAATCTCTGTGTTAAACTTCATCTCTTTGATCTTTATGTTGAACTTGTCCTCTATTAAGAAGTGCATCTATGTACGTCTTCTGTTGTACCAGTTCAAAACTATCTTCTTCTAAGAAGTATTCATCATCATATATGGGCTTACAATCTTCTTCAATTTCTATGATACCTGCAGAAGATTGTTGATCTTTATCTACTTCAAAACCTGCCTACTTATACCAATCATGAGAAACATGATATCCTTTTACCAGCATCATCTTTAATTTATCATTACACATGAGACATTCATTAGGCTTCTCATCTTCCTTAACATGTATAACAGTTTGCAATAAATGTTATTCATTTGCTTCTTTGGAAAAATGCATATGGACTCTACCTTGACTGTCTTTATCTGTTAAATCTGCAACCACACACAAAATGTCAGAAATAAAAACATTAGGCCTGTCAGCCTTACTTATCAGGATATCTGTTTGTTGATCTGAACTCTTTAAAGAGCTCATGAGACTTCCTGCAAGTCTCTCTTCCTCCTCATTCTCCAAGCAACTTATAAGATCCTCGCTAGATATTTTCTCAACATCATCCTCTCCAAGGATATCACCTTGCTTTGGTTCAGAATAGTGAACTCTTTCCTCTATTGTCAATGGCATGTATCTTAACTCAGCTCCTCTGAGTTTCTCTTTCTTCTTCATTTTCCTTAGACTTTTCCTCAATTTATTTACGAATAACTCTACCACTGGCCATCGAATTGGATTCTTCATACTCCATCTTCTTTGGTTTACATCCACCTTTTTTTGTAGCAACTTCTCCATGTAACTGAGTTCACCTATTATTTCACTCATCTCTCTGTCAAACTCCTTTTGACTCATCACCTCTATGCCCTTTATCTTGGAATATTTCCTTTTGTTGTGGCTTTCCTCTGAACCTCTGCAATGACCTTCAGTGATCATTGGCTTCCCCTCCCTTTTGAACTCCATCTTGTTCACTTTTTGACTACACCTAAGCCTCCCTTTTCAGCAATTCTCCATACCTGCCTTTGATATCTCAGCAAGATTTTCTCCTTAAGCTTAGCCTATTGATATCTTACCTTACCAAGCTATCTCCTTGAGCTTGATATATGGTTATATGCCCCTAGAACCATTCTTTGAGCAAACTCTTTTGCTCTTTTAGGATCTATGGCTTCCACTGCCTTTGAGAACATTTACTTGTCCTCCCTATCCAACGTCTGTTGGAATTCTTCAATGTTTTGTCATTGTTTAAGAGCTCACGTGCTCTTCCTCTTGATAACACAATTATTTCTTTGTTACAACTCCTCTCAGTTGTCTTTGCTACTAACACCCTCTTTGTTTGCAACCTGAAATTTGCAAACACAATCCTTAAACCCGGAGTTAAAAAAAAAACATACCATATCACCTTCAAGATCTCTACATGATCTCGTTCCACCATTCATCTGCACTTTGAATGGACTATTCCTTGTTCATTTGCCTCTGCAAATTCTCCTTAAGACTATAAATTACTCCCCATATTCTACCACACTTTATCTTTATGTGTCTATCAAATTTAAAATATGATCCTTTCTTCCTATGTAATATCTTTAACAAATGTACACAAAGCACACTAGCTTTGTTTTCCTGATTTGTTTTGCCAGTTTTTACTGATCTCCTCTTTCTGTAGTCACAATTGTATCTTCATATACAACTTCAAGATCATAACTCTACTCTATTTTCCCCCCAAAGAGCTTTTACTTGCTTTGATACCAAATCATGACCTACCAGGTTTATGACTCCATAATAGGCAGTTTAAAAAAAAAACACTACATGCTACACTCGAAGTCTCAAATCAGAGACTTTAACCCTTCAAATCTTTATCAATTTCATTAAATTGCCCTCATATCAGTTATATAAACATGGAAGGATTCAGTTTTATGAGTTTATCGTCTTATGCACTATATGGAAGACCTGGGTATGATTGGAGGAACACATGAACATATCGACCCTCTGTTCCTCAAAACCCATGTGCTCGTTTTCCTTCAGGAGAACTTGATGTATGAGAATCGTGGAGGTGAGAATAAGAGCCCAACTTGGAACCGAACTTCTGGAACAAGAACTATACACCCTCTTTGGTAAAGACATTTGACCGGCTAGGTCAATATAAAAAATAAAAAATAAAAATCATACAAAACTTGGGCACATATATTATGGATCTCATGAACGATCTTTAGTGTTTTTGCTAATTGTTCAAAGACAAATACTTCTAAGCTATAGATTTGGCCACAAAGTGTTTCAAACTAGATGCATTTCTTTATCCCCTTTCAATATTCCTCTGCAATAATTAGGTTGTTTGCAAAACCATTCCACGGGCATCTTAGTACATTCTCAAGAGAGATTTTCCTAAGTATTATATATCACATCACCAATAGCACATTCCACTTCTTGTACAAGATCTAACACCATAACCTAGTTCACATCCTCAATTTGATATAATCTTAGACAAGGTTGCCAATTTAAACGCAGAGCATAAATTATTTGACCAAATTCACAAGAGCATATATATTTAAAACTCACAAACGATCTCGTTAATCTTAGTCTCTAATTTGATAAATGTGACTCTGCATTAATGGTTTTGAACTCGACTTGAAATGGCCAACCTCTCTTCCACGCAGAAACAATCAAGAGGTTGAATTTGCTTTCCTCGTGCCAGAATGAAATAATGGGGCTTCTCCCTTAATTTTGGTTACAAATTTATTCATCGCATGAAATATTAAAACCCCGAGTCCATCATTTTCCCAAATTCACATGCAGAATATGAAATGATCACACAGGAAAGAAAAAAATAAAAATAAAAATTTCTCAAGCAGAGACAATTTCAAGAGATATTTAAAAGAAAATAGATGTTATTTTGAAATCATATTAAAATCTAAATGGCATGATATACAATATGTGGGTATACCAAGCCCTTAGTCTTTTTCATCACACTTGCACTCTCTCTGGCCTGGTTTCCTTTGTTAAAAAGGGCCTCCTTCTGATGCCTCTAAGACTTACAATAATATACAAAAGGGATTCTGCAACCATTTCTGGTTCAGATCCACAATCTACTCAACGTATCCTAAAGATCCTCTCGATCCACCTTTAACTCAACTAAATCCCTATTTTAGGATCTCCTCATCCCTAAGATCTTCATGAGATCTTCACAAGTCTAACATCTCTCATATTCTCACATATTTGAGAATATTTACATTTAAAAACTTCACACATATTTCTCACTCAAATCATTCAAAACATACAAAATTTCCTATTAAGCAATCAAATTCCTTATCAAACATCATACCCCCTAAATCAACCAAATATACAATGATTTTTTTTTTAGAAGGATGCTCCTACATCAAAACCTTAGAGTTGGGTGTTTCCACTAAAAATAAAAACCCTAATGAGGGTTAGGCCAAGGAGTATCTAGGGTTTGTAACTAGAACCCTAGAAATACCTTTTTAAATCATAGAAACCCTAGATTGATAGAATTGACATCATGCTCTTGTCTTTGTATATTTTGCTTGGTCATACTTGTTGACGATTGTGGGCTATCAAAATAGTAGAAGCAATATTAGAAGGATGGAAGAACAAAGTGAAGCAAGATTTGTGCTTGATTATGACTCCTTGATAATGATGAGCATGATGGAAAGAGGGAGTTGTAAGGACCCTTAGAATGGATATGATCTTGTAGCTTCCAACCAATGAGAAACATATGTATGTTTGAAAGCATGAAACACAACCTTGTTGCAATATGAACATAGAACATGCAGAGGAATCATTAACTTCAGAGGGAGCAAGTAGTAGAATTTTATTTAAGGCCATAATGATTTGACAAGACCGATATTGATGATTTGTTTGAGATATGATTTGACTCCTTGGAAAATCATATTATAGCAGTACATGTAGAGGGTGGAAAGATAGAAGTTAAGATATTGATTGTTATGAAATCAGCTCCAAAAATAGAAGAAAAGAGAGATAAACGCCTTAGAAATCAGCCACTTCGAGGGGGCAACCTCCTTTACATTACATAAATGAAAAATTATTCGATGATACAAATGAAAAAACCTCCTTTCTATATATAGGAGTCCATGGGGTCACAATATAATCCTAGCTGACCTAACAATAATAATGTAAGGGCCCACCAATAACAATAATGTCTTTTATGGGGCACAATAATAATAATATGGGGGCTACAGGGGTACAACAATAACAATAAGGGGGCTACACTACCGACAATAAGGACTACACAAGTAATATAGGGACCTAACATGCCCCTCTCCTTCAAAAAAGTGTTGTCCTCAACGCTTGAGTAGCTTTGGATACTTCTATATACAATTCTCATCCTCTCATGTGGAACCTTCAGGTTCCAATATGATTTTTCCTTCCTCATCAAGTTTTGGTAATATTGTTTGAACTATAAGTTTGTCACCTATAACTATCTTTAAGCATGAAACATGGAAAACTAGGTGCACTCGAGAAGAAGCATGAAGCTCCAATTTGTATTCCATAGTACCAATCTTTTGCAACACCTTTTAAGGACCATAGTACTTTGGCGATAATTTATTATCCTTCTTAGCTTGCTTGAGGTACATTTGTTTGTATGGTTGTAGCCGTAAGAATACCCGGTCTCCTACATCAAAACTTCTCTCGCTGCAATGTTGATCTGCCTATTGTTTCATTCGATTTTGTGCCAAATTTAGGTTATCCTTTAAGAGTCGGAAACTTGTTCTTAATGATCGATGTGATATTCCACTACTTGAACCTTATAATTTTCTCTTAAAGATGATGTGATGGATGGTGGATGATATCCATAAAGTGCCATAAATGTGGTCATGTTTGCTGCAGTATAGAAGTGTTATACCACCATTCAGCCAGAGATAACCACTTGATCCATTGTGTTTGTTTATCATATACAAAGTAACGAAGATATCCTTCCAAACATTTGTTCACTATCTCATTTTTCCCATCGGATTGAGGATGATAAGATGAATTATGATCTAGTTGAGTACCCAAACAAGAAAATAATTTCGTCCAAAAATTTCCAGTAAAAATGGGATCTCTGTCGCTTACAATAATCTTTCGGTTTTCGTGTAGCTTTTGAATTGTTTCCATAAATGCAGTACCAACTGTACTTTCTTTAAATGGATGAGATAATGCACAAAAGTGTGCATACTTGGTAAGTCTATCAACTACCACCATGATGACACTCTTTCCTTTGGACTTAGGTAAACCTGTGATAAAATCCATTGAAACCTCCTCCCAATGTTGACTTGGAATGGATAAAGGTTGTAAAAGACCTAGGGTCTTAATTGTCTCAACTTTATTTTGCTGGAAAACCAAACATTCTGCCACAAACTTTTGAAAATCAGATTTAAGGCCATCCCAAAAAAATTATTTCTTCACCCTGTGGTAAGTTTTTAAAAATCCTGAGTGTCCTCCTAAGGGAGAGGTGTGCAATTCCAAAAGAATCTTTTGTTTTAGTTGGGAATTATTACAGATAT
The DNA here is from genome assembly GCA_034641835.2 of Pinus albicaulis. Classification (NCBI taxonomy): domain Eukaryota; kingdom Viridiplantae; phylum Streptophyta; class Pinopsida; order Pinales; family Pinaceae; genus Pinus; species Pinus albicaulis. The sequence goes on along the minus strand of CM076581.1, from coordinate 1,406,549,233 downwards.
ATAAGCGATCTTTGTACCATAAGGAATCATTTTCCAACTAAATGTATCAGATGTACTAGGATCTTGCTGCAACTTTTGAATGTGTATCTACACTTCTTCGTCATTCTTCCATTCATCCCTTGCTTCGATTATCCAATCTTGTTGGAAAATAGAAATGGCACAAAGCAATGCTTCAACCTCTTCATCCTTTCTTGAGAGTGCATCTGCAACAACATTTAGCTTCCCTTTTTGTAGATGATTTCAAATTCATAACCCAACATCTTTGTGACCCATCTTTTATGCTCTTCTCAAGATAGTGTTTGTTCCAAAAAGCATGTAAGACTATCATGATCATTTTTTACCTTGAAGTGTCTTCCCATTAGGTAAGGTCACCATTTCTTTAGTGCATGTAGTATTGCAAATATATCCTTCTCATAAATAGCTTTCTGTAAATACTTTCCTTTTATTGGATGACTTTCAAAATAAATGGTCTTCCTTCTTGCATTAAAATAGCACCAATTCCATTTCCTGAGGCTTCATATTCCACAATAAAGGTTTTTGTGAAGTTTTGCATAGCTAAGATTGGTGCTAGGAACATTGCCTCTTTAATATGTTCAAAGACCTCAGCTGCTTCAGGAGTCCATGAAAATGCATCTTTCTTCAATAATGTTGTTATAGGTGCTGCTATTCTCCCATAATTCTTAACAAACTTGCGATAATACCCTGTTAACCCGATAAATCCTCGGAACTACTTTATGATTGTGGGGACTTTCCATTCCTTAATGGATTTAAATTTGATAGGGTCTACCTTAACACCCTCTTGAGATACAATATGACCCATATACTCCACCTCTTGTACTCCAAAGAAACATTTGGAGGTTTTTGCATATAATTGTTTCTCCTCCAATAGTTTGAGCACCATGTCAACATGTTGAACATGATCCTTCCAAGCCCTGTTGTAGATTAGTATATCATCAAAAAATACTAACACAAATTTTCTAAGGAAGAGTTTGAAAATGGAATTCATCAACCCTTTAAATGTAGAAGGTGCATTGGTAAGGCCAAAAGACATGACCAAAAATTCATAATGACCCTCATGAGTTCGAAATGTTGTTTTCGGAATATCTTTAGTCTTCATTCTAACTTGATGATATCCTAAATGAAGAGCCAACTTGGTAATTTAAATTGCTCCATGTAATTCATCCAATAATTCATCAATCACAGGAATGAGAATTTTATCTATAATAGTGAGCTTATGGACCTCTCTGATCCATCCTTCTTGTGCACCAATACTACTGGAGTAGAGAAAAAACTTTGACTAGGTTGAATTATACCAGCCTCTAACATTTCTGCAATCATACGTTCAATTTCACTCTTTTGGACATAAGGATATCTGTAAGACGTAATTTTTGGAGGAACACTCCCTGGAATTAAATGAATAGCATGATCATGATCACAAATAGTTGGGAGTCCTTTGGGAGTTTCAAACACCTTGAATTATTTCCAAGACTTTTTGGAAATCTGGATAAATAGATGATTTTGATGTTGGAACTTCTAGTTGTTAGCCACCTATAAAATTTATCATATCATATGGTGGCTAAATCATTTTTTGAGCCTTCAAGAAACAAGTTTTATTGCAAAAAATTGTTATCTCTTGAAGTCTTATGAAGACATCATGCCCTTTGTTTAATCTTCACTGTCGTTCCCCTTTGAACTCAGAAATTCTATTGTTTTCATAAAAAATAGATTGTTGCAAAAATTCCCTTTTTCCCCCATTTTTCCCCTCCTTTCACTTCAAATTAACCTTCATTTTTACCCCTTTATTCCCCATGGATTTCCTCTATTTTTTCCTTGTTTCCCTTCTTCCTTTCATAAAACCCCTTTTACAAGGTTTAAAACTCATTTTTAAACTTTGCCGAAACCCCCAAATCCATCTAAAACCTTCAATAATTTCATAAAAAATAAGTTTTTTGACTGTAGGCTTAAACCCCTTTGGGCTAAGTCCTAAACCACTTCCCCACATGTGCCCACGCCCTAGAACCAGGCGCAGGACCCATAAAGTGCTTATCGCAATCGAGATTTTCCATCGAGTGCAAGTCTTTTTGTTTTATGAAAATCCGATGCCGATTGGCCCTTTGTGTGTAACACTCCGGTCCCTTGATCCCTTTCATAAACTCGAGAGCCCGCAATCAGGCGCTTAAATGTTTATATAAACCTTTCTGATGCATAATTCCCCTTGTATTTTGAAAAAACCCATTCTTTCTATCTTATAAAGGGAACCCGCCGTTCATAGTTTAAAATCAATCTCGACCGTTGATTTAAAACCGATCAAATGGTTTATGAAGTCTCGCATCGGAAACATTCAATGGGCACGTTTGTTTGTGTTAATGAAAAGTTCTGATGCGATTAGCCTCTGTTTATAAAGCCCCGAGCTTTTTTCCACTTCATATAACCTCAAAGCCCGCAATCGGGCCCTAAACTTTGTGAATAAACCCATCTCTGATGTAAATTTCTTTTGTAAAACATAAAAACCCCTTTTTCCTATGTTTTACATTAAACCTGCCAGTGCAATGTTATTAAATGATAAAGACCGTTGATCTTTTCCAGATCGATGAGCCGCGCCCATGAATTTTGGCCTATTGCCCCACTCGAATCGGATATGAAGCTCCATCGTGGCCTAAAGTCCCACGCTCCCGTTTTATATAAATGTCTCCGCCCGAAAATTCACTCCACAAAGGTTGAAGACCCGTCATTTAAATTATATCGGGCCGAAGCCCCAAGTCCTTAGCCCCTCTCCTTATTGCTTTCATACGACCCGAGCCCAAGAACCACAGGATAAAGGGAAGAGGGCTTATTGTTTTATGTTATCGGGAGGGATAGCAGCCGTGCGATTGAATTAAATCAACGAAGCGGTGAGCGTTACAGTCGGAGGGCCCCGCGCACGCCAGAAACCGGCGGTATTGCCCCGCACCGCTTCCACCGGGCCGACGATATTCGGCATAGACCAGTGATTCCATTAGAGAGGAGCCACGCGTCTCTTGTACGGGCCCTAAAACCATTTTTCCCCGCGCGTTAAAGCCTGTACGCTCGCCGGGCAGCGGAATTAGTTTGAATCGTCCGATCTGTCGATCGCCATCCAACGGCGGATATGTACCAAAACTCCCCGCTTGTTAACGTGTGTCCGCCGTGCTTTGTGGCCCACCATCGTGTCGCTCCTGTCCATTCCTAGCCTCTGATTTACGTTTATAATCCGACGATCCAGATCCCAGTCTCCCCATCTGTTGACTCCGCTGCCACGTCAGTCCCCACCCGTCCATCGTACATCCACGTGTCTCCATCCCGTGCATCCATAATATCCCTCCGCGCGCTATATATATATATGTGTGTGTGTGTGTGTGTGTGTGTGTGTGTGTGTTTTCATATGTTTTTATTCATATTTTTCGTTATTTCTTCCTCACGACCCGACTGTGTCACAAATAAAACCCACATTTCGTCTATCTGTCGAACCTCTATCGATTTTCTTCCACCTCCATGCGTATTCCTGTTATTTGTCTGTTTTCACGACGTCATTATCATCTCCCCCTCCATACTCCATGTCTTCGAGGTTGTGTTCCCTAATGTTTTGTAGGTTTTGCAGGTTTTAAATGACAAAGAAGCCGTTTTAGTTTACCGCCTCCATTGCAGAGATCAAAGAGCATACCAAAGGACATATTCTGCTGGCGAAATTTAAAGAGGACGCTGAGGGTAGGTGGGAGAGATGACCACCATTAAAGAAGACAGAGATATGGATCAATAGAACCCTCTAGAGAAAATTGGCACCGCATTAAAGATCCAGGATTCGAATCCAAAATCAAGGGCCGAGAGTACAATACAAAATTGCAGAATATTACAGGTCTCTTACGGCAGCAGATTTTCCCTCAGCAGAAGGCAACACGCTGTATATATTTTATTATTTGTGTCTTTTATATAAGGATATTTTTATCTCCCATCATTTATTTCTATAGACAGTTTGTAAAGTACATTTGTTTATAGTTAGTCATTCAGAGATGGGCGCGAATGTTTTCCGCCATCTGATTGAAAATAAGTCATTAAATGTGCTTCATCTACCTCCGCCTCCTCTAGAATTCTCTATCTTCCCTATAAAGGCTCAAAAAGAAGACATTGTAAGGGTTCCAGATTTCTATCAGCAAACTGTGCAGCGAGAAGACTTCTGTATACATTTTTGTAATATTTCTGTATGAAACTTCAGAGCCCGTAGGGTCTCAGTGAGGAGGGGTTATAACTGTAATGAGGATTCTGGTCTTTGGTATCTCACAGTATGTAATTTCTCTCATGTGTTAATACAATATCTCTTTCATGCTCATTATCTTCTTGTATCATGTTCTAGAATGTGAGTGGCTCACTAGTTTGCATTAAGGATTCATCCTCGTTGATGCCCTTTCTGGAATTAGTCAAGCGCTTTAAATAGGCCTAGTCGTGGTATACTGTTCCATGTTCACTCTTTCCATATTTGCTGCTATATTAGTTGCTTGAGGAGGGTGCTTTTAAAACGCCATTGTCATATAAGGATTCGTAAATTGGTGCACCCTTATATGGTTCTGTTGTGTATCTGGGTATCAGTCTCATGCCAGCTAATATCTTCTTATGTTTCCTCACTGCACTCACTTCCTGATATCTGATTTCTGTGATATACTATTTGAATCGACCCTCTTTACAGTAAGCGGTCTCTTAACTGTCTGATGCTTTCATGTTGAAGTTTTACATGATGTTCCTACATTATTCTTATCTTTGTGTCAGCTTCTGAGAGAGATTGGTCCCATTCAAAACTAATTTCCTTGTTCAAACAAGAGATAGTAAGTGAGCTCTTGGACTGACAACCCAAACTATAAAGGGCTCCTTGCTATATTAAGATGTCCTAGGCACTGGTCTATGGCAACTCTAGGCTATCTCTAGGAGGGTGACAAAATCATCCACAACAGGTAGATTGAAAGACCATCACCTTGCTTCCGATGCCAATTGGCCCTTATACATATATAAACCCTGGTCCCTTTGCTTTTTCCATATATCCACAGGCCCCGCAACTGGGCACCAAGCCTCATTATATAACCCGCCTTGACACCATAAAACCTTCATATTTCATAAATTTTTTTATTTGTATATATATTAAAGGGGCCCGTCGTTCATTGGTTGAACCCTTTTTCCCACCATTGATCTTGGACCAATAAACGGCCCGCTCATTCTCGCATCGAAGAAAATCATTGGGCGTGTTTCTTATTTTATTCGCAAACCCCGATTGGTTGCCTTCCGATCCATCCTCCACCATTGATCTGATCTGCAAATTGACGATCCAAAGCCAATCACATCGACACCATTCAGTTTTGTTCCCCCACCGATCGCAAAGCCCCGATTGCATCTGGGCCATCCACGTGTCAACATCGACGGTCCAGATATTTCCTCCCGACCTTGGTTAAAAACATACAGCCCCGCTCTATAATGTTTTTCCAACAAATCACAGTCGTTGATCTTCTGCAGATCAACGACCCATATTAATCCTTTTCTTCGCTTTGTAAATTTGTTTATTATACCCAGATCAAATCTCCACCGTTGATCCTCTACATCTAACGGTTCATAACAATCCCGACACACCTGCCTCATGTGGGTCCTGCCTTCCTCATATTTAATCTCATCCGTCCAATCCTTGATCCAATGGCTCAGATTGAAACTGCCCCACCTCCTTCCGCCCGCCTATCTATCCAATATCGCGCTCGCTCTCCACCCTCAGATCTGAGACCCCAGATCCAACGGTGGACGCGCGTTTTCACATAACTTCAAGCGCGAAGGTTAATTTCCCAAGCGCTGTGTGATATGGGCGGTATTCAATTTCCACGTGTCACCTTCTAATGCATATCACGTTCAAAAAGGTGAAACCACCTTCCTCCCCTTTCGCCGCGCAATATTGTTGGTTTTCTCCTCCAAAACCGCTTTCCCTTGGTTCTATTATGTTTTATCACATGCGCTCCCCGCCGTTGATCTCTGCAGATCAACGGCTCAGATCTAATATGACCATACACTATCGCCCTCCGCCTTCACCAAAGGATTTCAACAAGCAATCTCCATCATTGATCTCAGGGTCCAATATGATCTGACGGTCTACGATCGTTCGGAAACCCCAATTTCCTTTTTAACTCAGATTTCTTTTGCCAAAGGTTTTAAACCCTTTTTCCTTTGTAATTTCTTCACATTTGCACCTATGTTATTATAAAGTGACTCATTCGCTTTGTATGTCCACAACCAATCTCAACCATTGATTCGACGTGGATCAATGGTTCTAACTTAATTCTTCACCGCTTTCCTCTTTGACCTTCTACGCACGATCTCCACCGTTGGATGCATTCATCCAACGACCATGCTCCTAACTGCAGCCTTTGAAGCAACTTTACCAAATACGTAGGATTTTATAAACGTTTTTATATATTTTGCAAGTTTTACGTAGTTTTTTCATTATATCAAAGGAAAACCAAGCGCGGGGGATGACAATCCCCCATGCCTTTTTGCATGAAGAAAAATCATTCCGCAGGGTTCAAATTCACATTTCGTCAATGCCTCATGAGCATTGATGCCATATGGACCCTTTGTATACATGCACATCAACAAGACATAGTAAAATTCAAAAGAGTATCAGTGTTAAAGACCCAATCGAACCAGAACAAAAGATTGAAGATTGTTTTCACTGATTTGGTGGATTATGGCTAAGATCGAAAATCAAAAGCCTAATCCACTAAAATTAAACACAGTTAAAGAGCGGAAGATAGAGTTTAGGCCAAATTAAGCCTAATACACATAATCAAATCAAATTAACAGTGTTTAAAGGAAAATCAAAAATATCTATCACACAGAGATACCTCCACTGCCACATCAGAGGCTAATTGATTCCTCTCAGCTGCCAGATTGCCACCTGTAGCCTCAAAGCATTCAACAGAGGGCCGAGTTATGATCATAGTAGAGGATATTTTCCTCAATAAAGTCAAGCAGTTATTCCAAGACAAACAGAGTGATTATAGCAATTACACAGAGCCTTAAAGTCAACAAAAGCTCCCACCGAGCTTAATTCTTAATGTAAAACAATTAATACAGAGGAAATATCTGTAAAATTCTCTATCGAGCCCCTCAAGGGCCGAGAAGTATTAATCTGTATTAATTGAACCTTTGGGATCTTTTATCCCATCCCACCTCCTCATTTCTTCTATAACTACTTCTGTAGAAGATGAAACAATATTGGTTGCAGAACTTTGAAATATACTTGTGCTTGAAACTTTCTACTTGTAAATAGTGTTCAAAGGCTCTTGAATCTCTATTCGTGATTAAATAAATTAGGTTGTTGAACTGAAACATTGGACTTGAAGATGTAACTGGTTTGACTTCAATATACAAGTTGTTTCTTGGGATCCTGGTCTATATCACTGGCGAAGTGCTTATTTCATTATTATCGTTTTTCCTTTCATGTATGTCATATTGTTCATTATTCTCTGATAAAGAACAGCAAGCATAGAGTTAGGATTTATTGTTTACAATACCCTTCTCTGACTGATAATCTTTATCTCAATGTTTTCCTCCAATTTGTTTATTTAAGAATGATTCAATACAGTTTAAGCAGTTAGGAATGCCGGCGTTCCCTCGTCCTACTGTTTGCTTTAAACGTTGTTCTTAAATGTTATTTTCATTATTTGCTTAGTAAAGTTGGACTAGAAAAGTGATGGTGTGCCTTGTTTTCTAGCTTCTTTCTCCAAAGGTAAAATCTGAAAGTTTCCCTAAGTGTATGCTGAAAGCAGACTAGATTTAAAAGTATCTTATCTGATCTTATGTTGCATTTTGTTTCCCTTATGTGTTTTCATCCTTTCTGAAAGTAATTATGCGGATTACTGCATTGTTTGTCTCTTGATATATCTTTAATACGAGCTTGTCCAAAGAGGTTTATGGTGAGCCCTGCCCTTTGGTTGGTTTTAAATAGTTGCTTAAAAGGATTTTTCTTGTTTGGACAGACTATAAATCCTTGTTGAAATTATTATTTGTTTCCACCCCTCCAACACTTTTATTGTTTCCATTACATCATTTAATCTCAAAGATCTTGTGATATAGATGACTTGTCCCTTGGATCACTCTTGAATTGTTGCACAATTAAAACCCTTTTATGACTCCATAGCCCAATGGACTAAAAACCAGCGTTATATCTATCTTTTAGCCAAAGCTTGTTCCGATTGCTTGCAACTTCACACCTTTGAAACTCTTTCCATTTAGGACTTTCCACACAAATAATAATCATGCTCAACCATCCAAAAAAAACAAAAACCCTCGGTCTTCATAACTAGCCTAATATCATACCCAAAACCTTTAAAGATAAATCAATCTTTGCACTTTATTGGAGAGATCCCTCTCCGGATTCAGGAGGGCTAGATCCTAGAATCCCAAAGTGGTTGAAACAGTGTTCTCTCTACAGTTTGACTTTTCCAATCTTGCAAATTACAGGGAGCTAACATCTCTGGCGACTTCGCTGGGGAATGAGTCAAATTTCATCTTAGGTTCCCTTAAAACTTCATACAAACCCCTTGAGTAAAAGTGGCCCTCTTCAAGCACTACCAAGAAAACGGTAATCATGATAAAACTTGTTTGAATCAGTGACAATCTAGGCAAACCCTAGGATTCTCATAAGATCTTATCAAACCTTGAAGAATTAGCTAGCTTAGACATAAGAACAGACTGTCTTTGTCTCACAACCGTAGCTAAGTTTTGAAACAGATTTAGGACACTCTTAAGAACCAGTAGGACCGAAAAATAACTCAGAAAAACCCAAAATATTTCAGATTGGTATCCAATAAACATGGTAGTGGACCATAAAACCTTTTACCTCCAAAAGAGCGAAAAAATTCCACTTGGAGACTCCACAATCCTAAACAGACCTTAAGACTCCACTGGGAAGAACCCTTATCATTATAACGTCATTTAAACTCAGTTAAAGGATTTTAGGATTAAAATTTTCTTGCTTAAAGATTATTTAACCTCTTAAAGATTGTTATATCTGGTTAAAATTTTCTTGTTTAGTTGGGTCTGAAAGACACAGCATAGTGGCTCCTAGAAATATTCATACTAGAGCCTACCCTGACCCAAACCCTCCTGAGATAGTTGATAACCCAGAAAGTATACTTAGGAAGTTTCCTAAGATTAAATTTTCAACTGTTTTCAGATTACCCTTGAGAGGTAATTCAGTTCCTGAAAATCTTGCAGCTCTACAACTATCACAAGCAGACTTAAGAAATCCATTTAGAACTAGGTCTCTTGATGATTTAGATCAACTAGATTCTGAGTCTTCACTTTCATCCCCAGAAACAAGCGAACATCCTGGTAGTAGAGAAACAACACCACCAGATTTACATTTCCTACATAATTTAGGTGTCTCTCATCCAAGATCGGCTCAACAATATATTCTTGGTCTATCCACATCTGTTCGTCCCCCATCCACTATCCAAACCACTCCACATCAGCCCACTTTCCCTCTTGTTAATCCACCTCTTTTAAATCCACCCCCACCACATATCATGGCAGCATGGTATGATCCCTTAGTCCTTCCTATACCCTTAGTCAATCTTCCACAGGACTATCAGTCCAAAATACCATTGTATGATGCTATTAACGCTACTACTGCATCACAACATGTGGATAAGATGAATGACTACTTTGACAGAAATGAAATTGATGACGAATCTGTCAAACTTAGACCATTTGCTCAGAGTTTGGGGGGAGAAGTAAGAAAATGGTTTAAAGGCTTAACCCCCCACAGTATAAATGATCTCCAAGCTTCCCATCAAACATTCTTAAACAAATGGGAAGTAAGGAAAAACCCTCTTCAAATACTTTCTGATTACAAGAACCTCCACAGAAACACTGGGGAAAGTGTACAAGCTTACTACACTAGATTTAATAGTGTGTATAATGCCCTTCCCCCGGATTTAAAACCCCCACAAGGCTTAGCTTTAAACAAGTTTCCTGAAGGGTTTGACCCTGAGATGGCCTATCAGCTAAGAGAAATAGACCCTTTAACCCTTGAAGATATGCATAAAGTAGCTCTTGCTGTGGAAGTTAACTTAATGGAGAAAAGAGCAAGAATGAAGAATGAAGAATGAGAAGAGAGTGCCCTTTAGAGAGGAATCTACACCTTCCACATCCAGCTCAAAGATGGAAAGAATGATGGAGGAGATGATAAAGAAAATGAGCATTCTTGAGAGAGCTCAAGAAAATCAAAACCAAACAGCTCCTCAAAACAGAAATCAGAACCAAAATCAGAATTTTAGGAGAAACCAGCCTCAAAATAGACCAAGGGAGGATGATCAGCAGATCACTCCTCCTTTTCATCAAAACTATGTAAGTGAGGTTGAAGAAACAAGTGAGAAAATAGAGGAAGATGATATCAACATGTTGGGAGTAGATAATGATGACTTTGAGGTTCATTATGATAGAAAACAAGGTCTATACACACCTTATGATGACAAAAGAGATGAGGATGAAAGTTATTATCAAGATATGGAGAATGTCATCATAGAGTCTCAAAAAGAGTATGACCTTCGAAGTAAAACCAATCAAAAAACTCCCAAAACCAAAACCTCTGAAAAATCTTCACAAAAGAACACTGTAAATAAACCCAAAATTGTAAAACAGAAGGACAAAACTGTGGCTGTAAATTCTGATAAAGGTAAAGACAAAAGCACTCAAAACAATGCAAAACATAGTGCAAACCATAGTAGTGTTAACACCTCAGCTAATACTCATGTTAAAACAATTTTGTCAAATGTAAATAGAGCAAAACAGCAAACTGACTTTGCTGATAGGATGGCAGTTAATAAGGCTGAGACAAGCACTTCAAAGAGTCAAATCCCTTTTAGCTTGGAGCAGGAAATTTCCAGAATTAAAATCTCTGTTCCCCTTACTGAGTTAGCTACCCAAAATGTATATAGGGCCCAAATTTTGAAGGCTTTAAATATAGAGGAGAATAATGACACAATCAATCTTAATGATGACCAGCCAGAACTTATTTTTGGTCCTAAGATTGAAGGTAGATATCAGGAGGGACCTGTTCCTTCTTTTTATGTAAGTTTAAACGTTCATGACAAGATTTTGCACAACACTATGCATGATTGCGGGGCCTCTCACAATTTAATGCCCAAAGCTGTAATGGAGAGCCTAGGGCTCAAAATCACCAAACCTTATAAAGACCTTTACTCTTTTGACTCAAGTAGAGTATAATGTTTAGGTTTAATCAAATACCTCTGCATTAACTTAGCCCAGATTCTAGCCAAATGCTTGGTTATGGATATTGTTGTGGCTGATGTGCCCCCAAAGTATGGTATGTTGTTATCAAGGTCCTGGGGGGCTAAGTTACAAGGAACTATGTAGATGGACATGACCTATGCGACCATCTCTATTTTCAATCATACAAGAAGACTATACAGGGAGTCCCATATGCAATACATGGTGACTAGTCAGGACAGACCGCAAAACTCTCCTCTGTATTCTGTAAATACAGGCCTCGATTCATTTATCATGTTTAACGATGAAACCTTCAGTGAACAAGTCACTTTAACTGAATTAATGGCCGATAGAGAGGAGGAGGAAGACACCACAAAAGTGTCAAAACAGTTTGTTGAACCCGTAAACTACATCAAACAACACACTGGTCTTGAACTACAAATCATGCGTCCATCGCTTTTTAACCTTGACAGTCAAGAAATCATTCCTCAACTTAATGAAAAACCTGAGGAATTAAAACAGATGAAACAGAGTGTTGATATTCAAGAAAGAACTGAAAGCACACTTGTTGAAGAGGACAGTAATCAAACGAAAGAACCTGAAACTAGTCCTCTGTGGAGTATGTACTTTGATGGGTCCTGCACTAGGAGCAATGCTGGTGCAGGGGTTTGGATACGCAACACTGAAAATAACCACACAGAAATCCTTTCCTATAGATTAAACTTTCAGTGTTCGAATAACATAGCGGAATATGAATCCCTTCTCTTAGGCTTACATTTGTTGAAAAAATTAGAAGCCAAAAGAATTAAAGTGCATGGGGATTCAGAATTAATCATTAGGCAAGTAAACGGGGAATACAACGCTGATCACCCTAGACTTAGAGCCTATCGAAACGATGTCATGGATCTATTGAAAATTTTTGAGGAGTCCCAATTGATTTTTGTCCCGAGAAGAAAAAATATCATGGCCCACAGCTTAGCTTTTGCAGCTAGAACATGTTTAACGCCATATGAAACCAAAGAATGTACAACTCAAATTAAATTTAGACCAGCTGTCCCTGATAACGACAAATATTGGCAAGTTTTTGACGGAGACAAACAAATAGAAGACTTTATGCTGTTCAGAAACGAATTCGAACTACCAAGTTCGGATTTAGATTATGAGACAGACTGTCCTAGTGAAGAAAATTTTTGTTGGTAAAGAAGAACCATCTCCTAAGCTTGCTAATATAAATATGTTGTCAAGAAAACTTGGAAACAAAAAAGAAATGATTGCAGATTTAGAAACAGACGATTTAGAGACTCTGCAGTCCGAAAATCAAAGTTTGCCGAAAGGTCTGTCCCCTTTAGAAGAGTTGTTTGATTTCAACGATGTGGCCAAGAAGCCTAAACTGGAGCCTGTAGAGACTGAAGTTGAAGAGTGTAATACAGGCAGTGAGAAAAAACCTATGATGATTAAACTGTCTAAGACTTGACCAGCTCACATCAAACTCAAATACATAGAGCTGTTTAAATAATTTTCTGATGTTTTTGCATGGATTTATGAGGATTTGAAATCCTAGGACACTGAGATAATTCAGCATAAAATCCCTCTCAAGGAAACCAAAATCCATTCAAACAGAAACTGTGCAGAATAAACCCTGTTCAATTGCCTTTGGTTGAGAAGGAGATCAAGAAAATGTATGAAGCTGGTATTATTGTCTCTATTAGATATTTTGAGTGGGTGTCTAATCTGGTGTCAGTCAGGAAGAAAAAAGGGGAGATTAGGCTTTGTATAGACTTTAGAGACTTAAACAAAGCTTCATTCAAGGACAACTACCCTTTACCCAAGATGGATCATATTTTACAAAGGGTAGTTGGTTCTAAAAGAATTTCTTTGCTTGATGGCTATTCAGGGTACAATCAAATTTTACTCCACCCTGATGATCAACTAAAGACAGCGTTTACTACACCTTAGGGTACTTTCATGTATGTGAAAATGCCCTTTGGCCTAATGAATTTTGGTGCAGCTTTCCAGAGAGCCATGGACATAGCATTCTCGGAAGAATTAGGCTACTTCATCATTATTTACCTTGATGATGTCACTGTGTTTTCAAAGACAGATAAAGAGCACTTAGAACATTTGAGAAAAGTTTTCGAGAAATGCAGAAGGTTTGGGATATCTTTAAACCCAAAAAAAACGTTGTTTGGGCTCCAAGAAGGTAAACTTCTTGGGCACATTATTTCGGAAGAGGGAATAAATATTGATCCAAAGAGGATTGAGGCCATATTGCAAATTTCTCATCCTCGAAACATCAAGGAACTCCAATCTTTCATTGGAAAGATTAATTTCTTGAGAAGGTTCATACCCAACTTAGCTGAGCTCCTTAGGAACATTACAAACATGCTAAAAAAGGAGCAAGGGGTAAAATGGACCTTGGAAGAAAAGAAGTCTTTTGAGCTGGTGAAACAAGCGTTAACCAAAACACCGGTTCTAATAAGTCCTAATTTTTCAAAAGATTTTTATATTTTTTCGATTGCATCAGAACATACAATAGTTGTTGTCCTTTTACCGAAAAATCCACAAGGACAAGAGCAGCCTATTGCATTCTTTAGCAAGGCATTGAGGGATGTTCCTTTGAAGTATAACATTATGGAAAAGCAAGCTTTTGCTTTGGTTAAAGCTTTAAAAGACTTCAAAGTATACATCTTGCACTCACACATCGTTGCCTTTGTCCCAAATTCAGTTGTGAAAGACATTCTAACGCAGAACCCAGATGGTAAGAGAGGTAAGTGGATAACTGTTATTCTTGAATATGATTTAGAGATCAAGCCCACTAAACTCATCAAAGGCCAAGGTCTAGCTAGATTAATGGTTGAATCCAATTTTGAAGTTCTTGATATTAAAATGATTGATGCTTTAGATGAACAAGAGGAACTCTCAACTCCCACTGTTGAATATCATTTTATGAATTTCTCCTGGTATGTTGATATTTTATTTGTTTTTCTTAATTTGAACACACCTCCCGGTTTATCAAAAACAAAGGCAAGGTTTTTAAAGTTAAAAGTTGTAAACTATTGCATTATAGATAAATGTCTTTATTGGAAAAATGCAAGTGGGATACTGCTTAAATGTTTGCCTGAGTATGATGCAGATAAGGCTAAGCGTGAATTCCATGAAGGAGAATGTGGAGGCCACATCTACTGGAAGACAACAGCCAACAAAATTCTAAGGGTTGGTTACTATTGGCTCACTCTCTTTCTTGATGTGCACAAGATGATAATTGCATGTCATAAATGCCAACTTTTTGAAGGCAAAAGAAAACTGCTACCCTTACCTCTGCATCCAATCACTGTTGAAGCTCCATTTCAACAATGAGGACTTGACTTCATAGGAGAAATCCATCCACCCTCATCTTCCCAGCATAAATGGATTCTCACTGCAACAGACTATTTCACCAAGTGGATAGAAGCCATCCCTTCTAGGCAGGCTAATGACACAGTCATCATAAAATTCATTGAGACCAATATTCTCTCTAGATTTGGCTGTCCTAGGAAGATCATCACTGATAATGAAGCTGCATTTGGATCAAAGAAGATGGTTGAATTCTGTCACAAATATCAGATTACATTAGGCCACTCTACTGCTTATTAACCTCAAGGTAATGGGCTAGCAGAATCCTCAAACAAGAGTTTGGTGAATATAATCAAGAAGCTGTTGGAGGACAACAAGAAGTCTTGGCACACAAAGCTTGTGCATGCACTATGGGTTGACAGATTGACATTGAAGAAATCTATTGGAATGTCACCCTACCAGCTTGTGTATGGCACTGATGCAATTTTTCCAACCAGCCTTGGTGTGCCAGTTATGAAGTTGATTCAAGAGTTGCAAACTGAAGATAATGACATGATCAGAAGAATAAATCAGACCATTCACCTTCAGCAAACTAGAGAGGAGATTTATAACAAAGCATTACAGAATCAAGACAACATCAAAAAGATTTTTGACAGAAGAAAAAAGGCCAGCAATTTTAATGTTGGGGACAAAGTTTTAAAGTGGGATTCAAGAAGAGAAGACCATGGCAAGCATGGGAAATTTGACAATTTATGGCTTGGCCCTTATCTCATTCATTCTGTTGCTGGTAACAATGCTTTTTCCTTATAGGAGCTGAACTGTTTGGAGGTCCTGTCAATGGCAGGATGCTTAAACATTACTTCTCTTGATCCTATCATGTTCTGAAAGCCTTTTTATATTTTTCTCATTATAAATATTTCACCCATCATTGCATTCAAAGTTAGAAAAATCAAAAATACAAAAACAAAAGAAGAAAGAAAAGAGGGCAGTTTGTAAAAACAATAAAGGTATAGCCCCATACCAAAAAAGAGAAACAAAGTCTGAAAGTGTGCAAGCTCAAATGTCACTCCTGAAAAAACACACTCCTAGTTAGCCATACAGCCTAATCATGGCTAATTAGTTTTAAATTGACTGCTAATAGGTTAGTGAATCAGATTTTCCAAACAGTTTAATCTTGGCTTATCAGTTAGGAAGATTAGGCTAGAAATAAAAGGTTCAAACAAGCTCAAAATCCGAACCTTAGTTTTCAAAAGAAGAATGCCTCTGGACTGTTTTATTTTATGAGTCAAAAATAGAGGCAAACTAGTTCTAATCAGCTCAAAATTTGAACCAGTCAACAAAGCAAAAACAACTCAAATAGAAACAAAAACAGAGCTGTAGAAAAAAGAATGTCGTGCTTAGAACTTTCAGATCTTAAGCCTTCCATTTTGATTTAATTTTCTATGAAATAATATCTATGTGCAGCTTGTTTTTATGCCATGGATCAGCAACAAGTCGGATTGTTCAATCCTGACTTGTAGGCTTTTAAATTTCTATTTTAGAAATTAGTGAATAAAAATCTGTTAGACTGTTTAATCCTAACAGATTAGTCGATTAGGTAGAGAAGTATATGAACTCAACTGTTTAATCTGAGTTCATGGAGAAATAAGAAGTAGAAATAGATTAAATTTTTTGCTTTCAAAAGAATAAAATGTTGTAAGAGAGTTTTCCAATCCAAGTGCACTCTAAAGAAGAAAAAATGTTAGATCAGTAGGATTGGGTAGGTAGAAAGCTTGTGTTGATGAAGATCCATTATTTTTTTTGGCTATTAACATTTTCAGAGCAAAAGAAGATCATCCAAATGAAGAAAAAGTAGCCCAATGGATGAGGCACTGATCAACCTCCCAGAGAATGCAAGTTTGAAGTTCTTGATGCCTTCAAGAAGGCACCATCTCCAAGTGGAGCCACTATTAGCCACCTATAAAATTTGTCATATCAAATGGTGGCTAAATCATTTTTTGAGCCTTCAAGAAACAAGTTTTATTGAAAAAAATTGTTATCTCTTGAAGTCTTATGAAGACATCATGCCATTTGTTTAATCTTCACTGTTGTTCCCCTTTGAACTCAGAAATTCTGTTGTTTTCATAAAAAATAGACTGTTGCAAAAATTCTCTTTTTCCCCCATTTTTCCCTTCCTTTCAATTCAAATTAACCTTCATTTTTACCCCTTTATTCCCCATGGATTCCCTCTATTTTTCCCTTGTTTCCTTTCTTCCTTTCATAAAACCCCTTTTACAAGGTTTAAAACTCATTTTTAAACTTTGCCGAAACCCCCAAATCCATCTAAAACCTTCAATAATTTCATAAAAAATAATTTTTTTGACTGTAAGCTTAAGCCCCTTTGGGCTAAGTCCTAAACCACTTCCCCACATGTGCCCACGCCCTAGAACTAGGTGTAGGACCCATAAAGCGCTTATCGCAATCGGGATTTTCCATCGAGCGCAAGTCTTTTTGTTTTATGAAAATCCGATGCCGATTGGCCCTTTGTGTGTAACACTCTGGTCCCTTGATCCCTTTCATAAACTCGGGAGCCCGCAATCGGGCACTCAAATGTTTATATAAACCTTTTCGATGCATAATTCCCTTTGTATTTTGAAAAAACACATTCTTTCTATCTTATAAAGGGAACCCGCCGTTCATAGTTTAAAATCAATCTCGACCGTTGATTTAAAATCGATCAAATGGTTTATGAAGTCTCGCATCAAAAACATTCAATGGGCGCATTTGTTTATGTTAACGAAAAGTTCTGATGCGATTAGCCTCTGTTTATAAAGCCCTGAGCTTGTTTCCACTTCATATAACCTTAAAGCCCGCAATCGGGCCCTAAAATTTGTGAATAAACCCATCTTCGATGTAAATTTCCTTTGTAAAACATAAAAACCCCTTTTTCCCATGTTTTACGTTAAACCCACCAGTGCAATGTTATTAAATGATAAAGACCGTTGATCTTTTCTCGATCGACAATCCGCGCTATCTCACATCGGAGAATTCCAAATGGGTAGATTGAAAGACCATCACCTTGCTTCCGATGCCAATTGGCCCTTATACATATATAAACCCCAGTCCATTTGCTTTTTCCATATATCCATAGGCCCCGCAACTGGGCACCAAGCCTCATTATATAACCCGCCCCGACACCGTAAAACCTTCATATTTCATAAAAAATTTATTTTTATATATATTAAAGGGGCTCGCCGTTCGTTAGTTGAACCCCTTTTCCCACCATTGATCTTGGACCAATCAACGGCCTGCACATTCTCGCATCGGAGAAAATCATTGGGCGCGTTTCTTATTTTATTCGAAAACCCCGATTGGCTGCCTTTCGATCCATCCTCCACTGTCGATCTGATCTACAGATCGACGGTCCAAAGCCAATCGCATCGGCACCATTCAGTTTTGTTCCCCCGCAGATCGCAAAGCCTCGATTACATCTGGGTCGTCCACGTGTCAACATCCGACGATCCAAATCTTTCCTCCCGACCTTGGTTAAAAACATGCAGCGTCGCTCTATAATGTTTTTCCAACAAATCACAGCCGTTGATCTTCTTCAGATCAGCGGCCCATATTAATCCTTTTCTCCGCTTTGTAAATTTGTTTATTATACCTAGATCAAATCTCCACCGTTGATCCTCTACATCTAACGGTTCATAACAATCCCGACACACCCGCCTCCTGTGGGTCCTGCCTTCCTCAGATTTAATCTCAACTTTCCAATCCTTGATCCAACGGCTCAGATTGAAACTGCCCCACCTCCTTCCGCCCGCACATCTATCCAATATCACGCTCGCTCTCCACCGTCAGATCTGAGACCCCAGATCCAACGGTCGATGCGCGTTTTCACGTAACTTCAAGCGCAAAGGTTAATTTCCCAAGGGTTGCATGATATGGGCGGTATTAAATTTCCATGTGTCAGCTTCTAATGCATATCACGTTAAAAAAGGTGAAACCACCTTCCTCCTCTTCCGCCGCGCGATACTGCTAGTTTTCTCCTCTGAAACCGCTTTCTCTTGGTTCTATTATGTTGTACCGTGTGCACTCCCCGTCGTTGATCTCTGCAAATCAACGGCTCATATCTAATCTGGCCATACACTATCGCCCTCCGCCTTCACCAAAGGATTTCAATGAGCAATCTTCGTCGTTGATCTTAGGGTCCAATATGATCTGACGGTCTACGATCGTTCGGAAACCCCAATTTCCTTTTTAACTCAGATTTCTTCCGCCAAAGGTTTTAAACCCTTTTTCCTTTGTACTTTCTTCACATTTGCGCCTATGTTATTATAAAGTGACTCATTCGCTTTGTATTTCCACAACCAATCTCAACCGTTGATTCGACATGGATCAATGGTTCTGACTTAATTCTTCACCGCTTTCCTCTTTGACCTTCTACGCACGATCTCCACCGTTGGATGCATTCATCCAAAGACATCCTCTAACCATGACCTGCGACGGTTTACGAATACGGGATTTTATACAGGTTTTGCCTTTTCACCGGGTTTTTTATAGTTTTCATTATATCAAAGGAAAACCAAAGGTCGGGGATAGCCAGATCCATGCCTTTTGTGCATGGAAAGAAGAAAAATCATTAGCGAGTTCAGCTTACGTTCGTGCTTGTGAGCATTGATGCCATATGGACCCTTCGTATTGTTGGGTATACGACCAAAGTCCCACATTGACTAGAAGTGGGGAGGATCATGGGTATATAAGGATGGACAAATATCTCCATTGGTATGAGGCCTTTTGGGGTAAAGCCCATAAGCAAAGCCATGAGGGCTTAGGCCCAAAGTGGACAATATCATACCATTGTGGAGATATGTGGTGTCGAGAATCCTTACAAGTGGTATCGGAGCCATGCCCCGAATTTAGCCCCGAATTTAGCGAAGTGGATGAATCCTCGAATGCCGAACAAAGGTGGTGGGCCCCGGTAATATCACGATGGGATCCGTGGATGAGCTCGGTTAGACAGGCGGTATGCTCCGGATTCTTCATGGACGTGTCTTGGTCCCAACACGGTGAAGAGGAGTTGACCTGGGATAGAGCAAGCTCTCGAGGCAGGTGGTGCTCCATGTAAGGCGTGTGCTTCCAACGCATTGGAGCGGAGAATCTTGGTTGGTAGAGAGTGGACGGATGGATAATCGTTTGAGGGGAGGCTCGATGGTCCTTTGTTCGAGGGGAGGATTGTTGGGTATATGACCAAAGTCCCACATTGACTAGAAGTGGGGAGGATCATGGGTATATAAGGATGGACAAATATCTCCATTGGTATGAGGCCTTTTGGGGTAAAGCCCATAAGCAAAGCCATGAGGGCTTAGGCCCAAAGTGGACAATATCATACCATTGTGGAGATATGTGGTGTCCA
The DNA here is from genome assembly GCA_034641835.2 of Pinus albicaulis. Taxonomy (NCBI): domain Eukaryota; kingdom Viridiplantae; phylum Streptophyta; class Pinopsida; order Pinales; family Pinaceae; genus Pinus; species Pinus albicaulis. The sequence goes on along the minus strand of CM076581.1, from coordinate 1,406,529,231 downwards.
GAATCCTAACACGTATACCTGCACATCAACAAGACATAGTAAAATTTAAAAGAGTATCAGTGTTAAAGACCCAATCGAACCAGAACAGAAGATTGAAGATTGTTTTCACAGATTTGGTGGGTTACGGCTAAGATCGAAAATCAAAAGCCTAATCCACTAAAATTAAACACAATTAAAGAGCAAAAGACAGAGTTTAGGCCTGATTAAGCCTAATACACAGAATCAAATCAAATTAACAGTGTTTAAAGGAAAATAAAAAATATCTATCACACAGAGATGCCTCCAACGCCACATCAGAGGCTAATTGAATTCTCTCAGCTACCATATTGCCACCTGTAGCCTCAAAGCATTCAACAGAGGGCCGAGTTATGATCATAGTAGAGGATATTTTCCTCAATACAGCCGAGCAGTTATTCCAAGACAAACAGAGTTGTTACAGCAATGACACAGAGCCTTAAAGTCAACAAAAGCTCCCACCGAGCTTAATTCTTAATGTAAAACAATTAATATAGATGAAATATCTGTAAAATTCTCCATCAAGCCCCTCAAGGGCCGAGAAGTATTCATCTGTATTAATTGAACCTTGGGGATATTTTATCCCATCCCACCTCCTCATTTCTTCTATAAATACTTATGTAGAAGATGAAACAATGTTGGTTGCAGAACTTTGAAATATACTTGTGCTCGAAACTTTCTACTTGTAAATAGTGTTCAAAGGCTCTTGAAGCTCTGTTCGTGATTAAATAAGTTAGGCTGAGAAGTGAAGATGATTGCTGAACTGAAACATTGGACTTGAAGATGTAACTGGTTTGACTTCAATATACAAGTTGTTTCTTGGGATCCTGGTCTATATCACTGGTGAAGTGCTTCTTTCATTGTTATCTTTTTTCATTTCATGTATTTCATATTGTTCATTATTCTCTAATAAAGAACAGCAAGCATAGAGTTAGGATTTACTGTTTACAGTACCCTTCTCTGACTGATAAGCTTTATCTCAATGTTTTCCTCCAATTTGTTTATTTAAGAATGATTCAATACATTTTAAGAAGTTAGGAATGATAGTGTTCCCTCGTCCTACTGTTTGCTTTAAACGTTGTTCTTGAATGTTATTTTCATTATTTGCTTGGTAAATTTGGACTAGAAAAGTGATGGTGTGCCCTGTTTTCTAGCTTCTTTCTCCAAAGGTAAAATCTGAAAGTTTCCCTAAGTGTATGTTGAAAGCAGACTAGATTTAAAAGTATCTTATTTGATCTTATGTTGCATTTTGTTTCCCTTATGTGTTTTCATCCTTTTTGAAAGTAATTATGCGGATTACTGCATTGTTTGTCTCTTGAGTTATATTTAATACGAACTTATCCAAAGAGTTTTATGTTGAGCCCTACCCTTTGGTTGGTTTTAAACAGTTGCTTAAAAGGCTTTTTCTTGTTTGGACAGACTATAAATCCTTGTTGAAATTATTATTTGTTTCCACCCCTCCAACACTTTTATTGTTTCCATTCCATCATTTAATCTCAAAGATCTTGTGATATAGATGACTTGTCACTTGGATCACTCTTGAATTGTTGCACAATTAAAACCCTTTTATGACTCCATAGTCCAATGGACTAAAAACCAGCGTTATATCTCTCTTTTAGCCAAAGCTTGTTCTGATTGCTTGCAACTTCACACCTTTGAAACTCTTTCCATTTAGGACTTTCCACCCAAATAATAATCATGCTCAACCATCCAAAACAAACAAAAACCCTTGGTCTTCATAACTAGCCTAATATCGTACCCAAAACCTTTAAAGATAAATCAATCTTTGCACTTTATTGGAGAGATCCCTCTCCGGATTCAGGAGGGCTAGATCCTAGAATCCCAAAGTGGTTGAAACAGTGTTCTCTCTACATTTTGACTTTGCCAATCTTGCAAATTACAGGGAGCTAACACTAGTGAGCATAATTGTACAATTATGTCTCGTTGTTCGTTCTTCAGAAACTTTGTCATGACATTAGAGCTTATTATCTTTCATGGCTTCCCTGCGATACCCCGTAATTCAACTTCCTTTCCTTCCAAAAAAAATTTCAAGAAAAGTTCTTGAAAATTAAAATCTACCGTCCCCAAATATTGTAACCAATGTACTCCTAATACAACATCAACACCTCCCATTGGAATGGAAAGAATTAGACTATTCAATATATATTCTTCTGTGTTTTGCTTGATATTATGGCATTTTCCATATCAATTTATAGTTCCTCCATTTTCAACCATCGCTTGACACTTTGGTGTTGGATATAGGAAGCAATTCAATTCCTTGTCTACCTTACAATGAATAAAATTATGGGTACTACCCGAATCAATCAACACTATTACCTTTTTCCTCTTGATATGTCCTTCTATCTTGAGAGTTTGAGGAGTGGTAATTCTTGCCAATGCATTACAAGATATGGTCGGACTCATTTCTTCTTTCGCTAGGGTTGGTTCTTCGTGTATATCTTCTTCATTTGAAGTTTCTTGTTCTTCCTCCTCTTCACAATCTATGTAAAATAATTTCTTCTTAGCACACTTACAACCTTTAGTGTATTTGTTATCACAATTGTAGCAAAGCCCTTTTGCTCTTTTTCCTTCTATTTGTTGTGGTGTCAACCTTGTAGGTTGTGGAAGTCTAGGAGTAGCAACACTTCCATCTTTATAGATGTGAGTGGTAGGCTTCCTTGTCACCATAATTTTCCATTCAATTTTTCTTGCCAACATGAATGCCTTATCCAATGAATCAGGTTCCCAAAGGCAAACCTCATGTTGGATGTTATCCTTTAAAGTCCTTATGAAGACATCAATCATGTGTTCCTCTGGAATATCAATTACCCTTATGTTCAATTTTTGGAAGTCCTCAATGTGCTTCACCACTAAACCTTTTTGTTTGAGATTTATCAATTGGCTAAAGAAGGTGTTGCTCTTTGTATCCTCATAATGTGCTATCATTTCCTCCGTAAAATTCGACCAAGTGACAATTTTTTTACGAGAGAAAATCCATCGATACCATGCAAATGTATTTTTTTCTAAATATAAAATTTGAATGTGTATCTTTTGTGTGTTTTTCACATTATTGAGATCAAAATATTGCTCCATCTGTAGTATCCATGTTACAGGATCATTGTGATCAAACTTCCTCATATCGATCTTTGGAATATGGTGGGTCTTCAATCCAACATTAGATTTTATCGAATCACGATTAAATTTTTTTTTGATCTCATCATGAGTTTCATCTACTATCTTTTCGCCATTATGAATCATTTCTTGTATAAACTTTGTCAAACCTTCTTTCAAACCTTCCATGTCTGCTTTTAGATCATTCTTCATGTCGTCCCTATTGTCTTTCATTTTTTCTTCCATGTCATCCATCTTAGCTTCCATGCCTTCCTTCAAACCATCCATCTTAGCTTCCACACATTTCTTCAAACCATCCATCTTAGCTTCCACGCCTTTCTTCAAAACTTCCATTTCATTTTTTGTTGCTCTTTGCGAGAGCAAAAGTTGTTGCACTTGCTCTTGTAATTTTGATATATTATGTTGCACTTCTTCCTCTTCATGAGAAATAGGAGAGACTTTTGAGGGCTTAATGGCTGTTGAATTATTTCCAAGGGGTATTTTAGAACCAAATAATGATATATATTCTTCAATATGCCCTTGGAATCACTTCAAACTGATTTTTCAAACAAGACTTATGCAATTTGAAAAGAAAAAAAAACTACACGCCTTTTTCTTGCTTTTGAGGAGCTCGATATTGAAACTGATGTATCTTTGTAATATCAGATCCACGATATTTTATCTTCAGTCCTTTAGTAGTCATATGAATCTTCTTTCCAATGCCACAGGTTGGACCTAATTTGGATTCTTCAAGGCAAATTTATGCCCAATCTCCCACAATGACCTAACTATGGGTTGGTTTAGTAGAGAGAAATTGTATGGCGTTCCACGTGTCACTGATTCTTCCTCCAGCTCTGAAATTGATAAACAGGAAACTACATTCCGTGTATTATCGACTACTTTTTATAGAATTCCAATTTGATACAAGATAGAGTTATGACGTTTTGCCAAGGTCACTTCTTTGAGATGAAATTTGGGAGCCTGCAAAAACCCTAACTTCCACATATCGTATCTCTGCAAATATTGCAAACCAAGATTTGAAATTTTTACACGAATTTCCTCACGTTTTCTTCGCAAATGGGTTTTTTTAGCTTCTGAACCTTCGTATAAAAAAATTTATAGAAAAAATTCCACGATGACCTGTTTGAAGCAGTGAAACCCTAGAATCCAAAGCTCTGATACCAAATGTTATGAAACCAGCTCCAAAAATAGAAGAAAAGAGAGATCAACGCCTTAGAAATCGACCACTTTGAGGGGGAAACCTCCTTTACATTACATAAATGAAAAATTCTTCGATAATACAAATGACAAAACCTCCTTTCTATATATAGGAGTCCATGGGGTCACAATATAATCCTAGCCGACCTAACAATAATAATGTAAGGGCACAACAATAACAATAGTGGCTTTTATGGGGCACAATAATAACAATATGGGGGCTATAGAAGTACAAAAATAACAATAAGGGGGCTACACTAACAACAATAAGGGACTACACTAGTAATATAGGGACCTAACATTGATGTACCTATAGTTGTGTGATTTGATCATGGAACACTTAGATTGCATGGATAACATTATTAATGGTTGGGATAAGCATGAGAGCATAATTGATATTGGAAAATTGATATGACTTATGAGGCATAAATCTGTCATGAAGGAAGAAGACATGTGCTAGCAGTTGTGAGGAAGCTCGACTCCTTGAAGTAGATAGATGAACCAGTTGATGATAAATTTGCATGATCATTGAGGAAATCCAGAAAGATCGAAAATTGATATGATGTGATGATATTAGGAGTCGAGAAACCGTGACCTAAAATGTGAAAGAAGGTCAAAGCTCAGACATGATGTATTGCAAGATAGGATCCATTTCAACTACCACTAAGATCTCCATGGAAGAACAATTAGTTGATGTTTTTATGATGTATGAGACCAACTAAGGATTTTGATGATGTCTCACTGATTAAGAGTGAGTAAGAAATCTCCTCCATCTTTGAGGAGTAAGGACCTCCTCCCTAGTTGAGATGGAGTGATGGTGGACTATATTCTCCATATTTGTCATGCACAAGGCTAGGACTAACCGTCGTACATCTAATGTATCACACTAGGAGGGAGAATGGAGGATTGATATGCATCAGGGACTGATACTCCTTGAGGATTAGGAATCTCGAGATAGTGTACCAACACCCTTTCAGGATCTAACAAGGTGTCTAAGATAAGAGTGGTCGAAGAGGACTGATATTCTTTAAAGATTGGAAATCCAAGATAAGAATAGTCTTGGAAGGGCATACCTTGTGAACATTCTGATGGGGTATGTGCCTTGAGAGGCTTATGTGTCCATATGTATGCCTCCCAACATTGTGCTCTAGTCTTGTGGAGAGTTAGAGCTTTTCAAGTTAAGGCCTTGCTATGTTGTAATTTGACAATGTTGGTTATGATGTTGATGCTTAAAGATGGCTTATCAATCTGACTCTTCTTGTCAGAATATTTCAATTTGAGAAGTATCCTTGTACCGGTTATGGAATTATGAACACCTCCCTTGTTAAGAGGGAGTGTTAGAAAATGAAACTAGGTTCGGTCTTCATAATGATATTTGTACTTATATCATTGTATATTTTATGTAAAAAGGGAGAAAAAGAAGAAAAATTATTTTTATTATTTTTATTATTATTATTATTATTTTATTAAATAAGCATGTTCTTCTTACATTTAGGTTTTATTGAGTGACAGTAAAATTCCTATTTGGACCTATTGTAAAGAAGAAGAAATAAAATTAAAAATTAAAATATATATATATATATATATATATATATATATAATTTGGGTCAAAACCCCCTCTATATGCCAAGTCGACCCTACTTGTCAAGTGGGCCTAGCCTCGAAGGACATGTCTATTCGCACCCCTCTAGATAGTATAAATAGAGGACGATTGGAGCTCATTTCGATGCACACAATTCACTCAATTAATTCTGAAATTTCATAGAAGGAGGGTTGGAGTCTGAAGTTGTAAAAGATTTTATGGAAGTTTTTCCTCATCTTATCTCTTGATGAAAATTTGGTGTTGGTATCTTGTTGTTGATGGATTTTTTGTGCAGAAGGAAGGATTGAATTGGCATCTAGAAGGCTGGTATTTTTCTACAGTCACAGATCTTGGATATCTCACTTTGATTTGATTCTATAAGAAGAGAATTTTATGGGTTTTCCCCTTGGAGGGGTTTTTCCTTAGCTTGGAGCCTATATCTTGTGTTTCTTGTGTATTGTGATCTTCATACTTTTACGTTTGGTAATTATTTAATGAAATAAGAAAAACATAATAAGAAAATGCTAACAAATTCACAACTAATTATCAAAGAAAAGAGAAATCTAACTTAAGTATGCTAGCTTCCTGATTAATCCTCACTTGTAGTTATCACCCCTGAGCCAGTTTCCAAATACTAAGGGGCCTTTTGCTTAGAGATTTAACACAAGTACTAGTTAAACCAGGGATTCTAGATATCCTTCCACCTCCACCCTGTTATCACTCCAATAATTCCTAGGGTTGTTATGTTTTTGTTTAAAGAAATATTAGAGGTAACTATCAACCACTTTTGAGATCAAGATCTAGCCTTCATAATGCTTAGAGAGGGCTCTCTCTTAATGATTTAACTTTGTTGTTTTTTAGTTGATTTTAGGCTAGTTATGTAAGAGTGATTGGTTTGATTTAATTTGTTTGGTGGAATTACTGATTTAGATGGATAGTTGTCTGTCTATATTCCATTGGGCTATGGAGTCAATGTATCAAGAAAACAGGACAAAATCAAATTCTAAAGGAAGTGTTCACAGGGCAAGGTAGCTGAGCAAAATCAGATCTTTTAGGCTGGATGGTGAAGTGGTTTTAATCAAGATCAAGGAGCAGTTAAGGATTCCTTAAACCGGATAATGAAGGAAATGACAGATATCAATCGGGATGGAAGAGCAATTAAGGAATCTCAGATCCGGATATCAGAAGAAAACATTAAAATGAATAACAATTTAAGACAGTGTGTATTTAAACAAGTTCTGAAATAAAATTCCTGTTATAACATTTAGATTCAGAAAACATACAAGTTTATGGAATACTTGAGAAAATAACAATAAACAATTGAAAGTAGTTCACTGAAGTGGCTCAACACATGATTATTGTAATGCAATGTCTTTATTGCTTGTCCTGTCTGTTGACTTGAAAAATGGTACAATAAACCCTCAGGTATTTGGATCAATTACAACTATAGAATGGTTCAGGAATCCACACTCAATACTTCGAATTATGAAGTATTTAGACAAAAACTAATACAAAATATCCTAAAACTAATTTAGGAATTATTCAAGGAATACAAAATATCTTCATGTAAGAAGATAGAGACACATATTTAACTAATGCAAGTTGTCCCTCTTTTATTGATTTGTTGTTTTCTTTTTGATCTTTTGCTGCTTTATCTCTCTGACTGTTGCTTTATGCTGGCTGTCTCTTTTTCTGTTGAGTATCCTTTACGTTGCCTTGTCATCTGATTTCATCTTTTAAACTCTGTTGCTGCTCTTTAAACTCTGCCTTTTACTTTAACCTTGACTATTGTGTTTTCACTTTAACTTTGAATGCTCTATTTTCACCTGATTGTTATGTTTTACCTTTAACTTGAATGCTCTTTTACGTGATTGTTTCGTCTAACCCTTTTTCACTTTTACTAGTCACAATAAATCACATAATTTCTCCCAGGATTCTTCTTCTGGAATTTTAATCTTTACCATCCTCCTGTAGATTTCACCAGCCTCTGTGTATTTTTCAAAAGTAGTCTTATTCACAAAGAGATGATTTACCTCATGTTGGAGGTAAAAGAGATTTTCAAAAGTTTGATACAGTAATTTTCCAGTGGGAATTCCTTTCATGGAGGAATTTTTATACTGTTCTTTGACCACCTCTCTCATATTCTTGTCATAATCTTCATGCTTCATTAATCTGTCATTGATTACCAAAGGATTAGGCAGACCTTTCTGCCTCAAAACATCAAATTTGACCATGAATCTTGTTATTGTTAACTCTATGTTTTGAAATTTGTCTTCAAGCTGTGTCATGAGGTTCCTCTTGGAAATTACCATTTTAACTTCTAAGATTGTTTCAGTTCTGTCACTTATGCAAATTTATTCTAATTCTTGTTTGTTCTTGGAATTAATAAACCCTATTATTTTAGTGGCCTCTTCTGGTTTCTTCCCAAGTCCCTCTTTCACTTTCGGAATAGCTTCACTAGCTTTTTTTATCAAATCTTTCTGTTCAAAGATGACTTGGATAGATGGCCAAATATCATTAACATAGTTAATGATATTGGCCCACAGTTGCTGCTTTGCTTGGGCAAGTGGTTCTTTCAGTGTCAACTCTTTTTCTAGCTTTTGTATCCTTTCATTCAATTTGTTTTTTATTTTTATTTTCTGACTTATACATGATTTGAGCCAACTTCTTTTCATATTCTAGAATTTTTACTTGATCTTTAAGCCTATTAATTTCAGTATTTTGTATTGACATGTCCTCCATGGCTTTAATCAATTTACCTGCCTCATCACTGGGATGAGCTGCTGATGTTGAATATGTTGCTGGTGTAGTTGCTGATGTAGTTGAAACTGTTGTATCTACTAGAATTGTTGTTGCCATAGGAGCTAATGAAGTAGATGGAATTGTTGTAGTAACTGTAGGAATGGCAATGACATGGATTTCTTAAATGTTGGCCTTTTTCTCCTGCACCAATTTATCCATTTCGTTCTCCATATCTTGCAGTTGAGTTGTCAACTGAATGATGAGATTTATCATTTCATCTTTTGGCCTTCATTCTCTAAAAATTCTTTTGTTTGTGGATGTTCAGTAGGAGGTAATTTCAACTACTTTTTCAATGCAGCAATGTCTGCATTCTTCTTTTTGATGAGTTCTTTAGCTACTTTAATGTTCTTTGGATCATATCCAACCTTCATGACCAATTCTTCAAGTGATTTGATTATGTTTTCCTTGGCTTGTGAGGAAGCCTTCTCTAGCTTTAACTGTCCTCTAATGTTCTCTAGAGAATTCTAAAGTTTTTGAACACTCATAGCTTTGTTAGTCATAGTAGAGTAAATCATTTCTCCAGCTTGCTTATGGAACTCAATTTGATCTATGGATGTAGATCTTTGGCTTTAACTTCAAATGTTGTTTGGACATTCGAAACCACTCATTTCACAACCACTCTAGTGGCTTTAAAGTTTGGACATTCGGGGGTGTGATAGCTCTTATTGGTCGCAGGATCTGATGAATTGTGATTGGACGGATGGAAAGTATAGGGGTGTTTTGATAGGCGGGGCCCGGGGATGAATCATGCATAGGGTTTATTTGATGTGGGTCACGATTATGTAGTGGAGGGGTTTAAATGTATATTTAAATGGGGTTTAATATAATATGGGATTGGGGATATTTATATAGGGAAGCGAGTTAATATGCATGGTTGGGTTAAAAAGCGGGGTCGGGAACATATACAGACTATAGATTTAAATTAATATGAAAGGGAATAATATGATATGAGGCCCGAGATATATATTACAACGGGGATTTTAATATAATAAAATAAACTATATGCTAAAATGATGAACGAGGGCTATAAAGTATATATGCGGAAATTAATATCCTATGGGGTAAATGAGTATGGATGTGGAATTTAAATAATACACTAAGAAGGAGAAAAAATAGTATAGGGGAGAGATTTTATAGTGGGGCCCGATATATTAAAACATTTAAAAATTTTAGATAAGTGGGTTTTTATATGTTTTAATTGAAAAGGGGAATTTTACTTTTCCAATGAAAATATGTTTTTTAACTAGGGAAAGGGGTTTTAGGAAGGGAAAATGGGTGAAATGAGGGTAAAAGGTTAGTATGAAGGACGAAGGATATTTTTACAAGGGAAAATGTCTTTTAAGAAATGGAAAATAGGGTTTTTTAAGCAAGGGAAAGGGGATTTTGGGGAATATTAGTGATATGAAATGACCAATTGATGCTCTACATTACTTGTGAAAATAATCTACCTATGCATCATTTACCCTAACATGTTTTCTTCATTTATTGGGTGCATTTGAGCTTACTGACCCTTTTTATTTTCTTTTAATAATCAAACTTATCTAATTATAACCTTATAACTTCCAATGGCTCAGATTAAACTGATGAACTCATTTTTATTCTCTACCGAACTACTGATCTGCCAAGATTAAATTGTTTGACTAGATATTTATTCTCTAACTATTATTACATGAAATTTAAAGCATGAATGAATCAAGATTAAACTATTTGATCCTCATGGATTTTGGCATTTTTGACAAGCTGCACACAATATTATTTTGCAAAGTAAATTAAAGTAGTGGCATTTAAATTTGCAGCACTTTCAGGATCTATTTTATCTCTTTTTGGTGGGGTTCATACTTTATATTATTTTTTTTATCTTTTTTCTTTTAGTCCTTTGATTTTTCTTTTAGGACTTACCCTCTTTACATTTTTTAATATGAGAAAACATTTGCAGAAAGCGAAGTCTGTACAATATTACAAGACTTTAACATAGTCAATTCAAAATTATGAACCCTGTTATTATAGGACCCTAACAATGGCTACACTTTGGGATGGCATTTCCTGGTGAAATGTCAAGAAATTGTTGATCAGTGGCCTTGGAAATTTGACTTTTCTTGCCTTGGAACTGTTTTTTGTGCTCTCCTTTATTCAATCATATGATGTTATACCTGTTAAAGCTTAGGGCCATCTCTTCGGGCTTCAACTTCAAAATATAGTCATCCAATCCAATCTATGCTTGGAATGGTATTTACAATAAGCAAAGTGAACTAATAGTTAATCTGGAGAAAAGTAATGCTTCAACATTCTACCATTAACTGGTCCACTTGGTAGATCTGTTCCATCTAACTCCTTTAAGAAAAATGCATTATTACCTCTGTAACCATAAATTATGTATGGGCCTTTCCAAAGAAAATCAAATTTACTATGTTTCCCTTTATCTTCTCTTTTGGAATCCCATTTGAGTACTTTATTACCTGTGTAGAAATCATATTATTTGGTTTTCTTGTCAAAAATATTTTTGATTTTATCTTGGATAACTTGTGATTTGACATAGAATTCTTCCCTAGTTTGCTGCAAATGTATTGTTTGATTTATCCTCCTCCGGATATCATTTGGTTCAACCTGCAGTTCTTGGATCATCTTCATAACTGACACTCCTAAAGATGATGGAAAAATAACATCCATCCCCTATACTAGTTGATAGGGAGATGTACCAATGGATTTCTTTGTAGTTAGTCTATCTTCCCTTAAGGCATTAACCAACTTCTTGTTCCGGGTCTTTTTGTTGTATTTTAACAGCTTATTGATGATATTAACCAAGCTTTTGTTTGAGGATTCTACAATTCCATTACCTTGAGGGTAATAGACAGTGGAATGGCCAAGGTTGATGTGGTATTTGTTACAAAATTCAATCATTTTCTTGGATTTGAAGGCAGTTGCATTATCAGTAATGAGATTTTGTGGGCATCCAAATCTAGAAAGGATATTATTCTCAAGGAATGAGATAATTCCAGAGTCAATGGCGTGTCTAGAAGGGATGGCTTCTATCCACTTGGTAAAATAATCATTTGTTGTCAAAATCCATTTATGTTGGGCTGAGGAGGGTGGGTGAATTTCACCAATGAAGTCTAGACTCCATTGTTGAAATGGCATTTCTGTAGAGATGGGTTTGAGGGGTAATGGTAGGAGTTCATTTTTCCCTTCAAATATCTGTCATTTGTGATAGGAGGTAACATACTTTCTTACATCTGCAAAAAGAGTGGGCCAGTAAAAACCTGCCCTAAAAATTTTATCAGCAGTTGTCTTCCAGTAAAGGTGTCATCCACAGTCACCTACATGAAATTCTTGCATAACTTTATCAACTTCATATTTTAATAAACAGTTTAATAGAATGCCACCATGATATTTCCAAAATAAAGAATTATCTATGATACAAAATTTCATTGCTTTTAATTTTAAAAATCTACTTTTAGTTTTAGATAAACTAAGAGGAGCTTGTAAATTAAGTAAGACAAATATAATATTTGTATACCAGGGTGAATCTAAAAAAGCTTCATTGATTTGTGGAGTCACCATCTCTTCTTGATCATCTATTGCTGCAATGAAATTTATATCTAAGGCTCTACAATTAGATTCAGCCATGAGTTTGGCTAAACCTTGGACTTTAATCAATTTAATGGGATTTATTTCAATATCATATTCCAATATAGTGGCAATCCATTTGCCTCTCTTTCCATCGGACCCATTCTGAGTTAGAATGTCCTTTACCACAGAGTTTAGAACATATGCAATTATGTGTGAGTATAAAATATACTCTCTGCAATCTTTAATAACTTTCACTAAAGCAAGTGCTTGTTTTTCCATAATGTTGTACTTTAGTTTTGCATCTCTTAAAGATTTGCTGAAAAATGCAATGGGTTGTTCATAACCCTTATCATTCTTTTGCAACAAGACTGCTGCAATGGTATGTTCTGAAGCAAAAGAAAAAATTATAAAATCTTTTTTGAAATCAGGACTTGTAAGGACAGGTGTTTTAGTAAGTGCTTCTTTAATTGATTCAAAAGACTATTTAGCCTCTACTTTCCATTTAAGTGTTGAATCTTTCTTTAACATGTTATTCAATTCTTTGATTAGTTCTGCTAAATTAGAAATGAATCTTCTAAGAAAAATTATTTTACGTGTGAATGTCTATAATTCTTTAATGTTTCTAGGATGACTAATGTTTAAAATTGCTTCTATTCTAGCTAGATCTATCATAATTCCCTCTGTTAGATCCCTATATTACTAGTATAGTCCCTTATTGTTGTTAGTGTAACCCCCTTATTGCTATTATTGTACCCCTGTAACCCCCATACTGTTATTATTGTGCCCTTAAATTATCATTGTTAGCTCGGCTAGGATTACATTGTGGCCCCACTAGGATTACATTGTGTTCCCATGGACTCCTATATATAGAAAGGAGGTCTTGTAATTTGTATCATCCAAAAAAATTTCATTCATGTAATGTATTGGAGGTTGCCCCCTCGAATTGGCTTATTTCTAAGGTGTTGATATCTCTTTTCTTCTATTTTTGGAGCTGGTTTCACAACACCCTCTTTTGAGATTATGTGTCCTAAGAGTTTACACTCTTCAAGTCCAAAGAGTGTCTTTTTAGGATTCAAAGAAATACCAAATTTTCTATATTTAATGAAAACTCTTCTCAAATGATCTAGATGTTCGTTATTTTTTTTAGAAAATATTGTGATATCATCTAGATAAATGACTAGAAAGTCATGAATTTCCTTGGCAAAAGCTATGTCCATATCTCTTTGGAATGTAGCTCCAACATTCATCAATCCAAAAGGCATTTTCACATACATGAAAGTACCCCATAGAGTGGTAAATGTTGTTTTTGCTTGGTCCTTTGGTTGGACTAGAATTTGATTATATCCATAGAATCCATCTATTAAAGAAATTCTAGATGAACCAAATACCATCTGTAAAATATGATTCATTTTGGGGAGAAGATAGTTGTCTTTTAATGACACTTTATTTAAATTTCGGAAACCAACGCAGAATCAGATTTCCTTTGTTTTCTTCCTAGTGGGAACTAAGTTTGAGACCCAATCCAAATATCTAATTGGTGCTATGATTTGTGCTTCATACATCCTTTTTACTTCTTTTTATATCAAAGGCATAAGAACTGGAATAATTCTCCTAAGCTTTTGTTTAAAGGGTTTATGAACTTCTTTGATGGGTATTTTATTTTGGATGATGCTGGTGTCATAAGACTTAAGGTCTTCATAACTCCAGGCAAACACATCTTGAAATTATTTAAACAAACTTATGTATTTTAGCTTTTCTTCTGGAGGTAATGCTTTGGATAATTTGATGAGCTTAGGTTTTTGTTTTGTTCCTATGTTACATTCTTCAATGTCTGATATTAAGGGTTCCATTTTTTGTTTTTCTAGCTACATCATTGGAATCAAAAAGATCTTCTAATGGGGCTAATCCCTTAGGCAAAAAGTTATCTTTAAGGTTCAAAATCTATGATTCATCATTATTCAATTCTTCTATTTCTATTGTTTCTAATTTATCTATTTCTACTTTAGTAAATTTAGTGGATCCAGTATTATCTACATTATTTACATCTAACTCACTATTTATTGTTTCATCTACTGTATAATCAGTATCTATATTACATCTCTGAAATTCTCCTTCACAATTCATGAAGTTGTAAATTTGAGAATCCTATGAAATTTTTTTCCAATATTTCAAATTGTATGGTATGGTTGGCCTATGTCTGACCTCTACAGTGTATTGATGATTGGGTTGGAAAGGTAATCTGCAAGTGCTAGCAAAGGTGGCCAAACTATGAGCTTGCATGTTTTGTTTTCTAGGAATAACAGCAAAGTCAGTTTCAAGAAAACAATTTATCAAATCTAGAATGGTTTCTCTATATTGGCTAAGTCTAGGATTTTTCACAAGATACTCTCCTTTAATTTGTTTTATGATAAGTTCAGAATCTCCCATGATAGAAACTCTCTTGGCTCCAAGTTTTGTTACAATTTTTAGTCCTAAAATTAATGCCTCATACTCTACCATATTATTTATGCATTTAAAGGTTAACCTAAAGGCATGACCTTCTAAATGATCATTCTCTAAGTTATAAATCTACACTCCTGCTCCTGCTCCTAGTCTGTTTACAGAACCATCGAAATATAAATTCCACATAGATTCATGACACTATCAATTTCTTTATGTGTATGTTTTAATGTTGTGTTTTTATCTGTGCCAGTGTCTGAATTACATAAGATAAAAGAATCCATATCAGAATGTACAGAATAAATAGGATAATTCTATGTTTTTTTAGCACTACTGACCATGTATTTCATTAAAGTTTCTCTGTAAAGATTTTTGTGTTGACCAAATATTGAAATTGTTGCATATGGCATTTCTAACTATAGTGATCCCTGTAGTTTTTCCCCCCATGAGTGAAATAATAACATTCCATACTTTGGAGGGATATCAGCAACTACAATATCCATGGAAATACTCTTAACTGGGTATTGAACTAAAGTGACACACAAATCTTTTATCAAGCCAAGACATTTAACTTTACTAGAATCAAATGAGAAAATATCTTTGTATGGTCTCGTGATATCTAGATTCAATGTTTCCATGATAGCTTTTGGCATTAAATTGTGAGATGCTCCAGAATCTAGCATAGCATTGTGTAAAATATTGTCATGAATGCTCAAGCTAATGTAGAATGAAGGAACACCACCTTCTTGATGTTTTCCATTTACCTCAGGACCAAATAGTAATTCTGGTTGGTCATCATTCAAATTAAAAGAATCTTCTCCTTCACTTATGTTCAGTGTTTCAGAGATTTGGGCTTTGTATAAATCATTTTTCACCAGCTCTGTTAAAGGAACTGGTATTTTCAATTTGGCTATTTTAGTTTTGATATTAAATGGGACTTGAGTTTCGCCTAACTGGATGATTTCCTCTTTACCAATTGTAGTTTGAGTGTTCTTATCTTTTTTATCAACAATTGGTATTTCGGTTTGGGTTTCCACTGTTTTATTTTCAATTTTCTTTTCTAGAACAGTTTGAATGGAAGTTGTAGTTTTAGCAGTATTTGAAGTTTCAGCATCAGCTAAAGTTTTAGCAGCAGTAGATGTTTGAGTATTAGTGGGTGTGATGTCTACAATCTTTGGACTAGCTGCAATTTTTGGAGGGGAAGTTTTTTGAGTTGGACTAGAATTTTTCTGAGTTTCTCTAGGGAGAATTTGCAACACCTTGGACACAGGAGCTTCTATTGTTTTCTTGGTCTGAGTTTGAACTATTTTCTTAGTAGGAGCTTATAAATTTTTCTTACTTCTAAGGCTATACTACTTGTGAACTCCATTAATGGCAAATTCATAACCTTGTTTATAGTCAAAAGACTCCCAAGATTCTAACTGTAATTGTTGTAGCATGTATAATTCTTGTTCTTCTTGGGTAAGAAAAATAGTATTATCATCATTTATTCCCATTAAGTTAATTTGGGTGTCCTAGTCTTCATCATTTTGTTGGTAACTCTCTACATATTTTTCTTAGAAATGTGGTCTAATCAATTGATCAGGTGTTGTTTCTCTTGATTTACCAGTATTGGGATTCTTCCTAAAGTTTGGGTTTCTTATTTGAGGACCTTGTTGTTGATTATCCCACTGTGGTTTTCTTTCCATATTTTCTAATCTATCCATTATTTTTTCCATACTTTTAGTTAAACTCTCTATTCTAATATCTGATGTGGATGGTTCTTCTTTAATGGTTACTCTTATTTCATTTCTCATCCTAGCTCTTTTTGCTAATAAGTTAGCTTCTACAATAACTGCATTAGTTTGTATTTTCTCTAAGGTTTCAGGGTTCCTTTCTCTCAATTGGTATGACATATCAGTGTCAAAATCATCTGGAAATTTGATCAGGGCTAGATCTGGTGGAGGTTTGATGTTTGCAGGAATTGCATTATAAATATTGTTAAACCTAGTACAATAATCCTGAACAGGTTCATTAGGAGCTCTTCTAATGTTTTCATTTTCAGATAATATTTGTAAATGGTTTTTCTTCCTTTCCCATCTATTGATAAACATTCTATGGAAAGAAGCTAAATCAGCAATACCACCAACAGGTAAAGCTTTAAACCATTTCTTTACAGCTCCTGCTAGTGTTTGAGCAAACAATCTCATTTGAACATCCTCTTCATCAATTTCATGTAATTCAAAGTAATCAGTCATTTTGTTTACATGTTGTTGAGATGTGTATTGACATGTACCATAAAAATGAAAGATTTTACTTTGGTATTCCTGGGGCATGGCATGTAATTGAGCTGGTAAGACCAAAGGGGCATATCTGGCTGCCATGGCTAAGATGCTAGCTTGATTGGGAGGTAAATTTGCAGTGCTGGGGGATGGATATGAACTTGGAGATGGACCTAAATTTGAAGATGGACCTTAACTTGAAGATGGACCTAAACCTGAATTACTTGGTAATGAACTTGAAGTAATTGCAGATGAACTTGGAATGTTAGAATATGGGAATAAAACTCTAGGTTGAAGAGGAAGTTTTGGGATGAATGGATCTGTGGAATGAACTTGGGTGGATATTATAGATGAGATGATACTATATAAATCTGTATTTACAATTTTAGAAGGAATGGAAGAATGCTTAGGGGTAGCAGCAGATAAAGCAGCTAATTCAATAGATTGTTGAAAGTAGGCTTCATCTATTTCTTTAATCAAATTTGCAGCTAAAACATCAAGCTTGTCAAGAGTATTGATAACCTGTTGATCTAAGTCAAGTTGTATAGTTTTCTTCTTTTCTTCAATAAATTGAATCAAGTCAGGATCTATTACAACATCATAGATTGAAGTTTCAGATTTGGTTCCAAATAGAGAGTGCTCAAATGATAAATCAAATTGTATATCTTGTAAGCTTGAAAAAAATTTGGGAAGTGAATTTGATTTGACTAATTGACTGTTACTTCCTATACTTTCTACTTTTTTATGTTTTCTTAAAATTCTGTCAGGATCATCAACAATTACAGTAGGTTGTGGATCAGGATGAGCCCTGATATAGTATGTTCTTCTAGAAGCCAAAATTTTAATTTTTAATGAAATTTTTTTTAACAATCCTAAAACAACCTTAAGATGAAAAGATGATAAAAAGTATTTTCTTTAAGGTTTATTTTAAACTGAGGACTGATTCCCCAGTATGGTCGCCAGTACGTTATCACTCCAATAATTCCTAGGGTTGTTATGTTTTTGTTTAAATAAATATTAGAGGTAACTATCAAACACTTGTGAGATCAGGATCTATCCTTCCTAATACTTAGAGAGGGCTCTCTCTTAATGATTTAACTTTGCTTTTTTTTTAGTTGATTTTAGGCTAGTTATGTAAGAGTGATTGGTTTGATTTAATTTTCTTGGTGGAATTACTAATTTAGATGGATAGTTGTCTGTCTATATTCCATTGGGCTATGGAGTAAATGTATCAAGCAAACAAGACAAAATCAAGTTCTAAAGGAAGTGTTCACAGGGCAAGGTAGCTGAGCAAAATCAGATCTTTTAGGCTGGATGGTGAAGTGATTTTAATTGGGACCAAGGAGTAGTTAAGGATTCCTTAAACCGGATAATGAAGGAAATGAAAGAGGTCAATCAGGATGGGATAGAAATTAAGGATTCTCAGATCCAAATATCAGAAGAAAACATTAAAATGAATAACAGTTCAAGACAAAGTGTATTTAAACAAGTTCTAAAATAAAATTCCTGTTATAACATTTAGATTCAGAAAACATACAAGTTTATGGAATACTTGAGAAATTAACAATAAATAATTGAAAGTACTTCACTGAAGTGGCTCAACACATGAATCCTGTAATGCAATACATTTATTGCTTGTCCTATTTGTTGACTTGAAAAATGGTACGATAAACCTTCAGGTATTTGGATCAATTAAAACTATAGAAATGTTCAAAAATCCACACTCAATACTTTGAATTATGGAGTATTTATACAAAAACTAATACAAAATATCCTAAAACTGATTTAGGAATTATTCAAGGAATACAAAATATCTTCATGCAAGAAGATAGAGACACCTATTTAACTAATGCAAGTTGTCCCTCTTTTATTGATTTGTTGTTTGCTTTTTGATCTTTTGCTGCTTTATCTCTCTGACTGTTGGTTTACGCTGGCTGTCTCTTTTTCTGTTGAGTATCCTTTATGTTGCCTTGTCATCTGATTTCATCTTTTAAACTTTGTTGCTGCTCCTTAAACTCTGCCTTTTACTTTAACCTTGACTGCTATGTTTTCACTTTACTTTGACTACTCTGTTTTCACTTGACTATTCTGTTTTACCTTTAACCTGAATGCTCTTTTACCTGACTATTTTGTCTTACCCTTTTTCACTTTTACCAGTCACAGTAAATCACATAATTTCTCCCAGGCTTCTTCTTCTGGAATTTTAATCTTTACCATCCTCATGTAGATTTCATCAACCTCTGTGTATTTTGCAAAAGTAGGCTTATTCACAAAGAGATGATTTACCTCATGCTGGAGGTAAAAGTGATTTTCAAAAGTTTGATAAAGTACATTTCTAGTGGGAATTCCTTTCATGGAGGAATTGTTGGATTGTTCTTTGGCCACTTCTCTGATCTTATTGTCATAATCTTCATGCTTCATTAATCTGTCATTAATTACCAAAGGATTAGGCATACCTTTCTGCCTCAAAACATCAAATTTGACCTTGAATCTAGTTATTGCTAACTCTATGTTTTGACTTCTGTCTTCAAGGTGTGTCATGAGGTTCCTCTTGGAAATTAATTTTTTAACTTCTAAGATTATTTCAGTTCTGTCACTTATGCCAATTTCTTCTCATTCCTATTTGTTCTTGGAATTAAGAAACTTTATTATTT
Source organism: Pinus albicaulis (assembly GCA_034641835.2). Lineage (NCBI taxonomy): Eukaryota > Viridiplantae > Streptophyta > Pinopsida > Pinales > Pinaceae > Pinus > Pinus albicaulis. The sequence goes on along the minus strand of CM076581.1, from coordinate 1,406,509,582 downwards.
CAGTGGCCTCTTCTGGTTTCTTCTCAAGTTCCTCTTTGACTTTCTGAATAGCTTCACTAGCCTGTTTTATCAAATCTTTATGTTCAAAGATGACTTGGATAGATGGCTAAATATCATTAACAGAGTTAATGATATTGGCCCATAGCTACTGCTTTTCTTGGGCAAGTGGTTCTTTCAGTGTTAACTCTTTTTCTAGCTTTTGCATCCTTTCATTCAATCCATTTGTTTTCTGATTTTCTGACTTATACATGATTTGAGCCAACTTATTTTCATCTTCTAGACTTTTTACTTGATATTTAAGTCTATTAATTTCAGTAGTATGTATTTACATGTCCTCCATGGCTTTAATCGATTTACCTACCTCATCACTGTGATGAGTTGTTGTTGTTGAATATGTTGTTGGTGTAGTTGCTGATGGAGTTGAAACTGTTGTAGCTACTGGAATTGTTGTTGCCATAGGAGCTGATGAAGTAGATGGAACTGCTATAGTAACTGTAGGAATGGAAGTGACAGGGATTGCTTCCATGCTGGCCTTTTTCTCTTGCACCAATTTATCCATTTCATTCTCCATCTCTTTCAGTTGAGATGTCAATTGAATGATGAGATTCATCATTTCATCTTTTTGGCCTTCATTCTCTAAAACTTATTTTGTTTGTGGATGTTCAGTAGGAGGTAATTTCAACTTCTTTTTCAATGCATCAATGTCTGCATTCATCTTTTTGATGAGTTCTTCGGCTGATTTAATGTTCTTTGGATCATATCAAACCTCCATAACCAATTCTTCTAGTGATTTGATTTTGTTGTCCTTGGCTTGTGAGGAAGCCTTCTCTAGCTTGAACTGTCCTCTAATGTTCTCTAAATAATTCTGAAGTTTTTTAACACTCATAGCTTTGTTAGTCATAGTGGAGTAAATCATTTCTCCATCTTTCTTATGGAACTCAATTTGATCTATTGGATGTAGATCTTTGGCTTGAACTTCAAATGTTGTTTTATTATAGTCTATTGTTGACTTTGAAGCCTTCACTATTGGCTGCAAGAAGGTCATCTGCATCTTCCTGGTCTTGTAATCAAATGCTGAAAGCAACTTGTTTTGGTCACTATGAGTCTGTTTCCAATATTGGGCATAAGTGACATCTTTTAATGCCTCATTTCTCAATTTGATTTCTTTATACTTCTCCATTATATCATGTTCTTTGTCCACTGGTTTACTTGATGAAGACACCTCTACAGTGTGTTGTTACTGAATGATTTGTGTATTAGAGGTTGATGGCTGATGGGTGTCCTCTAAAACTATTGGAGGTGCATTTTCTTTTAACCACTGTGTCTGTATCAATGATTTCAATTGTCTCAACTGTCTCTTCTTGTTCAATTATTGGATTCATCTTGGGATTCTTCCTGTACATTAGTTTGAATTTAGTCTCAGTAGTGGTTTGAGCTGAATATGAACCTTCTTCTCTTGGAATTTTTGAGTTCCTATCTTGTGGGGCTGGAGTTTGCAAGATGGAACTAGTATCACCCTGCTTCTCTGCCTCTTGCAAAGTATTTTCCAACCACTCTGGCTAGTTGGAATACTTTTCAATATCTGCTTTAGACTCATGGACAAAAGGAGTTAATTTAAATTTGACTCTTAGTTTGTTGATAACTCCCAAAGGATCATAATGTCATTTGAAACTCTCACTGAACTTGAATTCATGTAAGTACTTTTCTGCTTGTTGACCAGCATTCCTGTTATTGTAAATGAAAGGACCAATCTGGTTTTTCATATTAAATTGTGTTTTCTTCTTTGCTGATAGAAAATTAACCTCATCTGAGTTTAGGATCTGCCTAATGTATTCTAGTGAAAATAACCTCATTTGGAGGTATTTGGGAAGCTTGTATGGAGTGAGTTGACATCCATACACCCTAATTTCAGTGTGGTTCTGTTATAAATACCAGTATCTTGTTCTACTGTGTTCAGACAACTGCAATACTTTCTTGATTTCCTCACTGATCCTAGATTCACTGCTACTGCTTAGCATATTGACAATTGGATCAATAAATAAATCAATGAAGTCCTTGTATGTAAACTTTGTGGAATCCTTTCTGATCAAGGATGTCCAGAAGACTACTGATTGGGGATTACGCTCAGTGTCCATTTTTTTAAGGCTAACTGCAAACCTTTCAGATTGGAAGTACAAGAACATATGAAACAAAATAGATGAATACTTAAACACTCCTTCCTCTGGTAATTTAACAAATTTCTCATGGATGGTATCTGATAGGTATTGAACAAAGTTAAATGTGGAAGCTGGAGGCTATCCTGCGTAGAAAATAGAAAGAAAACCTAAGACAGAAGCATCTACATATTCATCTGTGAAGTACCCTAATATACAAGATAGCGTTGTGACAATCTGTTTGGTTCTTTCTGAAAAAATTGAGGCTGAATAAGAAGGGTTACTCTTTGGGGTTTCAACTAATGGAAGTAATAAGGTTTGGAATATTTGAAACCTCTTTGGAAATTCAAGCTTCAGATATAATTCAGTGAGGATTTCAATTGACAGAGGGACTTCATCAGCCTTGGGTTGGATTTGCAACATCTAGTTTATTGATTCTACAATAATGATGAACAAAATCTCTTTGTTGGGGGTTACTAGGGCTCTTTCATTGGGAAAATAATTAATCTGGCATAATTTGATTATCTCTAGGAACTGGAAGGTCTGTGGGAAGATGTACTTGGGCAAATTTGATTCCCAAAGGTAGATATCATCAGCCTGGTCAATGGATTTATCATGGCTCCAACAGTGGATGTCCAAGAGGTTGAAATTTGTAACTGTGTCACTGATTTACAGTCTTTGTCTGCTAGGGGAGTGTGTTCAACATCAATTATTGGGGGTTGCAGAGGGTTAACAGTCACAATACCCTGGGAAGCCATAGATTTTTTTATTTTAATCAATCAATTACTTTTTGGCTTAAGAAATGGTCTCAGGTACTTAGGAATGCCTGTGAAAAGATTATTTTGGTCTGCAAAATGGGTTATGGATGCAGCAGAGGATTTATTGGTCTTTTAAACTTCAAATTTGAGTCGATACAGGCTTCTGGTAGCGAAAGGCTTGAATTTTGGTCGAATTTTGGCCTCAAAATAGGTCAGCAGCGATTGTTTTAGCTTGAAAACAGGTCGACAAGGCTTCTTGTACGCAAACTTGAACAGAAAGGATTAATTAACGGTAAAGAGCGGGCTTTAATACCTTTTGACCTGAAGCAATAAATCATAAGGCACGGGGTCAAATTCAAACATGGGCAGTATCATAGCAATGTGCAGAATACAGCCTGGCAGTTTTCACATGACAAAAAGCGGGTAAATGATTTTAGTGGGAGGGATGTGATACAATGTGGGGTTGCCACGTAGCAGGAAAGTGGGGGTGCGAAACCACTCATTTCGCAACCCCCTAGTGGCTTTAAAGTTTGGACATTCAGGGGTGCGATAGCTCTTATTGGTCGCAGGATCTGATGAATTATGATCAGACGGATGGAAAGTAGGGGGGTGTTTTGATAGGGGGGCCCAGGGATGAATCATGCGAAGGGTTTATTTGATGTGGGTCGAGATTATGTAGCGGAGGGGTTTAAATGGGGTTTAATATAATATGGGATCGGGGATATTTATATAGGGAAGCAGGTTAATATGCAAGGTTGGGTTAAAAAGCGGGTCTGTGAACATATATAGACTATAGCTTTAAATTAATATGAAGGGGACTAATATGATATGGGGCTCGAGATATATATTATAGCAGGGATTTTAATATAATAAAATAAAAATATGCTAAAATGATGAACGGGGGTTGTAAAGTATATATGAGGAAATTAATATACTATGGGGTAAATGAGTATGGATGCGGAATTTAATTAATACACTAAGAAGGAGTAAAAATAGTATAGGGGAGAGATTTTATAGTGGGGGCCGATATATTAAAACATTTAAAAACTTTAGATAAGTGGGTTTTTATATGTTTTAATTGAAAAGGGGAATTAGTAAAAGGGGAATTTTACTTTTCCAATGAAAATATGCTTTTTAACTAGGGAAAGGGGTTTTAGGAAGGGAAAATGGGTGAAATGAGGGGAAAAGGTTAGTATGAAGGAAGAGGGATATTTTTACAAGGGAAAATGCTTTTTAAGAAATGGAAAATAGGGTTTTTTAAGCAAGGGAAAGGGGATTTTGGGGAATATTAACAATATGAAATGACCAATTGATGCTCTCCATTACTTGTGAAAGTAATCTACCTACCCATCATTTACCCTAACATTTTTTCTTCATTTATTGGGTGCATTTGAGCTTGCTGACCCTTTTTATTTTCTTTCAATAAACAAACTAATCTAATTCTAACCTTATAACTTCCAATGGCTCAGATTAAACCGATGAGCTCATTTTTATTCTCTACCTAACTACTGATCTGCCAAGATTAAATTGTTTGGCCAGATCTTTATTTCCAACTATTATTACATGAAATATAAAGCATGAATGAATCAAGATTAAACTGTTTGATCTGCATGGATTGTGGCATTTTTGAAAAGCTTCACACAATCTTATTTTGCAAAGTAAAGTAAAGTAGTGGCAATTAAATTTGCAGCACTTTCAGGATCTATTTTATCTCTTTTTGGTGGGGTTCATACTTTATATTCCTTTTTTATCTTTCCTTTGATTTTTCTTTTAGGACTTACCCTCTTTACATTTTTTAATATGGTAAAACATTTGCAGAAAGCGAGGTATGTACAATATTACAAGACTTTAACATAGTCAATTCAAAATGTGTTGTCCTCATTGAGTCAGTCATTTCACAATTGTCTTCCTCGGGCCCAAAGTGCATCCACTGTACTTTGACTTACTTTATTGCTCGATTTTGGAGCATGAGGTTCCTTCGGTCTAGAATACATAGTGGCTCTGGCTGGAATTCTCCCTCTAGTTCCACCTATAGCACAGACCAATCAATCACATGATTAGAATATTGTACATATCTTTTAAGCAAAGAAACATGGAAAACATTATGGAATTTGACTAATGGAGGTAATGCTAGTCTATAGGCCACTGGTCCAATCCTTTTAAGGATCTAAAATGGTCCAAAAATATGTGGTTCCAACTTGGCAAATGACCCAATCTTTAATGAATGTTTCTTGGGTTTAATTCTCAAGTAAACATGTTCCCCAACTTGGAACTCTTTATGCACCTTATGTTTATCCGCATAGCTTTTCTGCCTATCCTGTGCCACCTTCAAATTCTACCTTATGATTTACATATGCTACTCCATTTCTTTTAGCTTATTAAGCCCAATAAGGACCCTATTCACTAGATCATTCCAGTTCATAAGAGTATTGTGACTCCTTTCATAAAGTGTCTTGAATGGGCTCATATTTATGGACTCCTAGTACCCATTGTTGTATGCAAATTCTACAAATGGAAGATACTCTTCCCACTTCTTGGGTCGGTGCATCACATACATCCTCAACATGTCTTTGAGGATTCTATTTGTCCTCTCTTTTTTCCCATTTGTCTATGTATGATAAGTTGTACAAAAGGTCAACTTTTTCCCCAAGCCTGCAAATAGTTCCTTCCAAAACTTCGAAGTGAACTTGGCATCTCTACAATCTCCTTTATAAAAACTTGAGCCACCTCAGTCAGCATGCATAATGGGTACTCATTGGATGTAATTTGATGTATGGATTATAAATCTGGGTGTTGTTTTAGCTTAGGGTTTTTCGTGATATATTGGATGAGCATGAAGAAATTTTTGTTTCCCTTAGTATGGCAAGGGCTGAGTACATCACTGCTAGCATGGCTAGCTATGAGACAATATGTTTGAGGAAGTTATTTGAGCTTTGTTTGAGCAGGTAATGGATACAATTGTGATATAATACGATAATAAGAGTGGGATCTAACTTTTAGATAATATTTTGTTTCATGATAGGTCCAAGCACATTGAGATTAAATATCACTATATCTGGGATATGTTGCAAAGAGGAGCAGTAAGGCTCCATCACATCTAGAATGATGAGCAGATAGCTGACATTCTTACCAAGCCTTTTCTGAAAGGGAATTTCTTGGTCTTAAGAGAGCAGCTTGGACTGATGGATGTGACTCTTCTGGGAAGGGGTCATGTCTAATCACGAACATTGAGCTCTGGGAGCTCTTGGAGGCATGGAGTGATCCTTTGGAGCTATAAGGTTGTATGATCCTTGTCATTTTGATAAGTTAAACTCCCCCAGTCAATTTCGAGAATTGATGGAGTACATACCCCAATATGAATCCTACCCACAAGTTGGGCTTGTTGGGGTTGCCACTAATTTGGACATTGAGTGAGGAGACTTAGGTTTGGAGGATATTTAGCCGTGGCAGACGCGTCTGGTAAATTTATCTCCCTAAGTTTGGGATGCATGTTGTTCAATCACTTGATCACTAAGAATCAAGTTAAGTGAAATAGGGTTTGAGGGATATTTGTCACTTGTGGTTAATCGATGTCCCCTATTGTCGTAGATTTAGAGTTTTGAGGATCTTTACCCTAGTGGTGAATCGATCTCCCCTATTATCTGAATGGATATTTTAATCAGTCGGTTGGACATATGGTTTGGAGGATCTTTACCCCAGTGGTAAATTGGTCTCCCCTATTATCATTAGATATAGGGTTTGGAGGATCTTTACTCTAGTAGTAAATTGATATCCCCTATGATGATTCCTCTTCTTTAGATTTGGACATCATTGTTCAGCTGAAATGGAGGTCATGAAGCTTGACCTGGAGACTAGTAAGGTTTATAGGATCTTTACCCTTGTGGTAAATAGCTCTCCCCTACCAATGGTTGTGGATTATTCTTTTTCTATGAGATAGTGAGACAAAATGAGATATGATGTGGTGATGATGAGTTATGGACACATGAGATGAGACTTATGGTGCAGATGGTAATTCCTCCCTAGTTGAGAGGGAGTCTTGAAATTTGGGGCAGTTATGGGATGAATTTCCCAAATACCCAAAGGAAAGCCCATATTTCCCCAAAGATAATTAATATTGGTTAAAGGAAAATATTATTATTAAGTGTTATTGCCACTCCTCCTTGATATGAAAACTTTATTTGGTCATATCATCATCAAAATATTTGGTAAATATATCTAAATATAATTTGAAATTTTTTATATTAAGTCGGTTTTTCAAATTATCAAAGGGTCACGATGGGTCAAATCAAGTTGATTCCTCAAAAGGAGACACCCATTTGGTTCACATAAATGACTATAAGTATAAGATAAATTATCCCCAATGTTCAATTTTGGATCTCTCACATATGATTTTAATTTTGGTGCGGAAGATTGAGGTTACATGCCTTGAAGGAGTGTGAAAGTTTGAGGTCATGATTTCTCTGTAGCTCGAATATTTTTTGTGGCTTGCTTCTATCTCTGAGGCTCACATTCAGTGGCCCACACAATATTTCGCTCGCATATGCATCTATGTGGCTTGTTTTTATTATATGTGGCTAGCTATTAATTTATGTGGCTCACTATTATTCTTTATGGCTCGCTATTATGATTCACTATATTCTTTTGTGCCTCGCTACACTCTCTATGGCTCACATTTTTTTGTGGTTCGTGTTACTCTATGGCTCACATTACCCTGTGCTTTGCATTCTTTCTTTGTGGTGGATCACATTATTCTATGGCTCACATTATTTTGTCGCTCACATATTTATATGGCTCATATATATATACCTTGCAATTGATGTATGGGAAGTGATATAATGCGGTATCATTTTGGACAGAGATACCTTTGATATATGACAGAGTACCCTTTGATTTGGCAGTAACCCTTTTTTATGACAACGACCTAATGATGTATGAAAATAATAGTGATCTATATGACACTAACTTTTAGGCATGCTTGTGATCTATATGATAGTGACTTGGAGACATGACAATGATATATGTAACAGTGAGGCATTACTGTGATTTATATGGAAATTATATTAACATGACAAGTGACCTTGATATGGCAGTGACATGGTATCGTTGTGACCTCAATATATATGACAATGACCTAAATTTATATGATAGTACCTTTGATGCATGATAGTGATCTATATGTATATGACAAGTGACCTTTGGTATATGGCAGTGACACTTTTATCTATGTCTTGTCTCTATGATGATGATATGACAATAATTACAGATCCTATATGACAGTGACAGTGATGTACATTGTGCTCTTATGATAGTGTGATGTGGAGGCATGTGTCTTCCTCTCTAATATACATGTTTTCTGATGTGATTAATGATAAAAGATTCTTGTCGCGTGATTATTATATATTATATCTTAGTTGAACATTTTATGAATATATAAGAAGAATAATTTGGTTGGGTTTTCCCCCTTGTGGGGTTTTGCCCTGGTCTATGATCGAAATCCCAGTGTCTCTATTGTGTATGTTTTTCTTATATTGTTCCTTATTGTTTCACTACATCATTGATATTATTGTTCTCTCTACATAATTGCTAATGATGATATGATTTTATGGGGTGAATGTAATGTGAAAATGTTGAAAGTTTAAAATTGCAATTATCTTCAACAGAGAACAATCTAGCCAAAAATAAAAAATATTTTTTGGATCATGATACCCCCTCCTTGGAGACAATGTGCTCCAAATAATGTGTCTATGATTGGAAAAAATCACACGTATTGAGCTTTTCATAAAACTTTTGTTCCCTCAACAATTGTAGTACTACAACCAGATGTTTTTCATGCTTTTTTTTTTTTCAGTCCTTGAGTATACCAATAATGTAATCAACAAAGGAAATCCCAAACTTGTCAAAGTCAAATGAAGTATAAAAGGTTTGAATTTGCAGACGGACCTTCTCTTGAACATTTCGGTGACACAACTTCGGATGTTGGCAGCATTCGACTCAAAATGGGATCAATGGTCATGATGATAATAGGATATGATCAAGTGAGAGGAAAATGGATTTCCCAAACCCAAGAAGACAAGTGACGAAGAGAGGATAACCCAAACCCGACACGAGATGCAGATAATTGTCATGTTCAAGAGCTACATGTTGCCTTTTATACAAAATACAAGATATGTTTACTTCCACTTTCCCCACTATTTCTAGCGAGTACCTATTTATTTTTTATGGCAAGCATGCAGAGGATACCATATGCTTAGTGTATAAATTCACCCTTCAGATGAATCCATCCTAGTAATTTTAACGAGCCCTAGAAAGGAGTAACTCGGTCTCGTCATGGTGACAAGTCCTTTTTCGTTCAAGTTTTACGAGTTTGACAGAGGGGTAAATCAACATCTTTTTCATGTTTATGGAGCTCTAAAAAAAATACAGAAAATAAAACTCCAAAGGTCCCTTCGTAGATAGTCCCTCGAATCCGAAAAGGTAGAAAACGATATTCGAGAGAACCTCCTAGTCATGTTTGACTAAGGTATTCATTTTTCGTAGTTAGTCTATCTCAACCCGGAAAAGCGTTAAACTTATACTAAGACGACGTCAATTCTATTACTTTAACAAACTCAAAATGACAAGTGCTTGACAATATTTTCATGTTTTGAGAGTAAGAAAAGTGTTGAAAGATGACTCCAGGGGGGTTCTTTTTTTGTTTATTTTCATGAGTCTGAAAAAGCGATAAAACAAAACTTGTCATTTTACCAATTATCGTTGTCAATTTATAATGAACCTGTTATTGCACATGTGAACAAACGCCATTCCGATCGAGAAAATATAAATATAGGTCAAAATGCATTTTTAAAATGTTAAAAATATATTCACACATTTATATAAACTAAAAATTCAAAATAAAAATTAGTTTTTACCATTTGTGACTTTGGAGAGCATTTTAACCACATTTACCTTTGATCTTTAGGCATGAAGTATGATCAATCCGGAGGACCATTTGTTGATTTGTTTGTCACGAGTAACAACCCTTTCCTTTCTCTTCATTTTGATTGTATTTTTATGCACTTTAAGCCATAGATTAGGTGCATAGGGGAGCTATAAAAAAGTAGGGCTCGTGGGCGACCAGCACGGGCTTTACCTATCGGGTCCGCGTTGTTCACCCTGGGCCTAACAAGACCAACACAGAGAAATTTTGACACAGACGCGCTGGCGTCGAGGGTTAATTTTTTTTTACCAAAGCTCCATTTTTACGTGCTCTTTTGTCAAATTTTCTCCATGGAAGGTAAGTAATATTTGTTTAATGATGTTTGTAGGTGAAAAATGGTGATTGAATGGAACGAAAGGGGCCATGAGGCCGAAGATAAGAAAATTGTAGAAAACTCACAATGCATAAGGGAACTTCATAACTGTGGATTGTTGAAGTTTTTCTGGACCCCTGGGATTTGATCCCAAGTGGATTTATTGAATATAGACCGCTAATTGTTCATGATAGGTGATCAAGAGTTTTTTGTCATCTAATTCATTACCAGGTTTTCCAAGAGGGGACAACCAATTCAACTATCTAGTTCTCGAGCCGGAGGGGACAGTACTGACATGCTAATTGTGAGACACTACAGTGACAACTCTCACAAAATAAAAAGTGGTAAATTTGATATAAATACTGTTGAATATCCTACATTAAGAACAATCCTAAACGCCATTGTTCCAGTGGCAGGGTATAGGCCTTGAATTAGGTAAGCAAGTCTCATTTCCGGTACGCAGTGGATTGTATGAGCCCAACTATATTCAATTAGAGTGACGGGTTGCTTCTCAACATGAAGGACCAACTCACAAAATGCAAGATGGGAAAACTGAACTAGTTTGGCTACAGGTCAACCTTGGTAACACTTTTCTTGGAGCGAGTCCCATTGTTCAGGTACTAGGAGATAGAGGTCGTACCTCCTGCACCAAGAGACCCGCGACTACTGAGGTGGAGTGAGTTGATGCCTTGCCATGGTGTGTTAAAAAGATGTTTTTTCCACCTGCTTTTTTTGGATGGTTGTAATACCAGATTATAATGATTGATGACTGGGCTTATGCAAGTACAGATTTCAAAGGAGATCTAGATTTGTCTTTGCCACCAGGGGGATGATAGAACGACTCAGGTAATAATTGTTTTGAAAGTTTTTTATGTTTTTTATTTTTTTTTCTTGTGTATACAGAGATTTGGACTTATGATAATTTGCAGATGTTCGACCAGAGAGACCTCCAGGGGTTTCTCCAATTACACAGAGAGTGGCTCGCCAGTTTGAGGATGCTCCCTATGTGGAGGGAGTTGATCCTATGGTTGATATAGAGTGAAATCTGGATGCCTTGACTAGAGGCATTCCAGATTACATGACCCTCGATGACATACCTCTCCAATATCAGAGGCTCACTGTAGGAGTGTCTGCTCGATTACGTCGACTGTTAATGCTAGTTAATGTTCATTTATGTCATGGTTTATTTTTACATGTTACGCAGATGACTATCTAAAACATAATTTTCCAGTATTTATGTTAGTGTATTTAGATTTCTTGGAATATGTTGATAAGTGATTTAATAAAAATTCCTTTCCAGGAGATGAACACGTAGATACATCCTTAAAATCTGATGGTTTATAACTAAATAATGTATGTTTAAATGTAGTAAAATGAGTTTAACTGTTTAACTATAGTGCCATGAGAAAAACCGACATGAGGAAGAGGGCTCTTCAACTTCTTCAAACCAAGAAGAACATGGTAAGCAACAGAAAACATGTTTGCAAAAAGGAAAACAAATCACACCAAAAATGACACACTAATGTACAAAGTATTTCGCATGGATACTTTTCAAGTGGAGTCCAATTTAAGACTCGAAGAAATTTTTTCCGTCATGATTAACAAAAACAAATAGACAGGTCGACCGTTGGCATTGCATGTAGGCGTCACCTCGACCAATTTTGTGATAGAAGTCACGGCAATGATAAAGTGCCCATGCCCCCTAGCCAAGTGAGGGTTATAAAGCATGGAAACAATTCCCCATTTGGCAAATGACCAAACGGTAAGAACAAGGTAGAAGGGAGTCGGTAGGGCTCCGATATGAATATTCACAAATATCCCAAGATGCATGAGTTCTATAATATGACCTAAATTTCCCCCAGATAACACACCATGAAAGGTAGTGATCATTGCAAGGTAAAGTAGGGTTTTTGGACAAGTAGAAATCTCACCAAGGCTTGGAAGAAGCGAGGAATGATGATGGGTATAATTCCATAGTGTTTCGTTAATGGGCATGACTTTGGTGATGCTTTCATCTGTCGAAATTTTTTGTCCAATGGATCATCTGAATCCAATGAACCAATCCAAGGGTATACCGAATATGATTCTATGATCGTGTTCAAATGATCATTGGTTTTAGAAACAACCGTGGAAGCCAAAATGACATCTTGATATGCTTGTTCAACAGGGTTGAGTGGCTTGACGTCACCAAAATTTTCAATTTGATAAGGGTTGGGTGTGATCCAAGGGTAATTCCTAGACGAGATCATGCTAACTAAGGAAACACTTGAGGAGGAAGGGAAATAGTTCCCATAAGAGAGGAGTCTTTAAAAAGACCCGCTCCAACACTTTCATAAGGAATGTTGGATTTCCCAATGTATGGCACATTTCCAATTGAAGAATCAGATGAAAAGAAGGCCATTTGGTTGTTGAACCGCGTATATGCCCATTTTTCCATCATACAAACCAATATCCATAACCTAAATTTCAACACTTTTACACTCATTTCACATCATAATTCCATCACTTGTCGCTAATTCATATCCTACACTTCGTGGTTGATTATCATTATTTTTCTTAGATTTTCTATGGTTAGAGATGATTTATTCATGATTTTCTAATGACAGTTTTGCTAATTTCATTTTTCGCAGGGTTCCATTGCCAAAATTCTTCACAAGCCAGTTAAACTAGTTACTACAAGTTTAGTACGGCTTAAAATTGTTGTAGGTGAAAATATCAAGTTTGCGATCAAATGGTGAGGAATATTGACATTCTGAGACTTGGATCGTGTTCAAAATACACTCTTTCAGGTAACCCATAAATCTTTCGGCAAAATTCATCACCAAGAAGAAGTTAGGGTCAGAGCACTTCTTAAGTACATAATGACTTCTTAAGTACATAATCGTGAACGGTCTGAACGTGTCAGGTCGGGTCGGGTTCGGACTGAACGTGTCAGGTCAGGTTCGATTCTGCATGCATTTTGCTTAATGACCTTGTGCTAAGCATAGAAGCAGTTCCTCCATTCATGCGTTGATCATAATGAACCCAACCATGGGCTATTCGAGGGCTCTCTAGAAGATGGGATACAACCTTCTTTAGTCTGTTGTTATACTTTATTTTGATAGCCATACTATGTTTTTATCAACAGCCATGTGTAAAGCTTAAGCTCTGCCTTGCATGCACGCTAAGAAACAGAGACAAAGATTATTATTGTAATTTGATTTTGTATTTCAAAACACTGGAGAAATGCATGTATCGGACTTATGGTGGATTGTTGATTTGATTTAATCCAATCCGGTTTCTGCCGCGAATTTTCAATGAGTATTATGGTTCTTTCTAGTTTCTAAGCATTGATATAGTTTAACTTTTTCCAGGTGTAGCCATGGCCCACCACGACCTAGGAACAAGCTCTTTTATTCGGTTAGGTTTTGGGATTTGCATGTATTTTGTGTGAATTAGTTTCAGGCTGAAGATGCAAATTTGATACAAAAATCGTGTTTAATATACAAAAAACTTAGTATTGTTAACTGTGGTTGATTGATTTCTGTTGATTTCGTTAAAGGTTTCGATCCTCTGTGCAAGAGACGTTTGTAGAGGTAAGATCTGATTGAATTTTGGTGGTGAATGTCACGAAACTATTTATCATATGCTGAGAATACTAACACATTGTTTTGAATCAAATATGATGCAATACGATTAACCTCACAACTCAGCATTATTTTGTATTGTAGTTTCACATATCCGAATTGACAAAATCAAATATCATTTCTTGTTGGATATAAATCAAGGTCTACCGGGTATCAATTTTAACATGAGACTGTTTCCTTTGTATATAGAGGCATTTACGAAATATCGTTAATTTGAGTATATATAGAGATTATGTATGAATGAAACCTTAGAAAGAATCAAGTTCATGCTTTTGGATCCTATAGTGTCATGTTTGTAATTTACTTCTCAGATATATTTAGTTTCACACTCTTGTGGTTGCAGATATAACACAACGAGAAATTGGCGCATCTTAATATGAGGTTTTCGGAGTTTGATTATATTTCGATTAAATGAGTTTTATTTTGAAATCATTCATTCAAGATTCAATTTTCTGAGTTCTATTATGATAGTGTTAGTTTGAGGTTCTTACATTGAATGTAGTTGATGTGGAAACGAGTATGCATTTTGGTTTATTGAGTCAAAAGTAGTGATTCTTTGTGTCCCAGGATATAGATCCAGCATTTCAACTTTCATTATTGTTTTGTTTCTCTAGTATTGAAGTGTGATTTACTTTTTGTTATTATGGTTTTGGTTCTATTATTAGTTCATGAGCATAGCATGGGTTTGATGAGTATGTGTGATTTAATTTTCAAAAGAATTTAAGGTTTTAAATATTAATTTGCTTTTAGAGATTCTGAGTTTTGAATTATAAAGGTAACATGTAGGAAGTATTTTGAAGATTATAATTTCTTTGTTGAAATAGTGATTTCTCATACATTTAAATGTAGTGACGAGATTTTAGTCTAAGTTTGCAGTGAGTGATTTCTTTAAGTAGATAGGTAGTGTTATTCTTTGAAAATAGGAACTTTGATATTTGTATTGGATTGTATTTCAGTGGATTTCCAAAGTAGATCGATTTTATTTTAAAGCTTGAATAGATTATTATTTTAAAGTTTGTGTAATCATTTCTCCTTTTTTTACATTTTGATCAATAGGATTGATATCATAGTTCAATTTAAAACAGTGGTTAGATTATTTGAATTTTGATTGATGTTGAGCATGTTATTTTGTCAATTGATTAGTTTTAAACTAGAAATAGAATTTCGTACTTAAACAAAAAGTTGATTTCTACTTTAGTTTAGGTCAGATGCTCTGATCCTGCGTTACTTGCGCTTGTGACTCTAAGTCTTACAACCCCAGATTGATAATTTAATGTTGGAATTATAACACATAATTTCCCCAACACTGGTCTACCATGACAATTTTCCCTTGATGAGGAAAGTGAAGCACGTGAAACAGAGTAGAAACCACACAAACCATTACATGGTCCAGCTTTGGGCAAGTAGAAGGTTATAATTGAGATTTGCACCAACAACTTCTACTTCCATATTAATGGTTTTACCTTCTAACTGGATAGGCAAGGCGTTGAGAATTCCATATGGACGAAAGCCTCTGCCATTGAAAGCTTCTAATGTATTCGAGGATTGGTTGAGAGGAGGTGAGCCAGGGGCTTTCCAACATGAAATGGGCATGATACATGTGGAGGCTCATTCATCGAAAACAACCCTATGAATAGTCTTTCCCATAAATTCAACTTGGATGAGAAAATCAAGCTGAGGTGGTAGGCTAGGAACATGGTTTTCAAGATAATAAAATAATCAAATTTTTATCCGTAGGAGAAATTCCTCCTATTGCAGATAGAAAAGCCTTCCTTTGTGAGGGACACGTCTGGAGGACTTCCAAAGTTGACATTGTCAAGGGTGCTTGAACTAAATATTCTACAATATTGTAGTTTTGAGCATCTCGTGCATTCAGATTATAGGACAATTTCCGGAGAACACCTTTAGGGGGTGATCGGATGATGGAATCAGTGCTAGGTCGCTCAATATGGAGATGACCGGAATTGGGCAGAGTGGAAGAAGAAGGTATATTAGTGACATATTTCTCCACTACAGGCCTATCGAGAGTTGGATAATCTTTTGATCTAGTGGTGACGAAAATGGGTTCCAAGCTACTCATGAAAACTTGAGAACTTCCAAAGGCTTGAGTCTGAGGTTGACTACCAATTTCATCTGTTGATAAGGGAAAGGTTCTTTTAGCACAGTCGGCGTTCTTGAAGTGCCTTTCATAAGTCAACTCACTTCGACACGACAGGGACAATCCTTGGTGTAATGATCTTCGTCAAATATAAGACAAGGATATTTAGTCTTGTGTTTTGACGAATCATCAGCTGAAGGCTTTTGGGAATCCTTTTTGGGAGTATTTGGTTTAGCTTTACCTTTACCCTTCTTTTTACCTTTCGAGGATTTGTCTGTTGTGGTAGATTAGACAACATTCACCTCGGAGGTTTTACCAACACTTTTAAAGTCGTTTAGAGCATTAGAGGTAGCATCGGCTGTAGCAGATTTAGATTTCATAGAAGTAGCTAAAACACTACTAGACCACTGATCGACATATCTAATAACACCATCGATAAGTGTTGAATCAACAGGTTTAGAAGACGCAGGACCAGTTGAAGGTCACGGGGCCCTAGGTAGAAAATCATATAGCGTATCAGATTTTGAATAAACCAAATCCAAATACTGGGCACGAGAAATGGCTTGTTCTTCAATGACACGACCTCCCATATCTATATCCTTATTGATAGGAGGGATGAATGATTTAGTAAACCATTCTGTCAAAATTTGATCTGGGATATCGAATTTGATCATATGACGTCTCCTTATCTATTCATGAATGTGATCAGAGATATGAGTGGAGGTTGTTTGCTGTAGAGACGTTAAAAGATGGGTTCCAGTCTCATATCGGACAGGTAATTGAAAATAAGTGAGAAAATCCATGGCTAAACAGTTGAAACCTTGGAAGATACCTCAAGGAAGCTCAATGTACCATTTAGCGGCAGCACCCGCTAGAGTGTGTTGTAAAAGACGCAATCGAATCGAATCATCGATCCAAGAGTTAGAGGAAAACCAAAGGTGATAAGTCATAACATGTGCTTGGGGGTCTTCTCCAGACTTTCCTTCAAACTTGGGACAATCTCCAGGAATATTTGTTGGAACTAGAGGCCAACACATGCAGTATTGGGTGATTTGTGAGTCGTGACACATCTAGGAGTTCCAACTTAACCAAAAATGGCAATTAAGGATTATATGGGGTATAGGGTCTTTGGTAGGCACACATTTAAGGGTTCCAACCCTTTTGATATTGGTTTCTCCCCCATTGGGGTTGTTTTTTACCATAAGGACCTTATTTCCCCCACCGTTGTTGTAAAGGTATTTCTTGATAAGGACCTTGTTAAGGCCACAATTGTTGATAAAGTCCTTGTTGTAGTTGTAGCAGGTAAGGTCCCTGTTGGGGCTGTTGATAAGGCCCCTGCTGCAATTGTTGGTAAGGATAATTTTCCTACTAGGGTTGTTTATAATGCCCCTGCTGCGAGTAAGATCCTTGTTGCAATTGTTGGTATGGAATACCAGGTCTAAGTGGATAGGTTTTAGATTGTCCCAATGAAATTGTAGGACCATATTTCATTTGGGGAATGGATTGCATATTGGTCGAAACACCCAACAATGGGTTTTGAGGTTGTTCGACATACGGTTGTTGAACGTTTGATGGTTAAACATATGTTTGTTGAACATTTGGTTATTGAACGTATGGCTTTTGAACACATGGTTGTTGGACATTTGGTTTTTGGTAAACAAGTTGAGTCGAGGAGGCATGAGGACCTTGGAAAGGTGCCCCCATGATGAATCGTGCCACAGATGAACCTAATGTTCCACCAAGGTTAGCAACAGTGGTTTGACCTGCCCCTGATGCGAGTCCATAGTTCACATAATTGACACCGAAAATGGAAGGTACATAAAGTGCATGTGATTTCCCCCCAGGCATAGATGAAGTCATAGGTTGTCCACTCAAAGGGGGGACTGTGGTTATGGTAGATATGGTCAGAGGAGAAAAAGTTCCAAGAGAAACTGAAATTTTACCCACAGTTACCATAAGTTGGACAGAGGGTTTTGAAGGTGTAGCCACGTTTGAGACAAACAAACCAGAGGTATGAGTAACACCAACTTAACAGATAGGATTATGGTAAAGAGATGTTGCCCTAGAAGTATATGAAGCAAGACTTCCAAGAGAAGCATAACCTGGCGGGAGTGAATATGCAACACGACCAGAAGATACATTTGTTCCACTTCCTGAATCATAAGGAGCAGAAACATAAGGAAATTTTTCAGGGGGAAATATAGTTTCAAGATCGACTTCTGGGGTGTGAGTCACAGATTTTTCAATAGGAATACTCTGGGGTGTATTTTCAAATGGAGATTCATTTCCATTCGTTTCCATGTGTGGCAGAAACATTTTTCGAATAAGAGTCTGAGATGTAATACGAGAAGAAACCAAAGGAACGTTGGGATTTTCGAAAGGACTGTACGGACGCTGAGGTGATATGACCAAAGGGTCTGGATCGTAAAGCAGATTAGGAGGAAAAACTAAGAATTGTGATGTAGGTGAAGGAATTTTTGGTCAAAATCCTCAAACGATGAAAGCCACTCTTCAGGTGGTGGTTGAGAAGCAAGTGATTGAATGCTCGGGACAATACCAAGTTTGAAACCTTGAACTTCAAGGGACTCAAGTTCAATATGTGGAATCTCGGGATGGACTCCTTGTGATGTTTCGTCAGTTTCAGAATATGAAGGGGATGAGTGAGGTGAATTTGGCGTGTGGCGTGACCGAGGACTTGGAGGTTCTTCCACGATGACCTTTTCACAAAATCAAAACAAGGATATAGGTGAATACTTTGGCTCAAATCAAATTTACAATTAACGAAACATAATGAGGGAAAGGAGCGATGCTTTGGGTAGTATGTTATATCATGGGCAATAACTTTTATAAATTAAACAACAAAATAAATCAAAAAAGTGTAAGCTAGGAAAAAGGGATTACCAAGTATCCTTGAATCATAGAATACCTCTTGGCGAACCAAGAATTACGAAAGCTAATCTCCCCGAATGTTGTTTTTGGTGTATCACATTTACAAGGTGGCCGACTTGGTTACCTATGGTAGGATAGCAACCTAGTGGGGATTCCCAAAATATAAGCGACGGTACATGAGGATGCAGTCTGTATGAGTGTTGTATAATGTGTAATCATTCGATGAGAGTGTTCCCATATAATTATCATGCATGGAGTGCCTCCAGTATACCCAAAAATAGTGGACAATGATCCTATACACTTTCGTACGCTGAACAAGATATCATCCTCGGGATGCAATGCAGGCAGTTAGCGACAACTCCTAAGTTTAAAAACATTGGAACACGTCTCTAGCCTAGACTTCTAAATGTTTTGTTAATTTCAAATGATTCTTAGGTTAATTGAGGTAAATTTTAAGTTGATCTTGATTAAAGTTTCAATTTCAAGGTTCAAAGCGATGTCACCTGAATACCTATAATGCAACTAGCATGAAAAAAAGATTCTTTCAATTCAATTAACGCTATCTAGTTTAGAGAAGAGTTTCAAACAATGATGCACCAAACAAATATTTCCTAACTAAATCACTTTCATGATCCCAATTCAACTCAAAGCATTAAAACATGCAAACCATGCAATGTAATCTACACACAATTTCTTTTTTGAAAACTATGCAATTGTAATCTATGCACTATTTCCTTTTTCTTTTGATGAATGAGCTAAATGCACCCAGTGCATTTTTCGAAGAAATGAGAATCTACTTAATTCAGTTTCCAATGAAAAAGAATGCACTCAATGCACTTTTTAGTTTTTTAATCACTAAATAATGCAATCAATGTCTAATGATAATAAAAAAAATGACTTTTAAAATGCAATGTAATCTAATGCATTTTTTACTAAAAGTAAACTTTTGAGATAAAAAAACTAAATGAATGGAAAAAATCAATTTCTTTTATGGAATGCAAAATAACTAATGATGCTTAATGATCAGCAAATTAACAATCTTTCCAAACATACAAGCAGCAAACAATATTTAATGGATTCAAAGAATGAAAAATTCTACCGAAATTCCACTTTTACCACTTCAAATATGGGACAAACGTTTTTAACCACAAAGAAACTGACAATAGACAGACAAATCTGAATGCACACAAAGCAATAAAATGACCCCAAAGAACAAGACACGCTAGGATTTTTAGTAGAAACACAAAAAAATCTTAAATTCACAGACCAACGTGAGCAGACAGTGAGAACCAAGGGTTCAAACGCAACTATTTCAGGGAAAATCAACGCTAATAGCGTGACTGTTTCTAGCTAAAAATGCATTGCTCAAGGAATTCTTAGGAAAAGCAATCAAAACTGAAGCAGAAACTTATACCTAACACTCTAGACCATAAACCACTCAAAGTACAGAGTCAAAATCAATCATAATCAAAGATTACTGACTTGTTGGCCAAACTAAACAAGAAGACCAGATGCACAAGGAGGGTTGAAAAGGCTATAGTCTCCCCAGTGGAGTCGCCATTTTGTTGTATAGACAAACCCAACTGTGGAAAGTAGCGATCTCTCTAGTCCTAAAAAGAGTATCTAGCAACAAACTAGACAAATACACACAAACCTTCCTAGCTTATTTTGGAAAATACAAAACGAGACAGATCACCTACCTCACTCTGATTCTAACACTTCTTAGTGTCGTTTTCAAAATCCCCCCGCATCCAAGTTCAATCTTATTTATGTCTCCGCAGATGTATGCCTGCAAGAATGATCAAACCAAGGAAACACGAACATGTATATCATAATACATTCCAAAACAAACCATGTGAAATATTAGAGAGTAACACACTAAATGCATAATCATCTACACATTTATAGAAAACATATAATGTATTATTATTAGAAATAAAGGAAGCTTACAACCATTTCCATAATGTTGTTGGAGGCCAACTTCGGGTGAGTTTCTGAATCCTTTCCAAAGACTTCAAGCAATCCTCCTTAGAATTTCGGGAGCTTTTATGCACAATCGAGCACTAGAAAGGCAACCAACAATGACCAACCATTTTAGGAAAGCATGGAATTCATTTATGGGGAGGATGGAGAGGTTAGGATCCACAAAAGAGGGAGGAAGGTCCATATCTTAAGGGGAAGATCGATAAAGGTAGGATCAAAGGCCTTAAATTGGAGCCTTTGACCCAATCCTCACCCAACCAACACCAGACTTTTGTTCTCGAGGTTTCTAGTAGAAGAAGCTTCTGCTCCATTTTTGGAGAACCTGCCTAAAGAGGACCAATGCGCTTTCTCACTTTAATTCTTGCGCTGCCAATGATATACACAGGTCATGGTGAAAGTGACAAGCACGAGGTTTTAACTACAGAGACCATGTTGGGTCTGCAAATAGGGTTTGCACAATCTTTTTGCATAATTGCTTCAAGGCATTTCCCTTTTTGGTCTTCAGGGATGTTTTTGATCATGTTTTTGCATAGTGAACACATTGACAGCTTTTCGTCGCTTTACGACATTTGGGGAAAAGCTCAACAGCCTAGGGCATGAGACAGGGAGTGCAAAAAAATGTTTTATAACATGCCTGCTCGAGGCAGAGCAACACCAGAGATGAAAACTAAAACTCTAACAATTTCTTCTACTTATACATCTATATACTCCTCATACCCAATCGAAACAACTAGTTTGACTTGGCTTGGTTTAGCGTGTCACCGATGAAGAGAATAGTACAGACTATATATTTAACTCAATCTAAGTAAAGAAGCTACGACAATCAATGGACTGAACAATACAAGCTGAAGAGTTAGACCTATTTTCATGAGACAAGACCCGTACAAAGAGTTGGAGTTCTACGAGTGTGTCGCCAAGTGTTGTAGCTACTACAAACACCCTCCAAAATTTTTCTTATGCTTTGATTTTTGAGCCTTTATTTCTGTCCATAGGAGTTTATCTTGTACTGTCGTCAAGTATTCATGATTCGATCAAGACTTATTCTTTTCATCTGTGTTTATGTTTGCTTTTTTTCATACTTGTATGATCTTTTAAGTCACAAGCCAACCTTTTGACTTGGAATTACAACAATTATGGGCTTGCCTTCAAAAACTGTGCAATCCATAAGGGCAGGCCAACCTTGATGATGAAAATTGCGCAATCTAGACTGGCAACTCAGCATTGAGCTTGAGAACTGCGCAGTCATAGATGGCAGCCCAACACTAAGCTCATAAATTGCGTAATCCATTCCTTGAGCTCAGATACCGCACAATGCATTGAGCTGGGAATTCTCCTAGTTCACCATATTTGTGCAATCCTCCTTAGTAGTGTGCATGGAAATTTTCCCCAAAAAAAAAAAAAAAAAAAAAAAAGGGGAAAAATCATCCCTAGAAAAGGGATTCATTATTAGTTTCCCAAATGTGGCACAATTGTTATTTTTATAAATTTCTACCAAGTATCACCTTTTCCTTGATTTTAGGCATGCATGCCATAAACCCTTATCTGCTCAAATCTATTTATTGGATGCCTCTAGAGCTCATTTGTACATTCAATCTTGGATCTCTAGCATTCCCAAGGAGATCAAGGAGCCTTTGGTGGAGTTTGGATCACTTTTATGAGTGAGTTTTTCTTTTGTCACCTTTTTACACTTTTTTCTGTCATTTTTCCTCTGTGATTGTTGTTTTACTTGTTTTTCTTCATGGTTGCTACCATTTAACTTATATTAGCTTGTAGAAGTGGTGATTCAATTTGTCGTTCACCTTTCATAATTTTCGCATTAGTTTTCTTGTATTTGCACACCAGTGATCTTCGTTTCGGCGATTCTCCTCACATATTTGATTTTCCTTACATTTGCTGAGTTTCTGCACTTGATTCACATTGATCCATACATATTTAGTCATATCTGCACTTTAACTTGCATTATCACTTAGATCTGCTTGTTTCCCACACCCTCACCGGGCATATCTGCACTTCACTTGGCCATGCACTGACTTGCCTAGCTGGGCATTGCGAAGTCCAAGGCTCAAGCTGAGAGCTTGGCCCCTGAGATTGCACAATGCACAGTACAGGTTGGCTCAGTTGTGCATTGCATAGTTTGAGGGCTCAGTTTTCCATTCACCATTGACACTACACAATGTGCAGTCTCTCCCAATCACTAGCCAAAATTAACTGCACATTACGCAGTCTCAAGCCTCATGTTGCACCCTTGACAGCTGGAATTGTGCAATGTGCAGTTCCCTCAGCCAGTATCCCTCACTTGATCAAGAGAATTGCTCAATTTTTCCCATCAATCAATGTGCTCGCTGCCTAATCTTGTTTTTAAAGTTGATTTGCAAAAGCTAATGTTTTCTTGCCATGAGTTCCTTTTCCCTCTTACAGGTACCACAACCGTTGAGAACTTCTCTTTAGCAGTCACTGTTACCATGGCACACAAGAGAGCTGCTTCAAAAGATACCACAGAAAGCAGTACCTGGGAAGCACTTGAGAGCACACCAGTTAACTTGCTAGTGTATCCAGACACTCAAATATTTGTGGAAAAGGAATCATATCTTACATGGCAGAAAGTGAACGATTTTTTTCAACAAAGAGCTTCAAAGCAGATCTAGAGGACCGATAGGTATATGTCAGTGTTCAACAGTCGAGACTACATAGGGTTGCATGCAGATATCCAATCTTCCCATGTGCAGATGTCATCAACTATATTGTTTCACATATTGATGTGAAGACTATAACTTTGAACAGTGCTAGCGAACATAAGCTTGCCACTTTTATGGCAGAGGATTATTGTCTTATGTACCACTTGCCCAAGCCAGAAGCACTCATGGATTCATAATTTTATGCCAATAATTATCTGAGCACCAAGGAAATTGTTAAAGTTTGGGTGAAAGAGCCATCAAAGTTTCGACAGACACCCACCAACACATACAATACAAAGCCTCTCAGGATGCCCTACCAACTCTTGGTCATCCTAGCTTGCAAAATCTATGGTCAAGAGAGCATAGAGACCTCTCCTGAAGGGTGGGAAATCTTATTGAACTAGGTTGTGAACAAGGGGAAGTTGTTCAACTAGTCATATTTGATGGCTTGACAACTAAGAATCCATGTAGCGAACCTATGGAATCCTCCTAAGGGCAAGTAAGAAATATTTTATATGTTTTCATATTTACTCGATGCAATCTATGCACATAATGCATTCCCTGGCATGGACTAGACTTCGAAAACATGAGACCTTGACGTGTACATTCACTATAGATTTCTCTTGGATTTCAGCCATCGAGGAGTAATGGAGAAGCTAACTAACCAGTTCCTCATTCCATTGTACAAGATGATCTTTGAGGAAGAACCAGCTTGCATGTCACATGGAGTAATGGAGGGGATAATATTGTAGATTGGTTTGCCTCATCGGATGGCACCTTCCTTAGAGTGTTCGACGGTCAAAAGTTGTCGCATATTTTTCCAAGGTATACTGCTGAAAATCATGTCATGCAAGAAGTTTCATATCATCTCTCCACAGGGTTGACAAGAACTTTGCACAAGAAGAAGAGAGCACCATGGCCAACTCGTCATATGCAAATTGGATTGTATGAGATCAATAACCTCAAAGTCGAGGATATTGAAGGAAAGGTGATATAGAAGTTTGCATTCGGTACTTGATACTTTAATATGTAAGATCCCCGTGGCATCTGCAAAGATTGTTAGGATATTTCGACACATATGAAATAGTTAAGTATAACTTGGTTTAGTGTAGAGTTAGGTAAAGTGTGTTTCTTTACTATGTACATTTGTAACTTATAATCCGACGGTCATGATATGTAGTGATCCGACTGTTCACTCTCTCCTTAGTATTACCAACACTTTATCCATGGCTTAACACCCGATTGGTCCATGATCTCTATTTAAATACCATGAAGGGTCATTTGTCCGGTAACCGTTTATGAGAGAAGCTTATGTAAAATTTCTTTTTATATTAATAAATTGCCTGAAGTGGCCCTGTTGGCTCGGGCCGTGGACTGTTTCCCTCTTCGAGGATTTTAACCACATAATATACTAGTGTATTGATTTGTGATTTGTTTGTGAGCGGTGACCTTTGGCGTTTGATCTAAGCAACTTATCCTGTAAATTCCTACATGGTATCAAAGCCATTTTGAGGGTCACATTCGTTGTTGATCCAAATCTGAATCTGGTTTGACTGCATGCGATTGTCGTTTTCCAGATCTACTATTCTTTACCACTTTCGAGCCGGGAGAACTACTATGTTGTGTCCGGAGCATCTGTTACAGTGAGGAACCCCTTTCGTTTCATGGGAAAAGGTTTCCAGTTGCCTAAGTTATGTCATTTTAGATCTGGAGGTATAAAGTATCTTTTTTGCAGTTATATTTATTAATCGTTCTGCTTATTTTGGTTCCCTCTGTGTATTTCGATTTATAGTTTTTTTATTTGTCGGATCTATACCCTCTTCTATGTGTATGCTCTTTGCTCTGTGCTGTGTGCAATCTCGGCAAATCAGAAACAGGAAGACGATATTTTTTTTTTTTTACTGCGTATGCTCTTTCCTCGCGTCTTTGTGAGATCTCGGGAAAAAAATAATAATAATAATAACAGAAAAAATGATAGCTTTCGGTAAGGCTAACCGAAAATCTAACGTTTTGCCGTAAGACTTGCATTTTTTTTTGTGCACGGATTTTTGTGTTATTTTTTGCAGGAAAAAGCACGCACATCAAGGAGAAACAAATAAATAATAAATAAACCCCCCTTCCTCCTTTCAAACAATTCAGAATCCTTTTACTAGCTCACTTGATGTAAAGTTAGATTATGAGAATAGAGGTCTTGGGTTCAAGTCTCTCTTTCAAGCTTCTTTTTGTAAAAAGTTTTTTGTTAAGTTACCTTTTCTTTTAAAGTCATTTGACAAGTTGTTGGTTTTAAAA
The DNA here is from genome assembly GCA_034641835.2 of Pinus albicaulis. Lineage (NCBI taxonomy): Eukaryota > Viridiplantae > Streptophyta > Pinopsida > Pinales > Pinaceae > Pinus > Pinus albicaulis. Next base: position 1,406,483,822 of record CM076581.1, on the reverse strand, counting down.
AGAGGGTTTTATTTCAAAAGCACATGTAAAAGTCACATTGTAAAAGTGACTCTCACTTATTTATAAAAGTGGGTCACATAAAGTAGTTATTTTTAGGAAGTGAGCTTATTGTATTAAGTTTTAAATGGGGGAGGATTTTTTTAAAAGTAGAACTTCATCATCAGCGTTCAACCTTTCACGTAACTATTCGGCATCTACAACACGTTTTTTTTCAAAAAGGCATAACTTCTTCATCCGGAAGCTGTTTTCCGAGCCGTTTTGTTTTTACCAGCCTAATTTTTTGAGATATATCCATTGGAGCAATTAGTTTCAGCCTTTTTCAGCTTCATTTTTTTTAACAAAAATGGAAAGTGCATGCTCGGTTATTCTTAACAGCACCAATTATTTCCAATTACTATCCTACATGATAGACTTACGTAGAAGTAAAGGGCTTTATAGAATAGCCTCAAGACAATAAACTAAACCTACCGATGGAGATAAAGCCACTAAATGGGAAAATAAACAAGATCAAGCACGAGGGTTGATAGGAATGTCTATTGCGCAAGATCTTTGATTTCATATCCAAGAAATTGACACCTCTAATGCAGCTATGAAAAATCTAAATATTGTTTTAGGCATTCAAAATGAAATCAGGGCCCACCAGCTTGAAAATGATTTGCTTACTTTGGGCCCAATAATTTATCCTATATTAAAGATTTTTTGTCCAAATTCAAGACCCTTAGACTTCTTTTAGAAGGTTGTAAGGTCAAAAAGGAAGATCATAGCCTTATATATTCCATTCTTGCTAAGCTTGGAAATGCATACTCTATATTTTTTTCCACCTTCCATTCCACTAGAGAAGCCCTCATTTCTCAAGGAATAGCCTACAAGTCCCCCTCTTTTGATGCTTTTTGCGATTCTTTGATAAGGGAATAAGAAAAACTTTTACACCTTGGTCTTATCAATATTGGAAACTCTTCTAAGAAAGCCTTGGCAGCCCAACAATAACCATATCAAAAGAATCCCAAGAAGCAGTATCCTAAAAAGAATGGTCCTAAACCAAACAAGGGTCTTAAGCAATTTCACCCGCAAACTGAAAAAGCAACTCATCAAACTGATAAGGAAAAAAAAACAAAGGGAAGAAAATAGATAGACATTGCAACTTTTTTAATTGTGATGGCCATGTAGAGTATAAATGTTTTAAGAAGATGGAAGCCTTGGAAGCAGCAATGAAAAAGCACCACATCAATTTGGAGAACTCTTCAAATTCATCTTCAGGAATGGCACTTTCTTCTTGTGGTTGTCAAGCATCAAGATCTGGTTATGCATTAAATGTGTCATCTTCTTCTCATTCTCATGAGTGGCTCATTGATTTTGGAGCTTCTTACCACGTGGCCAAAAATAAAGCCATCTTTTCTTCTTTAAATGATTGCAACACGAAACATATTTATGTTGGTGATGATAGATCTCTCAGTGTTGTAGGATCTAGAACCATTCATATAGATAAAGGTCAGTTTAATGATGTATTATGTGTTCCTACCTTGTCCTATAATCTTCTATCTATTTATCAGATAACTCATTCAGGTGAAAGGAAAACAGTAGAATTCTCACCCCATGATGTTGTAATCAAGGACCTCAAGGATCCTAGACATATTTTATCTATTGACTTTGTTTATGATTCCACGAAGTTGTATAAGTTTGACAACTTTGGGTCATCCTGTCTTCCCTCCGTTTTTGTTGTTCATAATGATGAAGTGAGAAAACTTTGGCATGAGCGACTTGGTCGCTTAAACTATTGCTCTCTTCAAACTCTATGTAAAGAAAATATGGTGACAGGTCTTCCTATGGTATCTTTCCGAGATGGTGTTTGCTCCGGATGTGTACTCGGAAAACATCATTGGGATAATTTTGACAAACGTGCCCCTTGGCACGCTACAACCCCTTTGCAGCTTGTGCACGGTGTATTATGTGGTCCACTTCCTGTTGTTTCTTTCTTTGGTTGCAAGTACTTCTTAACTTTCATTGATGATATTTCCATATGCACTTGGGTATACTTCTTAAAACTCAAGGGTGAATTTTTTAACATGTTATTGGCCTTTAAGGCCTTTGTTGAGAAACAATTCGGACATCAAATTCTTAAGTTAAGATCAGACAATGGAGGACAATATGTTAACAACAAATTTATCAAATTTTTCACTGAGCATGGCATTCAATTGCAACATATTGTTCCATATACTCCACAACAAAATGGTGTAGTTGAAAGGAAGAATCGCACCTTAAAAAAAATGGCTAATTTTATGCTTAAATCTAAAGGACTTAATTAACTGTGAAAATTACATAGTAAATCGCACTCCTACTAAGGTTTTAAGGAATATAACTCCAGAAGAAGCTTGGAGCTCAATCAAACCAGATGTAAGTCACTTTTGTGTTTTTGGAAGTGATGCTTGGGCCCATATTCCAGATGCGAAACATAAATCCTTAGAACCTAAGAGTGAAAATGCATTTTTGTTGGATATTCTGAAGATGTAAAAGGATATATACTTCTTCAACCAAAATCCAAAAATATAATAATTAGAAGAGATGTAAAATTTGATGAAAATATATCGGCCTGCAAGCCTCGTTCGACGGGTGTGCCACCTTTAACCTGCGAGCCTAGTGGGAAATGCAAAGGAGATTGGAGGAAGAAAAGCAAAAGCAAGAACAAGAAGAGAAGAAAAAGTAGGAAGAAGAATAAAGGTGAGGCCCAATAACATAAGAACTAGTGCAGAAGCAAGCTTAAGAGCAAGAACAATACCAACCACAAGCAGAGGAGGGGAGCAGACAAATGCAGGACCAAGAGCTTGATCAGAAGATTGAAGAATTGATTGAGCTTGTAGACATGGAGGAGGAACAAGATTCACAAAATCAAGATGTCGACCTCCTGATTCCAAATGCAAAACAAGTCACCGTTCAGTGTCCACCACCTCGAGCATTGGAGTTAGCTCCAAGTGAGGAAGAGGGATTTGTTCCTCTTGGTGATGATTCGGTTATGAACACATATAATATTTCGTACAATGAACTTCAGAGGAAGATTATACAAGCAAGTAAGAAACATTTTCTGAATGATCTCGCATCGCCTGAATTCATTAGAGAAAGGGTGATAGTGGAAGATACCAAGAAGAATCTCGATGTCATTGTCGCAACCAACTTGGCCTTTGCATGTGCAGCAAGATCAAACATTCAGTATTTGATGGTTGAGAATAAGAAATTACAAGCTGTCAGATAAGAGGTAGAATAACTCCACGTAGCATCTCAAAACGCAGCTTCTGCATAGGTCTACATGGCAGAGATGAGTGCAACAATACTTGGTGAAGTATCGACACCTAGAGAAGACCAAGCATATCCTCTATGAGGAGCTTGTTATCTTTCAAAATGAAATTATCCACTTGAATGGATTACAACATAAGTGAAAAGAATTTGTCAAAACTCTCAGGAATCTACAAGTTTTCATCATTTTCGTGCATGAATGGTCAATACGATATAAAGGGGCACCGCTTGAGTTGGGAAAGAAAAAAAAAGAAACATGTAGAGATGGAGAAAGCAAGAGTCTGGATTTTGATCCAGAACAACAAACAAATCACCTTGTTCATTGGTAGCATTCAGACCTCATATGTATGGTTATACAACAGTTTGGATTTCTTGGTGCACACGCACAAGATCCCATCAGTTGGCTCACTCAACGAAGCCAAACCTAGGAACCAGGTCAAGCATGAGATCGAAGAATACTTGGAGTAGCTTATACATATTGCCACCAAGGAATATTTGGAGTTTAACATACATAACATGCAAAACTACATCAATGGCCATGTCCAAGTGAGAACACTATTGCTCCTTCTCTAGAAGGAAGTTCAAATGGTTCCAAATCATTGTACATGGATGCCATGGAGGCTAGAGTCCGCTTCTAGCCATACACCATCACACAGTTTGGGGATGTCATTGTATAGTACCAAGCTTGGCACTGATACGTGACCGAAAGACATCAAGTGGAAGCCGTTGAGCTAGAGTTTCCCCAACCCCAAGCATGATAATGTTTTGTCTTGTTAGGCCGTTTAGTTGTCTCTACCCTATTTTGTCTTATATGTGTATGAGTGTAATTGTAATATTATTTTGTTATTAATTTGTCAGTGAAATTCTAACTATCCATTGTGGAATGTGAAGAGTCATATGTAATGTAATTGAATAATCATTTGTAAAGGAGTTAAAGAGTCATGAGGGGAGTACAAAAGTCACAAAGGGGAATGTGAAGAGTCGCCCCATTTTGCTATAAATATATCGTCATAACTCATGTAAAGGTCTTTTGGGAGCCAAGTTTTTGGGTAGGCTTAGGATTAGAATCTGGAGCTTGGGGATTCTGTGAGAGCCTTGACTTGTCTGTAGCATAGAGGGAGTATATTTCTTTGGAGGAGCAGGTGATGTTTTCTTCACGTTCCACTATTGGGGCTAGTGGTTCGTCAATGGTGTATCTATGATTGGAACTTTCACTTTAATAAAAGCTCATAGATGACACGTTTTCATGCATATGTTGTGAATATAGCAGGACTAATCTTGTTGTATTTGAAATGTATGTTATTTAACTTACGCTTATGCTTATGAACTATTTTGTTTGCATTGGTACAAATCTTGTTGAATGTGTGTTGTTGTATTATTCCATCACTGTTAACTTGTGAAGTATTTCACATATTAGCTTGTGATGTCATTTATGCTCGTGTGTTCCTTTCAAGATGCATATTATTACAGGCTTATAAGGGGCTCACTCATTTTCACTTCATGCATTGGAACCTTCATGCATCGCACTTGACTTTCAGTGGGGTCACACACTTGTTCTTGCCAAATTCACAATACATCACTCTATGTGTATTTACAACCAAGGAATAAAGTCACCATACATCACTCTCTCTGTAATTACAACCAAGGAATATTATTAACACCCACTGCATCGACAACCGGGTATATTTATCGATGGGACTCCTACACCAAACGGTGTGAGGTCTAATTGAGACATCATATCAGGGAGATTACTTTAATGTTGGCAAGTCCAACATTGTCAACAAAGATATGTTGACAATGAAAAAGGGTGGTGTTTCACAACATCACATGTTAGCATACCACTATAATTATTATTTTATTGAGTTGGATTTTATCACATGTAAATGGGCATATGGTTGTTAGACCTATTTAGGCATGCATGCCTCTAATTTGAAAGTTATCTAGTGTAAATTCTAGACTTAGACATATGTGATAGAGGGCATGTTGTATTCCTGGAAACTTGGTTAATAAAATTTAAGGGACTAGGTGTTTAACCCAAGTTAAGTTTAAAGGAAGGAATGTTAGGTTAATCTTGACTCAACTATAGATTAATTAATATTATTTTGCAACAAACATTGATTGGTTTACCAATGGTGCTTTAACATTCCATGATATTTGCCCATGGTATTACATATGATGAAGTCTATCTAATGACTTGGAACACTCTATTATAAAATGTTAGATCTGGATATTACTAGTATAGTCCCTTATTATTGTTAGTGTAACCCCCTTATTGTTATTGTTGTACCCCTGTAACCCCCATATTGTTATTATTGTCCTTAAATTATTATTGTTAGGTCGGCTAGGATTACATTGTGGCCCCATGGACTCCTATATATAGAAAGAAGGTTTTGTCATTTGTATCATCCAAGAATTGTTAATTCATGTAATGTATTGGAGGTTGCCCCCTCAAAGTGGCTTATTTCTAAGGCGTTTATATCTCTTTTCTTCTATTTTTGGAGCTGGTTTCTCAAAATTTGGTATCAGAGCTTTGGATTCTACGGTTGCGCTACTCCAAACAGGTCATCGTGGAATTTTCGCTATAACTTTTTTCTACGAAGGTTCAGAAGCTGAAATTTTTAGAGTGCAAAGCCAAAAAATTGAGGAACATCGTTGCAAAATTTCAGATCTTGGTTCCTAATATTTTTGGAGATATGACATGTGGAAGTTAGGTCTTTTGCAGGCTCCCTAATTTCATCTCAAAGAGGTGATCGTGGGAAAATATTCATAACTCTCTCTGAGCATCGGATTGGAATTCTGTAAAAAATCTCCGCAATTGCACGGACTGTAGTTTCCTGTATATCAATTTTAGAGCCAAAGGAGGAAACAGTGACACGTGGCAAGTCATACAAGTTCGCTCTATTAAACTAATCCATAATTAGGTCATCGTAGGAGATAGGGCACAACTTTGTCTTCAAGAATCTAAATCAGGTCAGACCTGTGGCATTCGAAAGAGAATTCAGAGGGCTACCTCTGTGCCAAATTTTAGATATTGAAAATCTGAAATCACAGAGATAATTCAGTTTCAATATCGAGCTCCTCAAAAGCAGGAAAAAGGTGTGTATTTTTTTTTGAATTGCATAAGTCTTGTGTAAAACAAATAAGTTTGAAGTGATTCCAAGGGCCTATTGAGCATATATTTCAGTATTGGGTTTTGAAATGCCTCCTAAAAAGAATTCAATGCCCATTAAGCCCTTAGATTACTCTACTATGACTAATGAAGATGAAGAATAGCAACATGATCTATCAAAATTACAATATATGTATCAACAAGAGCCTCAGTAAAAGAAAAGGATGAAATGAAAGCTGAAGAAAGGCAATGGAGATGATGGTTTGAAGAATAATATGACTACTGAAGAAAAGTAGTTTAATAATAGATGGCAAATAAGCCAGAGATGACGGAAGAAAAATTAAAGACAAACATGGAAAGATGAAGAATGATCTAGCAACAGAAGGTCAGATAAAAGTTGACACAAGAAATGTTTCCATTTCAGAAAAGATTGCAGAGAAACTCATGATGAGAACAAAATAAATGTTGAATGGATTATAAAACTCTGAATGGGAGGAAGAACCACCATATTCCAAAGATGGATATGAGGAAGTTTGATGGCAAGGATCCCGTAACATGGATACTATAGATGGAGCAATATTTTGATCTCAATAACGTGCAAAACACACAAAAGGTATGCATTGCAACTTTACATTTAGAACAAAATACATTTGTATGGTATCGATGGCTTTACTCTTGTAAAAAAATTGTCACTTGGTCAATTTTTATGGAGCAAATGATAGCACATTATGAGGATACAAAGAGCAACACCTTCTTTGGCCAATTGATAAATCTCAAACAAAAGGGTTTAGTGTCATAGCACATGGAGGACTTCCAAAAATTGAATATAAGGGTAACTAATATTCCATAGGAACACAGGATTGATGTTTTCATAGGGACTTTAAAGTATAACAACCAACATGAAGTCCGCGTTTGGGAACCTGATTCATTGGAGAAGGCATTCAAGTTGGCAAGAAAAATTGAATGTAAAATTATAGCGACAAGGAAGCCTACCACTCACATCTATAAATATGGAAGTGTTGCTACTCCTAGACTTCCACAACTTACAAGGTTGACACCACAACAATTGTAAGAAAAAATAGCAAAAGGGATTTGCTACAGTTGTGATAGAAAATACACTAAAATTCATAAGTGCGTTGAGAAGAAATTATTTTATATAGATTGTGAAGAGGAGGAAGAAAATGAAGAAGAAACTTCAAAAGTAGAGGATATACACCAGGAAGAAACCCTAGAAGAAGAAGAAATGAGTCCAACCATCTCATGTAATGAATTGGTAGGAATTACCACTCCTCAAACTCTCAAGATAGAAGGACATATCAAGAAGAAAAAGGTAATAGTGTTGATTGATTCTGGTAGTACCCATAATTTTATTCATTGTAAGGTAGCTAAGGAATTGAATTGCTTCCTATACCCAGCACCAGAATGTCAAGTGATGGTTGCGAATGGAGGAACTATAAATTTCTCTGGAAAATGCCATAATATCAAGCTAGCCATGGGGGAATATGTATTGAATAGTCCAATGCTTTCCATCCCAATGGGATAGCCGATGTTAAATAGAGTACAATGGTTACAATATTTGGGGACGGTAGCTTTTAATTTTCAATAACTTTTCTTGAAATTTTTTTTGGAAGGAAAATAAATATAATTACAGGGTATTGTAGGGAAGCCAGGAAAGATAATAAGCTCTAATGTCATGACAAAGCTTCTGAATAAAGAAAAACGGGGCGTAATTTCACAATTATGCTCATTGGAAGTTCCAACATCAAAATCATCTATTTCTCCAGATCTCCAAAAAGTCTTGGACAATCATTCCAAGGTTTTTTATACTCCCAAAGGACTCCTACCTATTCGTGATCATGATCATACTATTCATTTGATTCCAGGAAGTGTTCCTCCAAACATCAGGCCTTACAGATATCCTTATGTCCAAAAGAGAAAAATTGAATGTATGATTGCAGAAATGTTAGAGGCTGGTATAATTCAACCTAGTCAAAGTTATTTCTCTGCTCCAGTAGTATTGGTGCACAAGAAAGATGGATCATGGCACATGTGTCTAGATTATAGGGAGCTCAATAAGCTCACTATTAAAGATAAATTTCCCATTCCTGTGATTGATGAATTATTGGCTGAATTACATAATGCAATTTATTTTACCAAGTTGGATCTTCGTTCAGGCTATCATCAAATTAGAATGAAGACTGAAAATATTATGAAAACAACATTTAGAACTCAGGAGGGTCATTATGAATTTTTGGTCATGCCTTTTGGCCTTACCAATGCACCTTCTACATTTCAAGGGTTGATGAATTCCATTTTCAAACACTTCCTTAGAAAATTTGTGCTAGTATTTTTTGATGATATACTAATTCACAATAGGTGGTCTCACAAGGATCATGTTCAACATGTTGACAGGGTGCTCAAACTATTGTAGGAGAAACAATTATATGCAAAAACATCCAAATGTTTCTTTGGAGTACAAGAGGTGGAATATTTGGGTCATATTGTATTTCACGAGGGTGTTAAGGTAGACCCCAACAAAATTAAAGCCATTAAGGAATGGAAAGTCCCCACAACCATAAAGCAGTTGCAAGGATTTCTCGGGTTAACAGGGTATTATCGCAAGTTTGTTAAGAATTATGGGAGAATAGCAGCACCTCTAACAACATTATTGAAGAAAGATGCATTTTCATGGACTCCTGAAGCAACTAAGGCCTTTGAACATCTTAAAGAGGCAATGTGCCTAGCACCGGTCTTAGCTACACCAGACTTCACAAAAACCTTTATTGTGGAATGTGATGCCTCAGGAAATGGAATTGGTGTTGTCTTAATGCAAGAAGGAAGACCCATTACTTTTGAAAGTCGTCCAATCAAAGGAACGTATTTACAGAAAGCTATTTATGAGAAGGAAATGTTGGCAATAATACATGCACTAAAGCAATGTCGACCCTACCTAATGGGAAGACACTTCAAGGTAAAAACTGATCATGATAGTATTAAATAATTTTTGGAAAAAAGAATATCTTCATAAGAGCAACAAAAATGGGTCACAAATATGTTAGGTTATGACTTTGAAATCATCTACAAAGAGGGAAGCTAAATTTTGTTGCAGATGCACTCTCAAGAAAGAATGAAGAGGTGGAAGCATTGCTTTGTGCAATTTCTATTATCCAACCAGATTGGATAACCGAAGCAAGAGATGAATGGAAGAAGGACGAAGAAGTATGGACACTCATTCAAAAGTTGGTGAAGAAGATCCCAAAAGATTCGATACAGAGAAATGGGTAACTTATTCTCAGGTACAAAGATCGCTTCTATATTTGCAAGAATTCCCAACTAAAACAAAATATTCTTTTAGAATTGCATACTTCTCCTTTAGGAGGACACTCGGGATTTTAAAAAACTTATCATAGGGTGAAGAAAGAATTTTTTTGGGATGGCCTTAAATCTGTTATTCAAAATTTTGTGGTGGAATGTTTGGTTTGCCAACAAAATAAAGTTGATACAATTAAGACCCTGGGTCTTCTACAACCTTTATCCATTCCAAGTCAATGTTGGGAGGATATTTCAATGGATTTTATCACAGGTTTACCTAAGTCCGAAGGAAGGAGTGTCATCACGGTGGTATTTGATAGACTTACCAAGTATGCACATATTTGTGCATTATCTCATCCATTTAAAGCGAGTACAGTTGCTACTGCATTTATGGAAACAATTCAAAAGCTACATGGAAACCCGAAGATTATTGTAAGTGACAGAGATCCCATTTTTACAGGAAATTTTTGGACGGAATTATTTTCTTTTGCTTGGCTCTCAACCAGTTCAGCAGTCATCTTATCATCCTCAATCCGATGGTCAAACAGAGATAGTAGCAATGTTTGGAAGGATATTTTCTATTGTTTACATTCACACAAGCACAATGGCCGAAGTGTTACCTCGCTGAATGGTGGTATAACACTTCCTTCCATACTGCAGCAAAAATAACCCCATTTATGGCACTTTATGGATATCATCCACCATCCATCACATCTTCTTTAAGGGAAAATGCTAGGGTTCAAGCAGTGGAGGATCACATCGAGCATAAAAAAGAAGTTCTCCAACTCTTAAAGGATAACCTAAATTTGGCACAAAATCAAATGAAACAACAGGCAGATCAACATCACAGTGAGAGAATTTTTGATGTGGGAGACTGGGTATTTTTATGGCTACAAACATACAAACAAATGTCCCTCAAGAAAGCTAAGAAGGATAATAAATTATCGCCAAAGTACTATGGTCCTTACAAGGTTTTGCAAAAGATTGGTACTATGGCATACAAATTGGAGCTTCCTACTTCTTCGCGAGTGCATCCAGTTTTCCATGTTTCATGCTTAAAAAAGGTTATAGGGGACAAACTTCCATTTCAAACAATATTGCCAGAACTTGATGAGGAAGGAAAAAACATATTGGAACCTGAAGCAGTCACGGAAACAAGAACTTGACAACTACGTAATCGATCAATTTCAGAGTATCTCATCAAATGGAAGAACTTACCCACTGAAGATTCTACATGGGAGGGTGAGAATTTCATACAAAAGCACCCGGAGCTACTCAAGAGTTTAGGAAAACACTTTTTTGAAGGATAGGAGCATGTTAGGTGCCTATATTACTAGTATAGTCCCTTATTGTTGTTACTGTAACCCCCTTATTGTTATTGTTGTACCCCTGAAACCCCCATATTGTTATTATTGTGCCCTTCAATTATTATTGTTAGGTCGGCTAGGATTACATTGTGGTCCCATGGACTCCTATATATAGAAAGGAGGTTTTGTCATTTGTATCATCCAATAATTGTTCATTCATGTAATGTATTAGAGGTGGCCCCCTCGAAGTGGCTTATTTCTAAGGCGTTGATATCTCTTTCTTCTATTTTTGGAGTTGGTTTCTCAACATAAAATGCCTCAAGTGGCTTGGTATTTAGTGTGGTTTGCCATGTAAATAAATGTTTATTTGGGTGTTGGTTTTCTCAGTTAAGGGTTTTCAAGTTAAATATTGGCTCTATGTTCACTTTTTATGTTTCTTGTGCTTGTCTCTTGTTGTAATTTTCTGTCTTATTTTTAACAATTTGTGCATCATTTTATCATATATTTGCTTATTTGTTTTGATATATGAATTTATGATTAATGTACCTTCTTCTCATGGTGAATTTTTTTTGCATAGGTTGAACCAATATTTCATAAACTTCTATATTGTTACCATGTTTAAGTGTATTAGGAATTTATACATGCTACAATTACTTTGGTCACTCAACTAGTTGACCTAACACATAATAGTATGAATTGTGAAGTAAAGTTGCTAATCTAATATTCATTATAAGTGGATAATGAAAGACATTTCACTAGTAATAAACATGGATTTGCTACGCCAAGGTAGACTTTGGAATTCCCTGGACCTGCTGCACCATCATTAATGTAGGGTTAGAGGTGATGTATACTTTCTTACTAGTATTAAGCTATTGTTGAACTCCTTTGGGTTGTTTTATAGGGTAGGTTTTCTATACCTCAAAATATATTTTATTATTTAATCCCATTTTTCTCTTCATTATACATAACACTTTTTTTCATGAAATAATACTTATTGTATTATATATTTAAAATTTAGGTATGAAATCAAGAGGAATCTCTATCTTAGTGTAATCAACAATGCGACAATGTAAATTGCATGCCTAGCGAGGAATATTCCTAACATTATTAAGCAAAAATATACATTTAACTCTAGTTTGGGAAGATAACTTTTCAAATACCAATTTTTTCACTAGTTCAAAAGAATGAAGTGTAGGTTCATACCCAAGTCTTTAAACCAACTTGCCTAAAATGCCACCTTCACATTTTTCTCCATTCGTGTTCTTACAATAATAATTCTCGAGGGTGTAAGGGACATTATCAATATGGTTCTCTTATTAGTCCCTATCGTTAGACGACATGGGACTATAGTAATCGAATGTACTGCTTAGCATTAATGTCCGTTGAAGTTACTATAATCTTTTCAGCATTTTCATAAAGCATCGTCCCTATCCGCTTATTAAATTGCCACAATAATTTTGAGGACCAATGAAATATTTTGATGGTATTATTTGGCCTCTTCCTGAGGCAAAGAGACCATTTGGTTTATATTCTTCATACCATATATTTGTTGAGCGCATTTATTTCATTCATGTTTTCTAAATTGAGACTAATGCTAACATTAGTTCTCCAGCATTTACTCTTTAAGATAATGCAAAACATATGTATCTCATTTATATGGAGCCCTCTCGTAACCTAGTCGCCAACGTGTTGTGGGCATGTTAGCCATCTGTCACAACTACTAATCCACAACTTCAACATGTGTTTTGCATGTTAACCATCTTTCACATATGTTAATCCCATGTTTGAAGCTCAGTTCAAAGCAACTGCAACCTTCCATTGAGTCGCAAAGCTGCAACCCTATTGAGCTGCAAAGATAATATTTTATCAACTATGCAAGCCTTCAGTTACACCATCTAAACCTATAGCAACAAGTGTTGCAAGTAAGAAACAATTATATTCTTTGAAACACAAAAAAAATCTTAAATTAATCAAAAACTTAACTATATGTATTGCGTAGGACTCAAGAGAACTGGAGGGAGTTGCAGGCTGAGGTAGGTTAACTGCCTCTGGCCTGATCTCAAACGTGATAAGATTTCTCCTGAAAAAGAATGCTTGATTATGGTAATGTTTTCCAAAGCCCGTCTTTCTCTTAAATTAGCTTCATTCAACAATTTAGCAAAAATGTTGTTAGTGTCTTTAGTGGCCCCTTCTCCTCCGTCTGTGAACTGATTTATTGAAACAATACCTATTCATTCATCTCGCAAGAAGCTTTACCATGATATTTCTCTGTGACCCCTTCCTGCGCCTACCTTAACTCGCTATACAGACAAATTTATCTCTTCAAAATCAATCCATATTCCATTGGTTGGATACCTCTTCTCGATACCTAGAAACTTGCACTTGATGTTGACTGAAAGCCAAGAAAAGAAGATATGCCCTTCTCAGAAAAGCTACTTGTCTCTTTTCACACACTTTCTACTGCCTCTCTCTTCTCGATACCTGGAAACTACTTCTCGCTTCCCTACTTCGGGATGAGGAGTGGAACTACCCTTAACCAAGTTACTACTCTTACCAAACCTAAACTGAGCTTCTTTCCACCTTTGAAGGAATAAATAGGTTAGATAGAAATGAGAAGACTATCTTAACCCATAATCAACTAGATGAATGTGGAGTCTCGTCATTTAAGTACCTCTTTCCTCGATAGCACACTTCTTCTCGTTGATGGCATAGCCATGCCGTAGAAATAAAGCAAGCAACTCTCTCCCCTTTAGTGTTCGTGGGTGGGATGCGCACACATAAGTCCACTGCAATTTATGATTGATCAATTCCTCTATCTGTAGCAGGGTTTACCAAATATGCAAGAAGGTTGGAAAAGATACCAAATCCTAACTCAGGTTGGTCAACAAATTATTCAATAATGTTTTCGATGTTCGTCTCCCAATCTTGAGGTTGACCTTCCAATGGTTGGTTACTTGTACATGACTCAACTACACTAGTAGTAGGTGTTCTGGTTAAAAACCTAGAAAATCTATCCCTTCTTCTATGAGGAAGCTCGTGATAGTGAGGGAGTCCATGGACTACTTATTGTGGACAAAAGAATCAGAATTATGTCTAAACGGGCATGAAAGGATTACATGTATGAAAGAAGAATAGTTGGGTGAATCGATTGTGCACTTTAGGATCGTCTTATTTTTTCCAATATTTCACTTTGATTTTTTCACCACAGTGGGTAGAAATTTCTCTTCCAGATCCCCTAAATTGAACCATTGTCCATAAGGGAACTCGGAAGGAATCCAATCATCTCCTCAGAAATAAGGACTTCCCATATTACTGTAAGACCTACGCATCCATCCCTCCTCTTGTCCATAGAACAAAAAGGGTGTGAAGCCAAGCCTATGGTTGACTTTCACGAATTTCGACCCGCTCATCAAACAGAGTGCAAACGTGTCAACCAAATTTTTATTAGCACATAATCTTACCTTGAAATATGCAATAATCAAGTCACAGATTGGCTCGCATTTCGCCATTTTTTTTCAGAGAAATCATACCATTCAAAAGGGAACATATAACATCTATCCCGGGCTATTAGAAGCAGTAAAGAAAGCATAGGCTATGGTCTATGGTGGTATCCGGGGAAACGATTCTTCCTTGAAAAAGTACTTTGAGATTTTCAAAAACTCTAAGACTGTCAAAACCATCACCTGCCTTGTAAAAATCATTTCATGTAAACAAAAAAAATATCATATAGCGATTTAAATATCGTCTTCCTTGGAAAACACATGTATTGCATGTGGCCCTTTTAGAGAGTATGATAGTGGTACACACAGGCAAATGTATTGCATGCAAACACTATATGCATATCCAAAAATTAACTTGTATATCGTTTTTTCGTGTTCAAACACACAGGCAAGATATTATAGTTCAAACAGGTAGTATTGACACATATACTATATCATCATGGAAATCCACTAGGAACCCAGGCATGTGGTTTTGTATCATAAGACTTGTCATATTTTATTAGTTGTGTTTACGAAGAAGAGAAAACTGAAATATAATAAGGTCGTTCTACTTTGTATCTAATCGTATACATCCTTGTAGCCATTTTTTTTTAACAGGAAAGAGTACTATATTTGTATTAATCTCCGCTCGGTCGCAACAAAAAGAACATGTGATTTACAATTCATATACATTGCCATCGATGGGCTTCATTGACTACAGACTGACTATCCAAGCCAACTTTCTTTCAAAATGGAAAAAGGTGACTGAGCGACTACAAAATTACTAGAATAGACCTTACAAAATTGCCATAATAACAAAATGCATTTAAAATTCGACATGATAAACATACAAGTTAAGTGTACTAGTCATCTGGGTCAGCTGGTCGGCTGAGATCAAAGCCAGTTGTTTATTCAATTGTCTAGGAGTTCTACATTACCAACTAAATTTGGAGATTTTCAATTTTTCTTCTCAGAGCGTTGACCTAATCTTCCAGGTGTCAGAATTTTTTGTTCTTTTAGACGTTCCTCTCCTGCATTTCACAAGCCTCTTCTCTTTGTTGCTAAAGAATCTTCTGCAGTTTTGCCAAGCCCGCCCGTAGTTCTGAGTGTTCCCTATCACAAGACCCATAGGCAGGAGGGGAGTAGAAGGCCAAAGGGGGGCACTTTTCCCACTTCATTTCAGAATGACCAGCCAACCTACCGAAGCGCGAGTGGTGGCATCCCCAAGAGCTAGCTTCCATGTCGCCGAGAGAAAAATGGTGCAAAGAGCAAATTTACTCAGAGGGACAGTTAACAATGAGGCTTTGAGACCTTTCTGAGTGAACCAATTGATGCAGATGTACAAATAACCCAACAAAACCCATAATGTTCAGGTAGTAGAAGGACCTTTCAGAGTGGGACTCAACTATATGCTTGTTCAATTTCGCTTTCCCCTTCCTTATACCCATGTTAATGTATATATTCTCTCAATATATTATTGTGGCTACAATATTTAATATGTGTACGTTAATGTATTATTGTGAGGCTCACGCTTAGGTTAGGCCTATTATCTTTGTGGCCACAAGATTTAATATGTGTACGTTGATGTATTACTATGAGGCTCACACTTAGGTTAGGCCTATTGCCTTTAAGGAGCGATTGCTATGCGGTTAATAATTTACAATTTTCTTAGGTAGGCAAAGTTTTACCTTGTTTCTACCTCTGGGGACAAATCTTTCATAATTGTACCCGCCAACGGGGTCTGGGGATTCTTGTTCGAGAAGAAAATTGGCAAAAAGTTGTAGTCTTATAGAACTCTTCTCCATAATCATACCTCATCCTTGGGGAACTCCACTTACCCCTTGGGGATTAACCTCAGCTCTAGAAACCTCTTCAACCTTATTTTTTTTACCATCCTTAAAATCTTCCTTGCTTCCTTGGGTACCTCATCCATACATACTTTGGTGGGAAAATCGTGAGACACTGGTCTCTAGTTTTCTTCAAGCCGCACTCAAGGCAGGGACTTGCTTCCTTGCAACTTCCCTTGTTTACATAGTAATCATTCTACATATGGCATGTAGTCAATATTATATTTATATGAGATAGTTAGATGTAAAAAAAAAGTATAAATATACTATGCAATACAAACTAATAATATGTGTCAACGATGTATATTCATTATTTTCCATCTGCATCATTATATGCACAAATGCGTTCAACACAAATTTCATTCCACTGGATTGGAAATTATAGAAGAATTGGGAGAAAAACCTCAACTAAGTAATATAAAGTAGTGATCCTAAATTACTAGACATGTACATGATTATGTGTTTTTATGCCAATATGGTCTATCCTTGCGGGGAGGGGGTTGTGAGAAAGGAGTGATATTCTTTACATCCAAGCTTAATTCTTGCAAGCGTTATGTTTGGAAATTATAGAAGAATTGGGAGGAAAACACCAACTAAATGAGATGAAGTAGTGAGTTTTAAATGAATATACATATACAAGGTTATGTGTTTTTATGTTAATTGGGTCTATCTTGGGGTATGGGGGTTATGAAAAATGAGTGTTATCCTTTGTATCCAAATTTAATTCTTGTAAGTGTCATGTTTGAGCTTTAAATGAGTATATTGTTAAAATGACCTCGAACGCTATGCTGAAAAAGTTATAATCTTTTATATAATCTACTTTACCCTAGATACCATCTTTGGAATGAGCGTAAGTGCTCAATGGGTTTCCTTGGGATGCATAATTTATAAAAATATAAAATGAAAAATAAAGGCAATGAAAAGTTGTGTACTTTTATTTTTGAACACCATAAAACTTTTGTTATGTTGCTAACTATCTATTCTTTAAGGTTGATTTGCTAGAGCATAACTCAATCCATTTAGTAAAAATAGACTCCTTATCTATAACTTGTACCTTGTTTGGTTAGACTTAGATGGTAAAATCCATTAAAGTTTACTATGAATACAACTGCAATTGATAAATGTAGCAAGTTAGTGGATGCAGTTAATTTCTCATTTGTTTCACCAAAATAAATTATAATTTTTGTTTCATTTCATTAGAAAAAGTGTTACACTTGTACATCTAATTGTGAAACTGAAGCTTTTCGACTTCACTTGATCCAAAGCAAGTGAGTATTATCTCTAGACTACACATTTAAATGCTCTTCTCATGCTTTTCATTCACTACTAATTAAAGACTTTAAATATTACTTATCATCTCTATTTATTTTTTGAAACTTGCCATATGCTTTACAATCTATCTATTTTGATGATGGTAATTTTTTTTTTTCACAGATACAACGCTATATATTCCATTGAGGAATGTACATATACAGTCAATATTGTCAACATCCATCGTGTCACTTGTGGAAATTGAACTTGGGTGGGGAAGATTCCATTCCTTCCTTCCAGCCACCAGAGATAATCCCAATTGACTACACAAATAACTCAAATTTGAAATAAATCTAATAAAATAAATATCTTAAATGAAAACATTAAACAAATATTTTTATAAATAATGAAATGCAACAATAAATTCTCGTATTAAAAGAAATTACGACTTAACCAAAAACATTATAAAAATGAAAAAAATAATAATACAGTATTTGCTCATAATAACAATACTAAAAATATTGCAATACAATGAAATAGTACATTGAACCATTAATATTACACTGCAATGAATAAAAAGGAAAAAAAAACAATTTAAACATAAGATTGAATCATGATTTATACTTTGTACTTTTAAATGTGAAACCCAAGGGTTGGTTTAATTGGTTAAGTTCCCATCATTAAAAGCACTTTGTTAAGGGGAAGCCAATAAGCCAATGAAAAATAATCCCTTCAAATAAATTTGCCTAAATAAGTTTCCTAAACATAGTAGCCACCAATCTTTATTATACATGAACCATATAACATAACATTATTATTATATTAATATATTTACACCGAAGGTGTTTCCTTTGAAACACTTAAGCGTCGACTTTCGTCTACCATTTTGGTTTGCACCGTTGATTCAAACAAACAGTTGTCATTGTTCTCCATTGTTGGTTCGAGTACAACCACATCCGTTACTAAATGCCACCATTTATGCAAGGCTTGCCACCGCTACTATACCAGGGGGGAGTACTTGTAAGTGTCCTTGTCGACGATGGTTGTAGAAAAAACAATAAAACAAGGTCGTTGAACTCTGATTGGTGGGCAATGCAGTCACCGAAATCGCTACGGAGCCACTGCCGACCGAATAGAGGATCGTCGCAACAAGGACCCTGCATTGCAGGTTCCATACCACTATTCGATGTCAGCATGGACCCAATCTTGTCAGCATCCATGGTGGAGCATCCAACCAATAAAATTATGCCATATGGAACACTACAACAACCCTCATTCTTTGTTGTCAAAATATCTATTGTATGAGAGACGACGAGCGTGATTGGTGGTACAATAATTACAAGAAATGTCCATAAATATGCCTACAACACCAATCGATGGAAACACAGCTCACAATTTTCCTTTAGATGGTCACATTGTAGGATCAGTGGATGATTTTTACAGTGATGTAGAACACTATGATATTTCAACAGTAGAGATAGTCAAAGGATTTACTATATTGTTGCAAAGGAAGAGATTCACAGACGTTCGCTTAGCAACCCCCATCCTCCATTCAATGACAAGACAACTCTGTGGAGATACAATATATGAAATATTCCATTGTAGAGGAAAATTCCGAGCAACTTATTAAGCTTTACCTTCCTCAGAAGTCACTTAAGCAGGGTTACATGAATTCTTAGACACGTATAACCGAAATCCCAAACAAAATCCAGTGTTGATTGTTATGTTTTGGAGAGCAAGGTGGGATCGGGAAAGGAGGGGAACCGTATAGGGTAGGCCGACTGTGCTCTCAATCGTTATACCCATGACAACACGAGGGTATTGACTCGCTCGGAACATGTTAAATTGGTTGATGGAAGTAGAAACCTCCCCATATATGCAACAGCAAACAATTCATATATATCAAAAATTTATAATTCAACTTAGGACTAAGATATGCAACAAGATACCTATCTTTCTAACTTTAGAATGACAGGCCATGGATGTTTTATAAATTTGAACTAGTGACATATATTTGTAAAATCCACTATGTTAAGGCTGTAGACACATACTAGACCTTGAGTTTAAAAAAAAACTAAGTTGAGGTTAAGCTTGGGCTTGTCCATTTATCAAATAGAAGAGTAACGATCAACTCTAACTCATAACAATATGTTATTATTAGGATTGTGCTCAATATAGCCTCAATGCCCACATGGAAAATTTTAATTTCCCAAAATAACTTTTATTCTCCACCCATACACCTAATGGATACACTTATATTAATGTTTAAGCAATTAATGGTGAAAGCATTCCATTCTCGCCTATTGCAAACGATTCGACTTAAAAGGGAAGGAACATGAAATTCGAATCTAGAATGTAAAACTCAGGGACTCTTAAAACATGACATCTCCAGCTCCCATGAAATTCCATGTTGCTGATGACGCCCTTCAATGATGATTTACTTTTCAAATGAGTACGCTGAAGAATTATCTTTTAGGGAGAGAAAAAAATGCCCATTTCACTTTTCGATTCAATGTCATTATTAAATATTATAACTTGATTCTGATCACAACATTGGTTTGAAAAGTAAATGTTATATTTTATGGACTCATCGTATGGGAAAATTGTGAATTTCTTATTGTTTAGGGTGAGCGATCTGAAAATGGGTTGAATAACTTGTTATGCTTTTCAAGAACCTCCCACTCAGTTAAAAAAATAAAAGATCTAGCTTATACTTGACTTTTGCGGAAATTTATACTTGAAACAGGTGTATGTTTTTTTTAATTGTTTAAGTGCTTTAAGACCATTTGTTTTTGTTGATATTTAACATGTGCAACAACCATATAATGCAACAAATAAACATCAACACATAACAACAAATTTAATCTAGGTGTTCACCCGAATATCGTTGGCTACGTCTCCTTAAGCTCTTGTCATCTTGACTTGGATCTTTGGGATTATGGAAAATTTATTTTACAAGTTACAAACTCAACTCCAATGGTTAACTAAACTGAACCAATGGGTTTATAATACCATTTATATCCCTGTCATGGTTGTCATCACTTTGAAAACAGATCTAGGCTTCCTTTGACTGACTTCATATGTCAGTGCCCTTAAGCTTCCCTGAGCTTCTTCCTTGGCACAAACTCCATAGAAGTTCTGTACTGTCCTTGAAACCTCACATACTATCTTCAGCACATATCAAACCTCCAAAATGGACAGATCATTTTCTCAAAACGAGCACTGGCTCACCAATCTAGGCCTCCATCCACTGATGGCCCTAGGCTGCCCAAAAATTCCTTGTGGCACTTCAACCTACATAAGTCTTCAAATGGCTCTAAAAATCCCTTCAATGGATTCAAAATTCAAAAAATAGTCAGAATAGACTATTGGTTCGTTGAGATTGGCCTTCGGCTGCTCTAGTTTTGCCTCCAACACTTGGTGGCACCAACTGGCTCTAGAGTCAAAGAAAACTTCTATGTGGGTTCTTGACCTCTAAAAGTCCTCAAAAGCTTCTGAAAACTCCTCAAGTGGATTCAGAAGTATCAAAGCAGTCATAAATGACTATTGGTTTGTTGAGAATGGTTACTGGTTACCCTGGATAGGCCACATTCTCGTGATGCCACTTGTTGGCCCTAGTGGCCCCTGGAACTTCACTGAAGCATCTCGGCCTTCAAAATTCCTCTACAAGCTCTGCAAACCACACCATTAGTTCCATAATGTGTGAAACATCCAAAATTTACTATTGTATTGTTGAGAAAGGCCTCTAGCTGCTCTAGCTAAGCCTCAAACTGTTGCTGGCCAATGGTGGCCCCTAGAACTTATCTGAAGCAAAAACCTACTCAAAATTCCTCTAATAGCTCTGCAACCCTCACCAATGAGTCTAGAATTTCTAAGATAGTCAAAATTGACTATTGGCACTCCAAAATTGATCGAATCTAGCTCAAGATAGAGCCTAAACTCAATTTGTCCAGTGACCCCTAAAAATCCTCCACCAAAAATGGTAAAACTACAGTTAACTCCACCAATATGGAAATTTCTGCCAATTTTTTAAATGCGCTCCAAACCGACCACCAAGAAAACTGCAATGTTAAATGCTGGTGGTTAGCGTTGGGCACATGACCTGGAATCTACGCGGTCACGTTAAATTCCAAGTGAAACTGTCGGCGAAAGGTTTTGCACTCGTGGCATGTGAACAAGTTTCGACATTAATGTTGACGGTTGGAGTTGCCATCGGCGGTTAGGGCTAAGCCCTTGGTTTAGAGGTTGCGGACATATGGGAGGGGCTGGCCCCTCTAGACTCCCAAACGTGAAAACACAACACGTTAACTACAACACGATGACATATATGGTTAAGAACTACCATAGCTCGGGCGGTTAAGGTGGGTGCTGCATTCGTGAGGTCGCACGATCGACTCCTCTGGAGTCCAAACAAATTTTTTTACGCAGTCCTAGGGACACGTGGTGGCCTAAGGGATGGCCACGTGTCACCCTGTCATTGGCCGAAAATCCAACGTACAACCCCTTTTCGAATGACGATCCACCACTTGGCATGACCTGACTAGCCCAGAAGGAATATTCTAGGGAATATTCCCTAGAATATTCTCTTTTTTTCCCCAAATTCCAGTCAAACTTGGTCAAAGGCCAAAAATTGCAATTTACTGGACTTTTCAAATCACGATAACTTCTTCATATGGTGTCGGTTTTTCGAATCGTTCACGACACTGGAATCAGGAAGACGAGATATATCCGGTAGCTTAGGTTCAACACACTTACGAAAACTTTGAATTTTGAGCTATCACTTAGGTCCATGATCCAAATTTGATCACACCTCCCCATTGAGAATCTTTTTGGACCCCAAAAGACTGATTACCTGATCTGTTCAGTAGATAAGAGTACAACACCCTCACATTTCAGCCTCCATACACTTGCGTTGAATGGCTTAGTGCCTTTGAACCACAACTCAAAGGTATTCGACACTTCCCTTCCCAAATGCTCTTGTCCTCCTATCAAGAATTATCTTCCTTACACTCACCCATAAATTTTTGGCGAGAAATTGATAGAAGGTAGTTGAACATCGCTTCCTTGATCATCGATCCAAGGTGGCTCAAACAAACATGAGATTACAATAGAAAACATGCATACTTGACTGAAATTTGCATATGTATAAATGAATGTATGTTTTACTGTGTCAAGAAGTCAAACCACTTCTTACCAAGCCACTTCCATGGAAAATTTTGTTGTTGAATATCTTCTTCATGTGAAACATTTGTTCGCACATCAATGATGGATCCTTGGTTCCAATTTCGCCAGTCTTTATATCCTCTTGCCTCATGAACTTGGGATGATTAGTTGGATGCAATTTCCAACAATGGGAAACAACATGTCCCTTCCGTTTTAGTGTTCTCTGGGTGCAACAACTTGACTTTTTGGACAAGAGTTGAGGAAGTCTGGAAGCACCCTGTTAGTGGATCCCCCTTATTTGTGTGGGAAGAAAAGCCGAGGAGAGTGAAGAGGGCCCTCAAAAGCTGGGCTAAAGCCCTCCCTTCTCCGACCGAGTCAAGACGGGTTACCCAGGCATGTTTGGAGAGTCATAAAAAACAAATGGAATATATGGAAATATCGAAGGACATCTTAACCCTGGAAGAGAAGCTCCAAGCTAATCTTCATAAGGCTTGCATCCGAGAGGAGGAATTATGGAGACTTAAATCTCGCAGTCTGTGGCTACAAGCTGGGGACAGGAATACCTCCTTCTTTCATAAGCAGGCTCAAGCTAGAAGAAACTTTAATTCTATATTGGAGATAACCTCAGGAGACCAATCCTTCTCTGACCCGACCAGCATCAAAAAATTTGTTCATTAGCACTTCAAAGAATTGTACATAGAGGTAAAGCAAGCAAGTCTCAACTCCAACCTGCTCGAGTTGGTTCCCCTAAAGGTCAATTCCCAAATGAACGCTATGCTGACTGCTCCTGTCATCATCAATGAAATCAAGCAAGCCATTGATGAAATGGATCTAGACAAGATTGTTGGGCCGGATGGGTTCACTGCTCGATTCATTAAAACTTGTTGGAACATTGTCAAAAAGGATCTCTAAAAAATGATCTTAAAGTCTCAGACCTGCCACAAGCTTGGGGGCAGCACCAACTCGACCTTCTTGGCCCTTATACCTAAAGAGAAAGGTGTCGGTTCTTTCAATAGATTCAGGTCAATTTCCCTCTGCAACATTGGCTACAAGCTCATCACTAAAGTCATGGCTAACAAACTGAAACGCCTTCTTCCGGAAATCATTCCTAACAATCAAGGGGGATTTTTCAAAGGTAGGCAGATAATTGATAACTTCATTCTTGTTTAGGAAGTGATCCATTCAAGCATCCAAATATGGGAAAAAGGCATGGATGTCAAGCTGGACCTGGCTAGTGCGTTTGGAAGAGTTAGGCACAAGTTTCTCTTTGGGGTTATGCAACAATTTGGGTTTGACTGCCGCTTTATAAGCTGGGTCAATGCCTGCATAATGGAACCATGGATTGCTCCTCTTGTTTATGGGCGCACTGCTGACTTCTTCAAGGCGAGTCACGGGATAAAGCATGGATGCCCTCTATCCCCTCTTCTCTCTGTCATTCAAGTCTCTGTTCTCAGTTTTATGCTGGAGAAAAGACAAATCGAGCAAGAGATTACGAGTCTTAGGATCGTCAGGGGCGCCAGAGACATAAATCATGCTCTCTTTGCTGATGACTCCATCCTCCTGGGGGGTGCCTCCACCATCTCGGCCTCCGGCTTCAAGCTGGAGCTGGATCACTACTGCCTTGATTCTGGGAGTGAACTTAACATGGGCAAATGCTTCATTTATGCTTGGAACCTCACTGGCCTCGAGCTAAGCATGATCACCAGGATTTTGGGTTTCAAAGGCTCCACGAATTGGGTGTATTTTAAATATATTGGGCTGCCAATATTTTAAGGATGCCCGATTGGGATGGATTGGTACCCCTTGCTGGACAAATTCAAGCTCAAAATGCAAGCCTGGGGCTCGTGATGGTTCAATCTGGCAAGTAAGACTATTCTCATTAAGTCAGTCCTTAATAGTCTTCCAATATTTCAGATGTTTGTTCTGTTGGCTCCGGTGGACATTCTTCGCAAGATGGAGCAATCCATTCGCTTCTTTTTCTGGAAGGGAGGGTAGAATAACGCTAAGAGAATTTCGTTGATCAGTTGGAATAAGATTTCTATTCCGATATTGGAAGGATGCCTTCACGTAAAAGATCTCAGGGAGCACAACATCGCTCTGGGGGCCAAGATCTTATGGCGGTAGGTAGCAAGGAATTTGGGATGGGCACAGATTGCTTTGTGGAAAAAATACAGCTTTGGAAAGCGCCTTCGCAGCTTGGAGAACTTCCAAACTAATCGAAAGGGATCCTCGATCCATCAGTTGTGTAAGCGTGCTCTCCCGCTACTGCTAGATCACTTGTTATGGATTCCTGGAAATGGGAAGCAGATCAACCTGTGGGAGGATATAATCATGAATGCAGAAGCGATCATGGAGGATCCTGAGTTGCTACAGCTAAAAACGTGGATGATTGCAGATGGTTGATGCACGTTGTAGGACATTTCAGAATGGGATAGCAACAACTGGGCATGGTGGCAGAAAATAGAGATTCCTGCTCATTTGGAGCAAACTTGGGCCAAATTCATGGTAGCACTGGCTGGGAAAGCCCCCCTAAACGCAAGGAAAAAAGACAGAAGGAGTTGGGGTTCCTTGAATGGATGTTATTCCGCAACAGAAGGCTATAGATGTCTTCAAGCCATTCCCACTGTCCCCTACAACCCAACGATTTGGAAAGGGATTTGGCAGGTTAAAATCATTCCAAAGATAGATATGTTCACCTGGAAGCTGGGGCACAACAACATCCTTACAGCTGAAAACTTGCAGCGTCATGGTTTCCACGATCCCTCTCGGTGCCTGCTCTGTCAACAGCAGGAGGAAAATTCGATCC
Organism: Pinus albicaulis; assembly: GCA_034641835.2. Classification (NCBI taxonomy): domain Eukaryota; kingdom Viridiplantae; phylum Streptophyta; class Pinopsida; order Pinales; family Pinaceae; genus Pinus; species Pinus albicaulis. The sequence goes on along the minus strand of CM076581.1, from coordinate 1,406,458,263 downwards.
ACATCTTTCTCGAGTGCCTCTACGCTCGGGACATTTGGAATGAGATCTTGCTGATTTGGAACAACAACCTCATCCTCCCAACCAACATCATGGGTATGTTGTCTAATTGGGGAGACCTGTTCCCTAATTCCTTCCCCGCGAGAGGTTGGCCTTACGAGGGGTGGATGATTATCCCTGAGCTCATTTGCTGGAAGATCTGGCTTGAAAGAAACAATCGGATCTTTCAAGAGAAGACCCTAATCTAGTAGCAAATCAGGGTGAAAATCATAAGCTTATTCAAATAATAATGCAGGCCAAGGTGAACCAGAAGCGGGCTTGTAGCTTAAACCAGCAAGGTGGGGAGTGGTGCCAGCAACTAGGGCTAAATCTTCCCACGGGACAAAATATGGAGAAGTGTAGAAAAGAATGGAAAATCAGACTAGAGGATGATGACTTTGAGAAATGGAGAAGCAACACAGATATCCACACTGTGTTTTTTGACGGTGCAACAAAGGGGAATCCGGGGAAGGCCGCAGGCAGAGGAATTATTTGCTGCCCTTCAGACCAAATCATTTCCCACTTTGTCTGGGGTTTGGGGCTTACTTCGAACAATCAAGTGGAAGCCATGGCTCTCCTCCAAGGCTTGAAATAGCTGTAAAAACATGGAATCGAGGAGGCTCATGTCATTGGAGATTCACAAAGCCTCATTGGCTTGATTGTGACAAAATCGGTCCCTAAAGACCTCTTCTTGCAATGGTTGTTCGCTCGTATCAACAAGTTGATCGGGTCCTTTGACAGACTTCAATTCTTTGATGTCCTTCGGAAAAATAACAAAGATGTGAATCTTGAAGCCAACATTGATGTCTCTTTACAAGTGGGATCTCTGCTCTGCGAAGAGGGGGATTCATGGGATCCTCTGCCTTAGCCGACCCCTCTCCTTATTATGTATTTTTGTCTCTTGCTGCAACAATTTGTTTGTATTAGAAGGTTTGCTAGTCATTGGGAAATTGCTAGACTGAATGTAAGAAGTAGAGTAGGTGAATTTTGCTTGTTTAGAAACCCCCTAGACATTGGGTCTCTAGATGTAAAACCTCTGAGCATAAGTCTCGGTACTTTTGATTCAATATAAACATACCCGTTTTTGTTAAAAAATAAAATTGGTAAAGTCATAATTGAAATTAGTATATATATATATATATATTAAGTTCTAATATAATTATAATTTAGGGGTCGCAATAATATAACAACATGTGTTTGGGTTTGGGTAATCCAATAAAGTTTCATATTTAAAAAAAAGTAAAGTTTTTAAAATAATATATATATATATATATATATATATATATATATATATATATATATATATATATATATATATATATATATATATATATATATATATATATATATATATATATATATATTGTAACTTAGAGGAACCAACAACCCTCCTGACACGTAACTACTAGTCAACCTTTGGGGGGCTACGATATGTTCTCCTCCTCGAAGCCAAGGTCACAACAGGGGGGGTTTGAACCTGGGTCTTTCGAGTTACAACAATTTCACATTTCTCGGATTAACTAATTAGGGCGCTTACCCCCCCCGGGACTAAACGGAACGAACATGTTGGGTTTCATCTATATTTCAAGAATTAGTTAATTGTTCCATTTTGAAGATCAAACATGAGCCTTGCATTGAGGGGCATTGTGGGAATTGTGGACGCTGATTGTCAAATTTACATCATAGAAGACTACCTTTGATAGATTAGTGACTTGAAAATGCATGCCCCAAACATCATTTCACTAATGTCCTCGAATTCTGAATAAATTATTTATAAGCAATCACAATTTCTAAAGAATGACTAAATCATGAAAAAACTATCGTCACTCTACATTATGAGACCCTAGAATTATTTAACTCGAGTCCTTAACTTGTCATTCCCTCAAACTTGTTTGTGGTGCTGAAATGAGACAAGTATCTAGGAATTCATCCACAATGGTGTACTTATAATCTCTATAGAGGTGAGAAGCCTCTTATTCTTCGTATCGTAATTTGAAACTGGTTTGATCACTTTTAACAAAATGATCTTCCCAACTCTTTTATCCTTCAATGTATCTTTGCACCTTTAGAGACAATTGCTAGTATATATATTTTAAAAATCTAAATTAATATCGTTGAAATTTCCATATTAACACACTATATATGTCAACATATATGTGAAAAAGAGGTAGTGAGTTATATCTTAAACTTCAATCTTTTCACTAATTAAATTGAAATTGTTTAAAATAATTAAGATTTTTAATAAGAGATTATCTTAAGCGTATCTATAAGGGCATTATAAATGTGAGGTGTAAGATTTAAATACTTATGAGTTTAAATCTTTCTCCATTTCTTAGCCACCTTGTAAATCATTGACTTTAGTTTTGAAGTACGGAAGATCTACATTATGTCTCTACATTTCCATGTAGATAATGTACACTCCTATGTACCTCAATCAATATTTGCTTTCCTAAATGTTTTAAGTTTTATTTATGTTTTTAAAAAATAATTCATAAATAAAATATTTTGAAAACATATGAATTATTATTAACTAGGTTTAAATTTAAATATATTTAGATAGATGATAAGTTAGAAGTAAAGATTTTGATAATGAGTAAATAATTTTAAAATTAAAGTATCTTTTAAATATAGTTAAGAATATTTTTTGGTTAAAATAAAAAATGAGATTATTGCATGTTTTAATTATATGGATAGATATGTATTTATATACTTCAATTACTAATTGCTTTTATAAATGTTTTAAGTTTTATTTATGTTTTTAAAAATCAAAATAAATTTATGGAATTTATAAATAAAATATTTTGAAAATATATTGTAATGTTTCTAATAATCATAAAATAATAAATAATATAATATAATTAAACAAATAAGTAAATAAATAATAAGTCAAGAGAATAATAAAAATTTTGAACAAAAATTGGAGTTTTAAATAAAATAGTAAATAATAAATTGGAATCCTAAACAGTAAACAAATAAGTAAAGTTAAGAGTTATTTAAGAAAGAGTTGATTAACAAAAGTAAATAAATTAACAAAGAGTTAAACTAAGAAACTATAAAAATTAGTAAAGTTAACAAAAATAAATAAAACTAAGAAAAACACTAAATTAAGTAAATCTAACAAAAAGTAAGTTAAACTAAGAGAACACTAAATTAAGTAAAACTTAAGTTGCATGTTGACACAGTGAATGCGTGCATGTGGTTCCTATTCCATTGTTTGGTCTATTTAATAAACATTGAGGAAGATTGAAAGGGCATTCTTTCATCTATTCTCTGGAGAGAAAGGTATTGTGAGGCAAAGGATACCCTGGCAGTAGTACTTTGATTGAGGGCTCGAGGGTGGCCAGCTGTGGAAAGATTACATACAGCTGAGCCTACGGTTGGGTGGAGAGTTGTCCCCAAAACCTTGTTGCGGCCAACATGATTCAAATAGCGTGCAACTTTGGAGTCTCAAGTAAAGAATATCGCTATTACAAGTAAGTCGTCTTGCTCATGTTTCTGAAAATTCTAGGATGATTAATTAAACAGTTTTTGAGTGATTATTCATTGTTGATGTGATATAATTAATTGCATGTTAAATTGGGGATGTTACATAATGTCCCCTAATAATTATAAAATAATAAATAATATATAAATAATATAATATAATTAAATAAATAATAAGTCAAGCGAATAATAAAAAATGTAAACAAAGACTGGAGTTCTAAATAAAATAATAAACAATAAATTGGAGTCCTAAACAGTAAACAAATAAGTAGACTTAAAAGTTATTTAAGAAAGAGTTAATTAAAAATAAATAAATAAAATAAAAGAGTGAATTTATAAGTAACTTTTGAAAAGAAAAAAAAATATTAAATTATTTTTCATGATATATTTTAAATCATGATAATGAAAAGTTATATTTTCCAAATTAGTAAGTAAATACATACATGCAAATCCACGAGTTTAAGTTATTAACTTTGAGATTGCATTTAAAATATTAGTAATAATAATAAATCTTTACCCTATAAAAAAAACTGCAAAATCTATAGGTAAAGTACATGATTAAAAAAATTATATAAATATGGATTTAATATATATATATATAAAGCCAGAAATTTTAGATATCAATGGGTTGACTTAAAGATTATGAGAAAGATATGTGAAGCTTTGTGTTGTCTAACTAACCGTCACTACAAATATGCTTTTAAATTGTACGCACTTTGTTGATTGGGCCAAGATGATAGACAGAGGAACCATGTTTGATCGACCGTCCATGTACAGAACAGTGTCGTCCTAGGGATTTTCGCAAGGTTATATACACGTCTTTGTATCACAAGAACTAATTCCAAATACATTGCTCGTTCGAATCCTTGGAAAATCATTGCAAATTGCCGCGGTTAGGGTCGATCCACACCTATCTTCTCGTACGACTTAATTTGCCAATGTAAGCCGCTCCTTCCTCAAAATACATGTAATGTATAAATTTCTCTAACTGGGCACCATCAGACCTCCTAATTCGGATCACGAATTAATTACTGGACAGTATCAGATCTTCTAATTCGGACCCTGAATTAATTATTTAGCTGCGGTATACTGGATATTTTCATGCATTTATGCTAAAACCCATTAAGAACCTCGGTATTTCTGTTATGCGGCTTAAATCACTGTAAATGTCTGATTGATTGTTTCATTTCTAGTAGCGGGGCCGGGAAGTGAAAGGAACAAAGTTGGAGCATTTTGATTCAACGGATTATGATGAGTTATTTTGTATATGTATTAATATTATATATTATTTTTTCATGAACAATCACTTAACGCTTAGTGCTGAGAATGCATTATTTTTAATGCATTTTTAGTACATAACAAAAATAATATATATTAGTTAATGAAATATATATCATTTATTTAAATTAAAAAATTTAAAAAATAAAATTTATTCACTTTTCACTTTATTTCATGAATTTAAATTTTGGTTTGTTTAAATTGATTTGGATTAAGTTAATTTAATTAAATCTATCTCTACCTACCTTCTTTCCAACCGGTATCAAGTTTGCTGTCCAACCGGGCAAGGAGAAACTAACTTGCTTTTATATCCATCCGTAGGGTCTAATCGAAAGTAAACAACTAGAATAAGGCCTTCGGTTCTTCATTCACCGGGGCATCTGCTCTTCTCTTATCGGTAACTCCTCACCCCATGACACTCCCACCTAAACAACAACCTTCGTGACTTCCCATTCCTCGGTTGGAAGGTTGTAAATGAATAGGGCATAGGAGGGGAAGGTGTTCTAACATCACTATCGAGTGATTAATTCTCAGTGATACAAGCAATTTAGCTATGCGTGCATCGTACCAGAGTGACAATGTAATTTTTAGTAATTTGTGTTTTGTTTTTAGTAAATTCTTATTTTGTTTTTATTTCAAATATTTTGGAAAATGTGTAGAAATAATGTGATTTTAATTTTTAATGTATGTATTTAATCTATATAATGGTTTTATTTTTATTTTTATATTTTCATATATATATATATGAAATTGTGGTTATTTGGTTGATTTTTAATCAAAAACACCACTTTTAAAGAGGCAAAGAATGTTAATAAAAGAATTTGATGAACTAAAATTGATTAAATGTTATTTTCACTTAATATCTTTCTGTATGCACTTTGAACCATGTACATTAAAGTTGAGTTAGTTACAATACATAAATTCCAAGACTTTGTTCTTATTGTAGTTTCACATGAAATTGATTGATGATATATTTAAGTCGTTATATTCTAAATCCAGTGTTGGTTGCATAATAAAGGAAGTCAAAGCAACTTGTAATTCGTCTAAAAGACATTAGTTATTAAGGCAAGATGTAAAGAAATTATAAGTGGTACAATTGAGAGAATACTAGTACAAATTCATCGAAGATACACATGAATTGTAAGGAAATATAATATGAAACTAAGTTGGAAGGACAATAAATATATTATTTGAACGAGATGATGGAATATTAAGTATAAAGAGACAACTACCTTAAGAAAGCAAAAAAAAGGTTTCTTCCTAATATTAGTGATAGTCAAGAAGGGTTCTATTGTGAATAAAAAATAAATAAAAATATTAGAGAAACTAATACAATTTTAAAACCATATAATATTAAAAGTGTAAAGATGGGAACTTATGAACCAGAACACTCATAATGGCGATGATTAAGGATAACAATTGTTTGACATTTGGAAAATGAAATAGACTATGTATAATAATGAGCAATCTCCTAGCATGAGGTGTAAGGAGGAATTTAGTAGAAATTATATAAGGAGACCGTGAGAAGGACTATGCAAAAAGAAAAAAAGAAAAAAAAAAGGAATGGAGAATCCACTAATAGAGGCGTGCTTGATTGATATTCACTTATTAGTGGATTGACGACATAATGAGCCTTCACATAGTGTATAAATTATATAACTAATGCGTTATACATCCAAGATTCTCCTGATCACACACTATTTGACTTCATGCATAATACAGAATCTCTTCTACCATTGATCATTACATGCAGAAATTAAATCAATTGCATGCACACATTAAAAACATAAAAATTGACACATATGAACACAGTAATTTATGGGAAAGCTTAAAGCTGAAAACCCCCAACTATCTGTATATTATATGTCATAGAGATCATGCAACAATCATCATACAAAGCTTCTCACAAGCTCTCAGTACAATCTCCAATTGCTACACACTAATCAGGTCCGATCTAGCAAATCCCATGCAACGATCTCTGCCACCTGCTAGCCTGCCTCTATTGCGCAATGCCTGTTGAATATGGGCTATGAATGAACTCGAATCCACTGGCTTGCACTGCGCAATCCTCATTGGCATCTCCATCAATGTGTGAATCTAAACTCATGCACCGGTATAGTCTAGTAATCGATCACACACTCTTTCGACTACCTCTCCTTTGAATGCTCAGAAAGCATCCCTTCTTGTAGTTAACTAATGTATTCTTGATTGATTAATGAGTTAATAATTAGTGAATTAATTAATAATTAATTCACATGACTCTCCAACAGTATGTATCAATCGGTTAGATACAACTAGCTGACTAGCTCAATTATATCACTTAAGTTAAACCGAACACAACTCCACCAACTGTCTCATCAACTCCACCAAACTTCTGTCACCGACCTCTAAGCCCAAAATCTCCATGCAATAGCTCCATAACCCCTCGAATAGCATTAATTCATACATCGGCTCTTGCTGCCACATCTGTGCACTTAACTGAAGTGCTCCAAGAGAATAAGATAATGTTTAGAGTCAAATATTATTAAGAGCTAATAATATTCGACATATCTATTTTTAGACTGGCAATCTAAAAATAGATTCCGCCCAACATGTCTAAAAATAGAAGTCCATATATTTTTCCAACTTGACCAACCATCCACAAATAGCATCCTGCAACTCATAGAATATGATCGACATGTCTAAAAATAGACATAGTCTAAAAATAGACTGTGTGCCAAAAATAGCCTGCGGACCCACTTAGTAAAGACGACTTCTTTCCACTAAGCTCATCGTCTTGTTGCAATCTCAACACTCCCTTTCAACAAGATAGGGATTATCTACCACCCCAATCCTGCCTCTATGGTATTCGAATTTGCTCCTGGTGAGTGCCTTCGTCAAGATATCAACATCTTGATCCTCCGTAGGAATGTAATAAAGTAACATGATCTTCTGCTGCACATAATCTCTGATATGATGATATCGGATTTCAATGTGTTTAGATCTATCATGAAATACTGGATTAACCAAGAGTTTGATGCAACTCTGATTATCACAATATATCACAGTAGGATCTAAGTGTGAACCGAACAACCCAACCAGGATCTTCCTCATCCATATAGCCTCGCATGCAGCCAAACTTGCTGCCATGTACTCGACCTCCATTGAACTAAGTGCCACGGTTTGCTTCTGTTGTACCAAGAGCGATGTCGACCCAAACCTTAAATCCCTCCGGATGTGCTCTTTGTCTATTGGGCTCCCCTTGTCTGCATCGGAAATCGAAGCCATGAGATAGTCCTCATCGTGCTGCTGCAAACCCCCTCAAATGTGCCTCTAGATATCTCGATACATGCTTCCAGCGCCTTCGAAGAGCTTGAAGTGGGAAACAGCATACATAAGCAGCGAAAGTTGGTTAATAGCATAGCATATGTCGGGTTGTGTATTGACCAGATACATAAGCGACCCCACCAACTGTCGATAAACAGTGGCATCCACTACCTCCGCCGAAGTAGCATCCTCCTTCCTCCATCCACCAGGAAGAGGAGTATCAACAGGCTTACAACCATGCATTTTGAACTTCTCCGGTATCTCTCGGGCATACTTGCCTTGAGAAACAAATATTCCATCACTGCGCTGCCAAATTTCCAATCCCAGGAAATAATGAAGGAGGCCTAAGTCCTTCATCTCAAACTCTTTTGCAAGATCAGCCTTGCATGAGAGTATCAACTGTTCATCATCGGTCAGTATCAAATCATCTACATAAAGTACAATGATCAACAACTTACCCTCAACCACTATCTGGTACAGGTTGGGATCCGCCTCGCTCTTGGTAAAACCAAGTCCAGTGAAATAACTATCTATCCATGTGTACCAAGCACGAGGTGCTTGTTTCAACCCATACAACACTCTTTTGAGCCTGCACACATGCGACTCGTTACTGAAGATCTCGAAACCTTCGGGCTGCTCTATGTACACCTCCTCCTCAATCACTCCTTTGAGGAACGCAGTCTTCACATCCATCTGATGAATGTGCCACCCCATCTGCGCTGAGAGAGCTAGGATGCTTCGTATGGAAGAAGACCTTGTGACAGTTGCAAAGGTTTCCTCATAGTCGATCCCCTCAATCTGTGAGAAGCCCCGAGCAAAAAATCTCGCCTTATACTTCTCGACGCTCCCGTCAGCTGCTTGCTTCACTTTGTAGATCCATCTCGAACCTACCACTAATTTCCCTTCCGGCCTTGGGACAATCTCCCATGCACTGTTTCTAACAATCGAATCATACTCTTCCACCATGTCATCTACCCATGCAGGGTCCTCCACAACTTCCTCGAAAGAGGATGGTTCTGTCACAATACACTTGCTCATCAGAGCCATGTATCCAGTATATCGGTCAGGTGACTGTCTCTGTCTGCGCTATGATGTAGGTGTTCCTACAATCTTCTCTGCATCCTGATTCAGTCGCTCAGCTTCTGTAGTGCGCTTCTGCCCTCTGATGGTTGGCGTTGCATGAGTGGTTTCTTCCACTCCATGAACCACCTCTTGTGGATGATCCACATCCTGAGACTCATCCTTAGGAACTAATAGCTCCTCATCTGCATGCAAGTGTGGCTCCCTCTCAAGCGAACACTTCATGGCTTTCTCCTCATGAAATTTGATATCTCGTCGCACAAGAGTCTTCCAACTGTCTGGAAAATACACACGATAGTTGTGGGGTGTATAAGTGTACCCCAAAAATATCCCAACCTCTGCGGTCGGCTCCAGCTTCTTCCTGGCATCCTTCATCACATGAATGTAATCAAGTGAGGCAAAAATCTTCAAATGAGAAATATCAGGCTTCTTACCAGAAAACGCCTCTTTGGGTGTACTCATGCTAAGTACTTAGTGAGGACAACAGTTTTACACATAAACCACAGTATTGCATGCCTCAGCCCACAAGTGTATGGGAAGGCCCTGATCATGCAACATCGCACGTGCAGCACCCATGATCGTTTTGTTCTTTCGCTCCGCGACCCCATTCTGTTGTGGGTTATGAGGCACTATGAGCTCTCTTTGAATTCCTTCTGCGTTGCAAAAGTCCTTGAATTCGCTATAGATGAATTCACCACCATTGTTGCTCCTAAGAGCCTTCACCTGCTTCCCCAAATCTTTCTCCACCAGTGCCTTAAACTCACAGAACTTAGAGAATGTCTCGCTCTTCTTCTGCATGAAGAAGATCCAACACTTCCAAGAAAAGTCATCAACAAATATCACATAGTACCTGTGCTTTGCTGTCGAAGCTACTGAGAAAGGTCCACACACGTCTGTGTGAATTCTCTCAAGGATCGTCATGGCACGACTATCCTTCTCGTGAAAGGTTGCTTTCACAAATTTTCCCAAATTACATCCCTTGCACTGATCTGACTGCGCAAGTGTACCATTGGGAAGCCCGGTAGAAATTTGCTGCAAAATTTTCAAAGCACCATGGTGAAGATGGCCCAATCTCCTGTGCCATAGCTCGCCCTCATCCCGGCTCACCACTCCTTCTACCTTGCCTGCCATTGTTGCACAGCCATCTACCTGCAACTGATAAAGGTTCTTAACTCAAACCCCTATCCTTTGGGTTTCACCAGTTGCCTTACTGCGCAGGAAAGCCTTTCACTCGCTAAAGACAACATCATATCCCTTGTCTTCCAACATGGCTACCGAGATCAGATTCTTCTTCAATCCTGTAACATGCATGACATCCTTCAATATGAAAGGTTTACCAGACTCCCTCTCAAAGGAAATGGTCCCGATACCAGTCGCATTGTATCTACCATCATCGCCCATCTCGATGTGCACTCCAAGATCGTTCTCATCCATATCACTGAACAAATCTTTGTCTCCGGTAATATGAAAAGACGCACCACTATCAAGAAACCACACTGAACCCATCACACTTGATACCAAGCATGCGATCAATGAAAAATCCAGCTCAAACTGCGAGGCTAAGGCCTCTCCAGCTGCAGATCCAGCATCTTGCTTATTTTTCTTCTTCTGTGGACAATTAGTGGCATAATGTCTGTGTTGGTGACAGTGAAAGCACTTCACCTTGGACATGTCCTTCTTCTTGCCTTTCACACCGGATTGAGAAGCATTCTTCTTGTTCTTCCCCTTCCTTGCTTTGGCAGCCAAAGCGCAATTTTCTTCATCTTCATTCTTTAATGAAGATTCGTCCCTGGTACTCCGCCTTATCTCCTCCTGCACAAGATCCGACCAAAGTCGCTCCCATCCTGGCAGTTTCTCCCGACCATTAATAGAGTCCTCATAGGAATGCCAACTCTTCAGAAGCCCAAGGAGAGCGAAGCTCACAAAGTCCTCTTCATCTACAGTAACCCCCACACTTCCCAACTCATCCCTACACTGGATGAACTTCGTGAGGTACTTGGGTATACTTTCACCCTTCTCCATTTTTATTTTCCTGAGCTTATCCTTGAGTGCCAACTTCCTCTGGTCGCTCTTGCTTTGGAACAAGTCTGTCAAAGCTTTCCACATCAAGAATGGAGAAGCTTTACCATGAAGGCTGGACACTATGTGATCCTTCACACCTTCCAACAGAATCCTTTGACATTTTACTGTCTTCTTTTGCCATGCGTCAAGTGCGGCAGCATCGCTAGAAGAAAGCGAGGTTTTAGAATTTGTGCATCTATGAACTCCTTCAACCCATTGTCACTCCGTCCCAGCCTCCATCCTGTCCTTCCATGCAATATAATTCGAGCTGCCCTCAAGGGCATACTCCAATCGCAATCCGTTGAAAGACATCTCAGCTTCGACACCAAGAAAACACTGCTGCAAATTCGAATTCCACCAGCACAAAACTCAACCGCTTCAATGTTTTGCAATTGCTCCAATGATCAATATCGCCTCGATACCATGTATAAATTATATAACTAATGCGTTATACATCCAATATTCTCCTGATCACATACTATTTGACTTCATCCATAATATAGTATCTCTTCTACCATTGATCATTACTTGCGGAAATTAAATTAATTGCATGCACACATTAAAACCATAAAAAAATTCACACATATGAACATAGTAATTTATGGGAAAGCTTAAAGTTGAAAACCCCCAACTATTTGTATATTATATGTCATAGAGATAATTTAAAAATCATCATACAAAGCTCCTCACAAGCTCTCGGTACAATCTCCAATTGCTACACACTAATTAAGTACGATCTAGCAAATCCCATGCAGGTCTACGCCACCTTGCTTATATAACACGCAATCACGACGAATATGGGCTCTGAATGAACTTGAATCCACACGGCCTGTTGCGCAATCCTCATTGGCATCTCCATCAATGTGTGGTTTCGACTCATGCACCAATATAGTCTGTGCAGTAGTCACTGCCCCTGCTCTTTCACCTACCTCTCCATTGGTCTCCACTGAAATTGTCCATGCACTCTAGTTAACTGATGTATTCTTCAGTTGATTAATGAGTTAATATTTAGTGAATTAATTATTAATTAATTCACACCACTCTCACTAGTGTATCAATCAGTTAGACTAGGTACAACTATCTCAACTGTGTCTAACTGAGTTAAACTGAACACAACTCCACCAACTACTTCTACAACTCCACCAAACTCTATCACATGAGTTCTAACTGAAGTCTCCATGCAATAGCTCCACTTAACCCTCGGGAATAGCATAATTCCTTCTGTCAGCTCCTGTGCCACATCTGTGCACTTAACTGAAGTGCTCCAAGAGAATAAGATAATGTTTAGAGTCCAAATATTATTAAGAGCTAATAATATTCGACATATCTATTTTTAGACTGGCAATCTAAAAATAGATTTTGCCCAATATGTCTAAAAATAGGAAGTCCATCTATTTTTCCAACTTGACCAACCATCCACAAATAGCATCCTGCAACTCATAGAATATGATCGACATGTCTAAAAATAGACATAGTCTAAAAATAGACTGTGCGCCAAAAATAGCCTGCGGGCCCACTTAGTGAAGGCGACTTCTTTCCACTAAGCTCACCATCTTGTTGCAATCTCAACACATAGGAAAAACTTATTCAATTTATGCCATTAATATTCGAAGAAATTATTTCCAAAGAACATTTAGCCTATACAAACATTGTGGTGGATGATAATGGTAGTAGTGGTTCCAAGTGCTTCAAATTATAAATTAAAAAGCGTATTTGACAAATCAAAAGTTAAGGGGAAGAATTCCTAACCCAACTTGAAGAAGGGTTCATATAAGATAAAGAGGTCAAGTGTTATTAATACATAAGATTGATAAGATAAGCAAGTCTATTTACAGTGAACAACAACATTATTGAGTAAAGGATAAATCACCAAGGATCAACCATCCCTTGGGCAAGTTACAATATGTATATAACATATATCCTAGAAGGATGTTGAATAATATTAATTCCTAGTTAGTATGCATTTTTTATATTAGTAAATCAAATTAATTCATGAGAAGAATGCTTATAGTGTATTGTTGTTCTATATTTGATTAGTATTGAGATGATATGAGGATAATGATGAACATATGGTTTTCTATGACAATGCTATTATATGCTCATGATGAATATGATATGCATAGGGATTATGATGTTATGATTTGAAGTTATATTGTCATCTGGTTAGTTTATTATGAGATGTCATGATTCATATATGTTGATGTTACAACTTATGATGGTATTTCATGATGTGAAGCATGTGGAATCGATACAGATTTTGTGACATGCATGAGGATGCAACTCTTTACTATTTAGAATGTGTTTATTAGCAATGATGTTATATTATCATGATGAAATGAAAGGGTTAGGATGTGGATTATTTTCTATGATGTTATGATTATAACTAATGCATTAGACGCATGTTGAGATGTGATGATTGGAAGGAAATCCACAAATGGGTCGAGAGGGTCGGTTTATTTGATGATCTCGTGGGGGCCAATACCTACGAGGGAGAATGTGTAACACCATATGGGCTGGGGACAAACTCAATCAACACTACATATGCCAGTGGTTCCTTTGTCTTGTATATCTCTTGAAGCGCTGTGGGACCATCTTGAGGAGGCAAAGGGCCTGATATTGTAGGCCAAGTGCTTGGTATTGGATGGGAACACCGAAGTCTAGAAGTGGGTGTAAGACTTCGATGATTGGGGCTGTGCACCTTAAGGAGTTGTGGAGGGAGTGGGCCAACCTTACGAGATGCCCGAAGTCATTGAGTACTGGGACCGGATGCCTGCCTTGGGGCAGATGAGGTCTGAGTTGGGCGCGAGCCTTGGGGCCAGCCTTGGCTAGGGACAGACCGAGGAGGCTTATGCCTAGTTCCGAAAGTGAGAAAAAGGATATAGATTCCTTGAGATTTCCTGGGTGCTGTGAAGAACTTTCGATGCCTGCTGGTTATACTAGTTCAGTAGAGGGTGTTGGTCACAAATGAAGTAATAAATAATAAATAAATAATATAATATCATTAAATACTTAACTTCGTGACGAAGTTCCTTGAAGAGGGGGAGTATATAATGTCCCCTAATAATTATAAAATAATAAAAAATATATAAATAATATAATATAATTAAATAAATAATAAGTCAAGAGAATAATAAAAAATGTAAACAAAAACTGGAGTTCTAAATAAAATAGTAAATAATAAACTAGAGTCCTAAACAGTAAGCATATAAGTAAAGTTAAGAGTTATTTAAGAAATAGTTAATTAACAAAAGTAAATAAATTAACAAAGAGTTAAACTAAGAAACTATAAAAATGAAGGAATAAATTAACAAAGTGTTAAACTAAGAAACTATAAAAATAAATGAATAAATTAACAAAGAGTTAAACAAAGAAACTATAAAAATTAGTAAAGTTAACAAAAAGTAAATAAAACTAAGAGAAACACTAAATTAAGTAAATCTAACAAAAAGTAAGTTAAACTAAGAGAACACTAAATTAAGTAAAACTTAAGTTGCATGTTGACACAATGAATTTGTGCATGTGGTTCCCATTCCATTGTTTGGTCTATTTAATAGACATTGAGGAAGATTGAAAGGGCATTCTTTCATCTATTCTCTTGAGAGAAAGGTATTGTGAGGCAAAGGATACCCTGCCAGTAGTACGTTGATTGAGGGCTCGGGGGTGGCCAGCTGTGAAAAGTTTACATACAACTGAGCCTACGGTTGGGTGGAGAGTTGTCCCCAAAACCTTGTTGTGGCCAACAGGGTTCAAATAGCGTGCAACTTTGGAGTCTCAAGTAAGGAATATCGCCATTACAGGTAAGTCGTCTTGCTCATGTTTTTGAAAATTCTAGGATGATTATTTAAACAGTTTTTGGGTGATTATTCATTGTTGATGTGATATAATTAATTGCATGTTAAATTGGGGATGTTACACATATGAATTATTATTAACTAGATTTAATTTTAATAACTAGGTTTAAATTTAAATATGTTTAGATAGATGATAGGTTAGAAGTAAAGATTTTGATCATGAGTAAATAATTTTAAAATTAAAATATCTTTTAAATATAGTTAATAATGTTTTTGGTTAAAATAAAAAATTTGAGATTATCATATATTTTAATTATGTGGATAGACATATTTATTTTGGAATAAGATTTTTAGAATTTTAATTTAATTATCAATAATTTATAGGTAGATAGTTAAATAATTGAATATAAATCTATGTTAATTTTGAGAGATAAATGATATTGATATTATCAAAAATATAATAGCATTTTACCAAATGTAAGAATATGATGCAATAGAAAATAAATATAGATGAAATAGTTTTAAGTATATTCAATTTTTGAATTGAATTAAATTTCCCTCAATAGATTACATGACTTTGATTAATGATTATTTTATAAGTTTTAATTGGTTTTAGGTCATATTGGTCTTAGTGGAGGTTAATCACCACCACCACCAATAATAATAATAATAATAATAATGAGTTAATATATATTAATTATATAAAATTATAATAATTATCACAACTAATAATATTAATTATTAATTAATAACAAAATATCTGAAAGTTATAATATAAATATTGAAATAAGATACATGAATCATAACACAAATATATATATATATATATATATATATAATTCAAGCAATGTGTATTACTATTTCAAATTCAAAAGGTTATGCCCATGGGGCATAGAATAAACGGTGATGGGGTGTACTATTAAGTTACTATGTGATGTGAAGGTCACCGATTTGAAACTTTGTGGGAAAAAATCTAGTCATGTTAAGGGCTAGTGTGGCCTAGGCCGAGTGTGATCCCTGAGTGATTTTGACAGCTTAGATGCCCCCGGGTCACGATTTTTCAAGCCACAGGTCAAGGTTGAAGTAATCTTTGGAGAACTCAGAGAACTTTCAGACAAAAGAAAAATCAAAAGGATACATAAAAAAAATAAAAATTCTATCTCTGGTCCGCCCAATGGGAAACTAGACTAGAGCTTGAGCAACAAAGTCTTGAGGTTGTGAAAACCTCTCTTGATAATAATGTTTGATAAACAAAAAAGTCCAAAACGGAAACATACTACATGAAGACCATCTAAACATTGACTCGCTAAAAATAGACAAAGATAAATTATGACAATGACTACAAATAGAAAATTGGATTTGCGTGATGGTTACTAGTCAGAATTATCTTGCTTAGGGGCAATTGAGGAATAATTGCACTTCCAGGGAAGAGGCTATTGTTGCACTTGCTGTGGAGGATGTTGAGCTTGTGATCCATACCATCTATCTTTTCTTGCAGTTTGGCTACCTTGTGGTGTTCTCTTGTTGGGCATTATTGTAGATTGTTAGGATAAACCGTAATAGAATTTTTATGTGCTAATAGACATTCATGACTTGCATGTAACCTGCATATCTGGAGCATGTGGAAGTGCCTGAGTTGGGAATATAGTCCTTGATTTCAAAATGGGCATGATGGTTCGGTGTATAATGATGATCCTATTGAATAATGGCTTAAATTCACTCAATATCCTACCTGAATAGCTTAGGAATAACCTGTTCATGGCAAGTCAAAGAAACTCTTGATGCATGTGGGCTCTCAGCTAAGAGGTTGAAGCTAAATTGTTGGATGCTGGAGTGGTAACAGAGGGGTGACCCCTGCCTCTTCCTCGGCGAGGGTGGTATGTTTTCCGCAAGTCATGATGTATCAAAGAAGCCTACTAGGGAAGGAAGGCGTCTGGATAGGTAAGAGGATGAGGATTTCCTAGATGTATTAACAAATTTTGAGGGGCGATGAAGAGGAAGTCAAAGAGGGGGGTGGCTTTGGCATTGGGGCAATTGGAAATAGGTAAGAGATTAGAGGCAATTGGGATGTGAAGCTTACAAAAAAGCTGAAGAGATGGCATGCATGAATATATGAGAGGGTAATAGAAAGGTCGAGCAGAAGGCCAAAGAGGGAGAGCTATTGAAGGCAAAGAATGGCTAGAAGGCCAAGTCCTAAAGGTCAAGAGGCCTTCGCTGAGAAGTCGAATCACCAAGTTTACGACACAGATTGCAACTTGCACCGAATGATATGCTCTAGCTAAAAGAGATGTTGATCTTAAATAACTTTGCATGGTCCTAGTAAAAGCACATGAGAGTATTGGAATGCATAATATTGCTGAGACTAAGGGAGATTACATTACCATTATTCGAGGCACACTATGCATGATTTAAGGGTGTTGCACTCTACTTGGAGTTACGATGGAGATTGTGTTATGTGCCGATGCTCTTACTGCACAAGGTTTCCAAGGTGGTTGCTTCCTCGGGGAAGTGATTAGGGGTGTTTTGGCAATGAATGTCATCCATCATATTAGCATTATGATACAAAGTATTCACCATCAACCATGACATGGTTATGTGGGAGGTTATACTCGCTTGGTACAAAAAGTAAGGTTGAAGGTAGAATTTCATATTGAAGTGAATTGCCAAGGTGATGCGCAGGTTAGTCACTAGCCAAGTGGCATTCATGTTGCAACTCTTGAAAGTGTGATCTATCACCATGTCAAAGCAGGTGGGTCGGGCCCACATTGGGGTACCATTTGGGGGGGGGGGATCACAATACAAATATTATAATGAAAAAGTGGTAAGAATTCTTCAATACACATGACATTATATTTTGAAAAAGTTGTAATAAAACTTCTAATCATGTCTTGAAGATGAACCACAATAGTAGGTTTGAAACACGTCGACAAAATTTGTTCATATGTGATTATCACCAAACAATCTCTCTATACAAATTATGGATCACAAAAGCCAAATTTAAAAAACTTCTAATTTTTCATTTATTACATTTAAAGATATAAAATTTTAAATAAATTAATAACATATTTTCATTTTTAAGATTAAAAAGATTATAAATTAAAGATATATTAAAAACAATCCAATAACAGATATATTAATTTTTTTTTGTTAGCTTAACCTAAACTTTAAATTTTATGGTTTTCATAACACTTTAAAACAATTTTTTTGTTACCTTGACTTAAACTTTAAATTTTAAGGTTTTTATAACACTTTAAAATGAACATAGTAGTAGCTAACATAATAATAGTTAATTAAATCACCCTAATAAACAAATAACAAATATACTAGCAGTTGCCCCAGGAGGTGCAAGGAGAGGCCGATAGGAGTATCGTTTGTTAATTATTAATTTGAAGTAATTTTAGTTTTTTAGATGAAGGGGATTTTGTAGAATTTTGCAGAAAGATGATGTTTAATTCTGAGTTGTGCAGTAACAGACTTATTGTTCAATTCTCAGTTATGCAGGTAGAGAATTATTCGATGAGTTGTGTAGCAACCTTTACAATTAAATATTCCATGAAAGAAGAATGCATACCACTTAGTTGTAAAAGGTTGTGGAGAGTACCAGAAGGAACAAAAGACATAACAAGAAAATGCAAATATCTACTGTGAAGTAAATAGCCATCTTGAAGAAGTAATCTATGTCATAACATAAATGTATATTATAAGAGAAAGATTAATGTGGCCCTCTTGTAGGAGCTCCTTCTTCAGCTACCACCACTGACATCAGCCTTATTAGAATATTGTGCATGTTGCAGTTTACTTTGTATGCCAGTCAGTATTAAGCATGGCTACATTAAGGTAGTTTTTCTCTTCTTTAGCGTTCATTAAACTCTCAATACAATGTCTCGTTACTGCTACTGGATTATTTTCTCAAAATTAGCTGACTCAAAGTGCCTTGAAATTAGGCTACAAATGACAGAATCTACATCAACAATCTGCTAAAAGTCTGTTGAAATGATGAGTCAATGACTGTAAGAGCAGCTGCTTTTGGTGCAATATATGGATATATGGATTTTTGGAATACTCTGTTATATTTAACTGAAACTGATTACTTATAAAATTGGCTTGTAGATATCATCTTATAACTATTTGTTAGTTTGGGTCTATTTTGGATTTATTATCATAAGTTCAACAATCGCCTTACGAATCAATTTGATGGAAAAACTAAAAAGAGGCCCCCTCAAGGTTATGGATCAAATTGATTAACTTGAAAATCAAATAGGTAAGGAAAAATATAGATGCAAACATAATCAAAGATGATATCATTATATTAGTCAAAAAGATGCGAAAAAAAGAAGTATATTTGGCATTTTTAGAAAATATTGTTTCAATACAAGTAACACTTAACTATTTAATTATGCATAACTGTATTCATTTTCAATAAAATAAATTCTATATTACACATGGTCAAATAGTGTGGTATGGGACATTGTAGGATTAGCATAATAATTCATGCTATGGTATAATGTGATTAGCGTAATAATTTTTTAGGTTACACAATCTATTAATCGAGGTAATAAATTATCAAAAATTCCACAAAATATTCCAATAAATAAAAAACTCTACCATCCATTTTGCCAATCTCTACGTGCTGGTTGTAGAGATAACAGCACGAGCTAATTAATCCCTTATTCTGCAAGCTAAAACCACTTGCCATAAACTACCTTCAATTATTTTGACTTCTCTTGAAATAGTTAGCTTTGTTGTCAATAAGAGCCTTGACAGTCTCTAAACCCATTGGATCTCCCTCTTCAATAACTTTCAAAACAGTGCCACCGCCTGTAAATAAATAGTATTTGACATTGTTCAACGCAGCTTCATAAAGGGCTGGATGAAAGCTGGCACAGAATGAAAACATTGTTAATGCTCTATTCATATGAAACACTTCCATGCCATAAATACTATAGAGTTGGAAATATACCTTTTAAAAGTCTGAAGGGTATCACCACCTCCAAAGAATTTTTGAGCAGAACGATTTTTATCAATGACCTCATCCATTTTGCTTGTACCATGCCAAAAATGTGGCATGAGTCCCATCACAACATTAACAAATATAGTCTTAGCTGAGTTCATTTCTTGTTTAACCTCATCTCTCTCAAATGAAACAGGATCAACATCAACAACATACTTGTAAGTCTGGCCAGGAGCAAAGTCCTGCACACATCGACAAGGAAAGAATTTCACATCATATCACATCATAGCTGATTGATATTTTAACTTCAACAGTTCTACAACTTCCAGAAAAGAAATCTGTAGTACAGACCTTGACATCAATCGTTCTAAACTTCCCTTCAAATCTACCTTCCAGAGTATCAGTTTCAACCAGAACCTGCAACTCTAGAATTTTTTTGTGCACCTTATCCCGTACTACCAGCTCTTTTGCTAGTTCAATATCTGATTCCTACACAAGAAAGGGAAAACGTAAAATAATTAAAACAATACACCAACTCCACAGAGACATTTCAGACTGGATGGAAAATTAATACATGCCTCAACACCAGAAATTTTAACTCCATATTTAGCACACAGATAAGTATTGTAAATGAGACCACCCAGAACCAACTTATCAACTTTCTTGTATATCTCTTTTAATGGACCAATCTTAGTATCATACTTTGCACCAGCAACAATTGCAACAAATGGTTTGCTGGGATTCAAGACAGATTGCACATGATAAAGTTCACCCTGAGAAAGGATACAATGTCAGGAAATTCAAATTGTCAAATTGGCATCTTACAAAAATATGTCTTTTCATTGAAATAACAAGTCTCAAGAGAAGTAACAGGATTCCAAATAAATAAAGGAAAGAACACACACCTGCATGCATAGTCCTGCATACGAGGGAAGGTATTTCGCAATATGGTATGTGGAACCATGAGGTTGCCATGAGCCAAATGCATCATTAACGTATACATTAGCTAGGGCAGAGAGCTGAATGGCAAATCTGTTAAGCTTATCTCCTTTGTCTTCTTCCCCCCTCCTGTTTTCATGGAAGAACTAAAATTATTACCAGCATGAGATGTTTGGCTTCAGAAGTTATAAAGGAAATGGATATATTGAATCATATTTAGTTGATCAGTCATACCAGACACATTGGTTTACTAAATAATAGAGCTAGCTGAAACATAGAGGTCCACTCAATAAGTTTCAAGGCCCCCAGGTTCCTGTTCCTCCAGGCATTGGGTCCTACATCAAGAGACCAGCTAGTAGTAAAACCCAAAATGCCACTCATGAGTAAACAATGCATTGAACAACAATAGTGCATTGGGCACAGTGACAATCGACACTGGAACAAATCCAATTAAGAATGGCCAATTCTTTCTGAGCCCTTAGATTTTATATTAGTGAAACTATTTCAAAATATTTGATTATATATATATATATATATAATATGTAGATTGCAATATTTTATCTATGAATTACATTATCTATAATGATTATTTTGTTATTTTTTTTAAACATATATTAATATTATTTAATCTTATATTTTAAAATATTTTATTGATGATTTACATTAAATATTTTTAAATGTTATGTACTAACACAACCACATTATTAGCATTATTAGCATTTTAAAGAATTGAACTGACTGGAACAGTTATAGATGTACACTACTTGACCATTATAACTACTGGTGCAGGGAGTGTCCATATGTAAAGTTGGGATCTCAAGTGACCTGAAAATATCAACGACATAAAACATGAATAGCATTATAACTATTGGTGCAGGGAGTGTTGATATGTTGAGGTTGGGACCTCATGTGACGTCAAAATATCAAAATATGTAAGTTTTAGAATATGTCAACTTCACTTGAAGCTTGATGATGACCAACCAAGAACCCATATTCATATAATTATGAACAGTTTTGATATTTTGTACAGTTATGAAACATATTAATGGCATACAACAATAGAACAGTTAATATTTTTCTACAATGTATTATAATATAGTATTACAACCTACCAAAATTTCCAGAATTTGATTAGGCTTCGAATCTACTGCCAATAATGTTTTCCTGCTACATTTACTGGGTGCTTTATTCGAATTAAAAATGTCAATAGTAATCAACTTTCAATATGGTTTTGACTTACTTTAGAGAAGTTGTTTTTTTGATTTACAGGTTGGAGGGTTGGGTGGGCAATTGCACCTGTTGAAATTGCATCTGCAATAAGGAATATTCATGTAAAACTCACAGATTCAGCTGTGGCACCCTTTCAGGAAGCTGCTTTGATTGCCCTCCAAAGTGTGCCTGAATACTTTGAAAGTCTGAGAATGGTGAGCCAAAAAGAACTGTTGTTCCTAAGTTTTCCAATCTATTGATCGAAAGTATGCCCCGAGTACACAAATAGAGAAGATCTATAATCTTAGATCTTCCTCACATGCTATTGAAGACGTTGTAACCCATCACAAGCAAGAGCTAGTCGCAGGAGTCCCAACAATAAGAGCGCACCGGAAACAAACACTAACAGTTCTAGTCAACAGTTTTTATGGCTTGTGCATTTCAACTCAACACAATGAATTTTATGCTCTTTAGTATGGCCAACTGTTCTAACAGAAAGGTCATAAGTATAGTCTTTTGCATTACAAAAATTCTCAAGATATCCAGCTTAAGCCATCAAGGAAGAAGATGGGGAGAAGCTCCCATAATCCATTTACCTAAGTTACAGTTAATTCAGCTGGATAGAGTTTCTGCTAATAAAGTCCATACACCTACCCTTAGTGTATTTTCAATCTGGGCATAATAAATTTACAAAGGGAAGATCTAGTACAGAGACTCTTTTCCCCCTCGAAATACTCCAATGCATGCAGAAATTGGAAACATGGATAGGGAAATGCACATTGATGGTCCAAGTAATGATGTTGATCTTGAAGCATTTAGAAATTAAAAATGGAATGAAAGTGAATCCAGTTATACAAATATTTCAAGAAGTAATGAAAGTATAAAGCAATAAAAAATGAACTAAAACCTTGAAAATTTATTCAATCTTTCTATTTGTTAGAGCTTCATTTTTATTTTTAATTATCTAAACCTGCATTGGAGGACTTGGGCACTTTTTGATGATCTTCCCTCTTTACCATAAAACTGTCTCTCTACTCAAAAGATGCCAGAAACAACAAACAGGTGTCCGTTTCATTTCGATCTCACCATTTTGTACTAAAAAAACGAATATATAAATTAAGCATCTCAGTTACTTCAGGGGATGTGATGGTACTCACCAGATTGGCAACCAGTGAACATTTTATAAAATATTTGCACCCAGAAAAATTCATCACCATAGCAGGGCTAAATGCAGCTCCGTCCTCTATTGCGCATATATTCAACAGCCAATTTGCATTGCACATTTATAGAAACATAAAGATTTTGTTAGCAGGGTTTCGACCGTATTACATGGGCTATGGAGTTAAATGCATGGACCTGAAAGACTGTTGGGGCTGCAATAGATTCAAATGAAATGAAATTTATACCTCTCCTCTCGTTCTCTATCGTCCTCCCTGTGTGCGGGAGATGACGAGTCACAGAGTTCGTAAAATGTTGTGCCCGATTCATCTATAGATACTCTGCTCTGTACACTTGTGCCCAATAATCCCATCTATTTTTTCTCAAAATAGAACCGTCCTCCACTTTATCCTCATCCTCATGATTTAAACCACTCTAGTTCCCATTTCTCAAGCTACAACGATGCCGAGATACCGAGCCATTAATTAATGGAGTTTTTATGGGTTTAATGTGACTTCAAAACAAAGATAAAATACCCAACCACCACTCCACCCACCACTCTGTGCAACTTCCTTATAAGCAAAATTCACTGTATCTGCTCAATCTCAATCTCCCTGCCTGTCAAAAATACAAAGCAAAATAAAATGTTAAACATGCCAATAAATTCATAATTCATTACATTACACAAATTAAGGAGTCGTCCATTGCAAAAGGAGTATTAGAAATCCAGTTGAAGCCGCTATTTGGCATTCATTTTTTCCTGTTTGCCTAGATTATTGGAATGCCTTGGTTTCTGAACTTTTTGAAGCACATCATTCTTCTAAAAATTCTGCTGCTAAAGATATGGGCAAGGCCGATTGCACTCTTGATTCAAACATGCCTGCTACAAAGGAGAAAGAAAAGGTTTATCCATGTGCAACCTATTTCTTAATATGCTTAAGTGTAAATAGCGTCTAAATGCCTATTCATATCAGCATCACCAAATAATTTACTTCTTTATTCCGTCTTTCTTGATTTAACTTTTTCTTTGTACCATGCACTTTTATGTGCCTCTCTTCTTTCTAGACACTTCGAAATAGTGACAAGGGTGATGACATCATGGATTTCAACGTGGCTGATGCCAAGGAGACAGACAAGGTTTGTTGGTCTTTTGTTATACAACTTTATAATATGCTATAATGTTTATTCCATGAAGCTATCTATTTTCTGTTTTCTGTTTTAAGTGTCTTATCATCACGGCAGTTTATGTGGTTCCTCCTGTCAATGTTAGAAGCAGTTTTCTTAGCAGCTGTTTATTACCTATTGTTGCTTCTTGAAATTCAAACAGTAAAGTACAACACGTCTTTCTGATTAGGATAGTCAACTTATGATCTTTAATTGACTCATGCTATTGTCAACTTGGAGTTTATGGTTCATCTTTTCAGGCTAGTATTGAGTTCAGAACTCTGAATTGTCAAATGGTATTGATAAGTGTATTTTTTTGTCAGGACATCTTTATGCTAATAAACTTATAAAATTGATAAGTGCTTGCTTCGCAGATGGACTTGGCAACCATTCTTGCAGCAGAAGTTGCTTCAGTAGGGGAGAGAAATAAAGTGGAAATTTCCAAGGATATGGAATTTGAAGAAGAAAATAAGCAACTTATTCAGAATACAGAGCATGATAAATGCAATCAGCAGACACCTGAAAAGGATATTAGTATTTTCAGAGAGAAAAACAATAAGGCAGATGCTTTAAAGGACAAGGGAAAGCAGGAAACAACTAAACAAGCAGTTAAGGGAACAGGGAAAATCGTCAAGGGTGATTTATGTATCCAGAGGATAGATAGACCTGGTATGTCTGGTCTATCTGAAGAATGTCTAATTTGATAGTGTTGAGGTCAGATAGGTCTAATATTGTTTAAATGATGTCTTTCTTTTGCATTGTGTCTTCCATTTCTTGCTTCTGATGATTCTGCTTTTATTAATATAGTTCTTTACGATCCAGATTCAAATGTTCCAACAAAGGCCACCACAAGAAGTAATCCTCCAAGCACCTGTCTCTATGACAGGAGTGTCCTCAACAGAGAACAGTGCAGAAGTACTGCAGGTGATACCAAATGTGCTCTAGTTTGAGATCTTAACTAATGTGAAAAACGTTATAAAACTGTGGCTTTAACATTGTTCATGTAAGCTGTAAGAGAACCATGGGTGTTGTTTTCTTTCAGAGCATCCCAACAAACAGTGCTATTTGGTTATTAGTAATTACATCATAGATTCTTAATATTCAAGCCTTTTAGCATCAAAGACTTAAAATTGTTTGGTGAAATGCTTTAGTTTGTGATTTTATGTGAAGAATGTTAGAAACTGTTGGTTTGACATATTTTTATCTAAACTGTAAGAGAACTCTGGTGGTGCTTTTCATTGTATACCATTGCACCAAACAATGCTGCTTCGCTATTACATCATCTATTATCATTTAAGCCTTGTGACATTCGATATTAAAAGATCTGTAAAAGACTAAAAGTTACAGTCTGAAGAAATTTAGTTTGAGAGTGAGGCATGATGATCTGTAATCACAATGATGACTTGGTAAAGGAACATTTTAGTTGTCCTTGGATTCAAGGATCAGTTGTTTGTCTTATGTTTGTGAGAACTTTAACATGCTTTTAAGAATACAAAGATTGTAGCCTGAAGAATAGTCTTTAATTACAAACTTCTCTATTTTGGTTTACCTTTCACTTCACTTGAGTTTTAGCTATTACACTGTGTGCTAATTGCATGCTCAAATCTTTTCTGCAGCTTCCCTCATTTCTATTCCCCACACACCAGTCACGGAAGCGTTGTGCAACACATGTGTATATAACCCACTTCATTGATTGCCAGCGGCAGATGAAATCTAACCCCTTGTGGGCTGCTTCCTATGGAAGCTCAACTGGTCTATATGGAAATGGTTTAGTAGGAACATCTGCAAGTACTGCTCTGGCACCTGGAGGTAGATCCCATGAGTTACCTTCGACTTGTCTTAAGGATAAAGGAAATGCTGATGTAAATTCTATTCCTGCAAATGTAAATGGAGCAAAGAATAGGGAAAGTAATGCATGCATGGATGCACTGGAAATAAAGTCTAATTCACAACAACAAACTCAACCATCACAGAAAAAGAGCCCAATATTTCAGGTATGGTGGAAATTTAAGTTGAAATATAATGGACTGTTGACTAATAACAAACTGCATCGGTGTAATATTTCCTTTTCTTCTGCAGAATGGATCTATTTTCCGATGCCGCCTTTTACTTGGTGCAACTACGTCGATGCGTTAAGTAGTGTAGAGCCTGGTAACACAACGAAGGAAATGTTTTGGTAAGCTACGACTATGTTGCTCTCGCAGCGATACTACATCTACATCCACTTCTTCGATCGGTGGTCTTTCGGGAACAATTTATTTGATGGGAGTGTTGCAAATCTTTGCAGTTTTAAGAGCTCAACTACTTAATTACGTCATCCGGCAACCTACTTTCCCTTTCTCTATATCACATTGCTCTCTTTGGAACAACATACGAGTGGACCTCTAGTACCACGAAAGCGGGTTGATGGTTCATTCTTGAGCAATAACTACGATAGACAACACTACATATTTTTTTCAAATTTTTTTAATATATCAATGAGATTTCGTCTTTATGGAATTTCTCTTATAACAATGCACAATCTTTTGCGGTTTTCCACATACTTATAATCACACATTCTATGAACCTCATATGATGTCTCAATAGTTGGCTAATCCAACCTCGGTAACCATCTGGTCAAAAAGCGATCGAAAGAATTCTCGGGGCCTTGCGGTTTCCTCCCTCGGAATCTTCCCAGTGCAACATCAACATGCAATCTCATCATCACAAACAAGAGCTGTATCGTAGAATTCAAGCCATATGAATGAAAAGAACATTCCAAACGAGATAACGAGATCGTTGCAAATAGCTTTGCTGACTTCCAATGGTTCAAAGAAATGCATATGGCCAAAACTTTCCTTCAGAGGCGAGTCTCAAGTTTGAATTCTCAATCTACGAAGTTGCTAGTTGCGCACCTACATTGCAGTTCATTCTCGGGAATTTGGCTTGATAACGACCTTTGGAGTAAAGCAAATGTTCCTTAACCTCATCTCCTCTTTTTCTTATCCATCACCATAGCATGACTAAATGCGGCTCTGCCTCTAGTGCGCATATATTCAACAATGCATCGACATTGCACATTTTATAGAAACATAAAGCATGTCGCTAACGGGGGCTATGGAGTTAAATGCATGGACACAGAAAGACTTAAATGAGCTGCAAAAGATCCAAATGAAATGAAATTTATACCTCTCCTAAAGCATCTGCTAACAAATGAAATGAAGACACATTGGTTTACTAAATAATGAGAGCTAGTTGAAACATAGAGGTCCACTCAATAAGTTTAGAGGCCCCCGAGGTTCACTGTTCCTCCGGGCATTGGGTCCTCACATCAAGAGACAGCTAGTAGTAAAACCCAAAATGCCACTCATGAGTAAACAATGCATTGAACAAAAATAGTGCATTGAGACACAGTGACAATCGACAACTGGAACAAATCCAATTAAGAATGGCCAATTCTTTACGAGCATAGATTTTATATTAGTGAAACTATTTCAAAATATTTGATTATATATATATATATATATATATAATATGTAGATTGCAATATTTTATCTATGAATTACATTATCTATAATGATTATTTTATGTTATTTTTTTTAAACATATATTAATATTATTTAATCTTATATTTTTAAAATATTTTATTGATGATTTACATTAAATATTTTTTAAATGTTATGTACTAACACAACCACATTATTAGCATTATTAGCATTTTAAAGAATTGGTAAATTTGGAGACAGGTTATAGATGTACACTACTTGACCATTATAACTGCTGGTGCGGGGAGTGTCCATATGTAAAGTTGGGATCTCAAGTGACTCGAAAATATCAACGACATAAAACATGAATAGCATTATAACTATTGGATGCGAGTGTTGATATGTTGAGGTTGGGACCTCATGTGACGTCAAAATATCAAAATATGTAAGTTTTAGAATATGTCAACTTCACTTGAAGCTTGATGATGACCAACCAAGAACCCATATTCATATAATTATGAGCAGTTTTGATATTTTGTACGCAGTTATAGAAACATATTAATGGCATACAACAATAGAACGAGTTAATATTTTTCTACAATGTATTATAATATAGTATTACAACCTACCAAAATTTCGAGAATTTGATTAGGCTTGAATCTCTACGTGATAATGTTTTCTGCTACATTTCTTGGGTGCTTTATTGAATTAAAAATGTCGATAGTAATCAACTTTCAATATGGTTTTGACTTACTTTAGAAAGTTGTTTTTGATTCTAGAGTTGGAGGGTTGGGTGGGCAATTGCACTGTTGAAATTGCATCTGCAATAAGGAATATTCATGTAAAACTCATGATTAAATTTGCGGCACCCTTTCGGGAAAAGTTGCTTTGATTTCCCCTCCAAAGTGTGCACGAATACTTTGAAAGTACGAGAATGGTGAGCCAAAAGAAGCTGTTGTTCCTAAGTTTTCTAATCTATTGATCGAAAGTATGCCCAGAGTACACAAATAGAGAAGGTCTATAATCTTAGATCTTCCTCACATGCTATTGAAAGACGTTGTAACCCATCACAAGCAAGAGCTAGTGGTGAGTCCCAACAATAAGGGCGCACGGAAACAAACACTATAGGGTTCTAGTCAACAGTTTTATACGCTTGTGCATTTCAAGTGAACACGATGAATTTTATGCTCTTTAGTATGGCCAAAGTGTTCCTAACGAGAAGGTCATAAGTATAATCTTTGCATCACAAAAATTCTCAAGATATCCAACTTAAGCCATCGAGGAAGAAGATGGGAAGAAGCTCCCATAATCCATTTACCTAAGTTACGGTTAATTAAAGTTTGGATAGAGTTTATGCTAATAAAGCCCATACACCTACCCTTAGTGTGTTTTCCAATCTATTGATCGAAAGTATGCCCAGAGTACACAAATAGAGAAGATCTATAATCTTAGATCTTCCTCACATGCTATTGAAGACGTTGTAACCCATCACAAGCAAGAGCTAGTGGCGGGGAGTCCCCAACAATAAGAGCGCCACAGGAAACAAACACTAACTGAGTTCTAGTCAACATTTTTTATGGCTTGTGCATTTTCAACTCAACATAATGAATTTTATGCTCTTTAGTATGGCCAAGCTATTTCTAACGAGAAAGGTCATAAGTATAGTCTTTTCCATCACAAAAATTCTCAAGATATCCAACTTAAGCCATCAAGGAAGAAGATGAGGGAGAAACTCCCATAATCCATTTACCTAAAGTTACGAGTTAATTCAAATTTGGATAGAGTTTACTGCTAATAAATTCCATACACCTACCCTTAGTGTATTTTCAATGCGGGCATAATAAATTTACGAAAGGGAAGATCTAGTACTAGAGACTCTTTTTCCCCCTCGATACTACTCAACGCATGCGAGTGGAAACATGGATAGGGAAATGCACATTGATGGTCCAAGTAATGATGTTGATCTTGAAGCATTTAGAAATTAAAAAATGGAATGAAAGTGAATCCGGTTATACAAATATTTCAAGAAGTAATGAAAGTATAAAGCAATAAAAAATGAACTAAAACCTTGAAAAAATTATTCAATCTTTCTATTTGTTAGAGCTTCATTTTTATTTTTAATTATCTAAACTTTTGCATTGGAGGACTTGGGCACTTTTTGATGATCTTCCCTCTTTACCATAAAGCGTCTCTCTACTCAAAGATGCGAGAAACAACAAAGCAGTGTCCATTTCATTTCGATCTCACCATTTTGTACTAAAAAAAACGAATATATAAATTAAGCATCTCGGTTACTTCGGGGGATGTGATGGTACTTACAGATTGGCAACGCGGTGAACATTTTATAAAATATTTGCACCCCGAGAAAAATCCCATCACCATAGCGGGGCTAAATGCGGCTCACGATCCTCTATTGCGCATATATTCAACGATATAATTTGCATTGCACATTTATAGAAACATAAAGATTTTGTTAGCGGGGGTTTCGGCAGTATTCCATGGGCTATGGAGTTAAATGCATGGACACGAAGAAGAGCATTGGGGCTGCAATAGATTCAAATGAAATGAAATTTATACCTCTCCTCTCGTTCTCTATCGTCCTCCCTGTGTGCGGGAGATGACGAAAGTCACGAGTTAAGTAAAATGTTGTGCAGATTCATCTATAGATACTACTGTCTGCTGCACTTGTGCCCAATAATCCCATCTATTTTTTCTCAAAATAGAACCAGTCCTCCACTTTATCCTCATCACTCATGATTT
This sequence comes from Pinus albicaulis, assembly GCA_034641835.2. Lineage (NCBI taxonomy): Eukaryota > Viridiplantae > Streptophyta > Pinopsida > Pinales > Pinaceae > Pinus > Pinus albicaulis. The sequence goes on along the minus strand of CM076581.1, from coordinate 1,406,427,583 downwards.
AAACCACTGCTGGTTCCCATTTCTCAAGCTACAACGATGCTTGAGATCTGGGAGCCATTAATTAATGGAGTTTTTATGGGTTTAATGTGACTTCAAAACAAAGATAAAATACCCAACCACCACTCTACCCACCACTCTATGCAACTTCCATATAAGAAAAATTCAGCTATGTCTTGCTCAATCTCAATTTCCACTGCTGTCAAAAATACAAAGCAAAATAAAATGTTAAACATGCTAATAAATTCATAATTCATTACATTACACAAATTAAGGAGTCGTCCATTGCAAAGGAGTATTAGAAATCCGATTGAAAGCCGCTATTTGGCATTCATTTTTTCTGTTTGCCTAGATTATTGGAATGCCTTGGTTTTAGAACTTTTTGAAGCACATCATTCTTGAAAATCTACTATGCTAAAGATATGGGCAAAGGCTAGGTGCACTCTTGATTCAAACATGACGATGCAAAGAGGAGAAAGAAAAGGTTTATCCATGTGCAACCTATTTCTTAATATGCTTAAGTGTAAATAGCGTCTAAATGCCTATTCATATCGGCATCACCAAATAATTTACTTCTTTATTCAGTCTTTCTTGATTTAACTTTTTCTTTGTACCATGCACTTTTATGTGCCTTTCTTCTTTCTAGACACTTCGAAATAGTGACAAGGGTGATGACATCATGGATTTCAACGTGGGTGATGCCAGAGAGAGCAGACAAGGTTTGTTGGTCTTTTGTTATACAACTTTATAATATGCTATAATGTTTATTCCATGAAGCTATCTATTTTACGTTTTACATTTTTAAGTGTCTTATCATCACGGCGATTTATGTGGTTCCTCCATGTCGATGTTAGAAACGAGTTTTCTTAGCATTTGTTTATTACCTATTGTTGCTTCTTGAAATTCAAACTGGTAAAGTACAACACGTCTTTGCGATTAGGATAGTCAACTTATGATCTTTAATTGACTCATGCTATTGTCAACTTGGAGTTTATGGTTCATCTTTTTCGGGGCTAGTATTGAGTTCGAGAGCTACGAATTGTCAAATGGTATTGATAAGTGTATTTTTTGTCGGGACATCTTTATGCTAATAAACTTATAAAATTGATAAGTGCTTGCTTCGCGAGATGGACTTGAGCAACCATTCTTGCCGAAGTTGCTTGATGGGGAGAGAAATAAGTGGAAATTTCCAGGATATGGAATTTGAAGAAGAAAATAAGCAACTTATTAGAATACGAGCATGATAAATGCAATCAATGGACACACGAAAAGGATATTAGTATTTTTCGAGAGAGAAAAACAATAAAGCGAGATGCTTTAAAGGACAAGGGGAAAGCGGGAAACAACTAAACAAGCAGTTAAAGGAACGGGGAAAATCGTCGAGGGTGATTTATGTATCCGGAGGATAGATAGACACTAGTATACTGAGTCTATGCGAAGAATGTCTAATTTGATAGGGTTGAGGTCGAGATAGGTCTAATATTGTTTAAATGATGTCTTTATTTTGCATTGTGTCTTCCATTTCTTACTTGATGATTACTGCTTTTATTAATATAGTTCTTTACGATCCAGAGATTCAAATGTTCCAACAAAGGCCACCACAGTAATCCTCCAAGCACTGTCTCTATGACGAGTGTCCTCAACGAGGGAACGGTGCTGAAGCACTACAGGTGATACAAATGTGCTCTAGTTTGAGATCTTAACTAATGTGAAAAAACGTTATAAAAGCTGTGGCTTTAACATTGTTCATGTAGTATGCCAAGAGAACCATGGGTGTTGTTTTCTTTGAGCATCGACTGGCATGGTGCTATTTGGTTATTAGTAATTACATCATGGATTCTTAATATTCAAGCCTTTTAGCATCAAAGACTTAAAATTGTTTGGTGAAATGCTTTAGTTTGTGATTTTATGTGAAGAATGTTGAAAGCTGTTGGTTTGACATATTTTTATCTAAAGCGTAAGAGAACTGCTGGTGGTGCTTTTCATTGTATACCATTGCACCAAACAATGTTGCTTAGCTATTACATCATCTATTATCATTTAAGCCTTGTGACATTCGATATTAAAAGATCTGTAAAAGACTAAAAGTCACAGTCTAAAGAAATTTAGTTTGAGAGTGAGGCATGATGATCTGTAATCACAATGATGACTTGGTAAAGGAACATTTTAGTTGTCCTTGGATTCAAGGATCGGGTGTTTGTCTTATGTTTGTAGAACTTTAACATGCTTTTAAGAATACGAGAGATTGCTTTGAAGAATAGTCTTTAATTACAAACTTCTCTATTTTGGTTTACCTTTCACTTCACTAGGTTTTAGCTATTACTTTGTGTGCTAATTGCATGCTCAAATCTTTTTACGACTTCCCTCATTTCTATTCCCCACACCGATCACGGAAGCGGCTGTGCAACACATGTGTATATAACCCACTTCATTGATTGCAGCGGTGAATGAAATCTAACCCCTTGTGGGCTACTTCCTATGGAAACTCAGTGGTCTATATAAAAATGGTTTAGTAGGAACATACTGCCAGAAGCTGCTCGCACACAGGTAGATCCCATGAGTTACCTTCGACTTGTCTTAAGGATAAAGGAAATGCTGATGTAAATTCTATTCTGCCAAATGTAAATGGAGCAAAGAATAGGGAAAGTAATGCATGCATGGATGCTGCATGGAAATCAAAAAGTCACAACAACAAACTCAACCATCACGAGAAAAAAGAGCCCAATATTTCAGGTATGGTGGAAATTTAAGTTGAAATATAATGAATTTGTTGACTAATAACAAAGCGCATCGGTGTAATATTTCCTTTTCTTAACGAGATGGATCTATTTCGATGCCTTTTGCTTAGTGCAACTGTCAGATGTTGGCGATGATGTAGGGGAGATGGTAACACAACAGAAGGAAATGTTTTGGTAACTGCAGCTATGTTGTCTACTGGCAGTACTACATCTACATGCACTTCTTCAGTCAGTGGTGCTGGGAACAATTTATTTGATGGGAGTGTTGCAAATGCTGCAGTTTTACAGGCTCAACTACTTAATTTTGTCATCCAGCAACCTACTTTCCCTTTCTCTATATCACCTGCTCTCTTTGGAACAACATACAGTGGACCTCTAGTACCACAGCAGGTTGATGGTTCATTCTTGAGCAATAACTCTGATAGACAACACTACATATTTTTTCAAATTTTTTAATATATCAATGAGATTTCGTCTTTATGGAATTTCTCTTATAACAATGCACAATCTTTTGCAGTTTCCACATACTTATAATCACACATTCTATGAACCTCATATGATGTCTCAATAGTTGGCTAATCCAACCTCAGTAACCACTGGTCAAAAGCAGCCAAAGAATTCTCAGGGCCTTGGCAGTTTTCCTCCCTCGGAATCTTCCCAGCTGCAACATCAACATGCAATCTCATCATCACAAACAAGAGCTGTATCGTAGAATTCAAGCCATATGAATGAAAAGAACATTCCAGCAGATAACAGATCGGCTGCAAAAGCACAGCTTCCAATGGTTCAAAGAAATGCATATGGCCAAAACTTTCCTTCAGGGCAGGTCTCAAGTTTGAATTCTCAATCTACAGAAGTTGCTAGTTGCGCACCTACATTGCCAGTTCATTCTCCAGGAATTTGGCTTGATAACAGCCTTTGGAGTAAAGCAAATGTTCCTTAACCTCATCTCCTCTTTTTCTTATCCATCACCATAGCATGACTAAATGCAGCTCCCTGCCTCTAGTGCGCATATATTCAACAACACATCAGCATTGCACATTTTATAGAAACATAAAGCATCTGCTAACAGGGCTATGGAGTTAAATGCATGGACCTGAAAGACTTAAATGGGCTGCAAAAGATCCAAATGAAATGAAATTTATACCTCTCCTAAAGCATCTGCTAACAAATGAAATGAAATTTAACAGGGCTTCGACCGTATTACATGGGCTATGGAGTTAAATGCATGGACCTAAAACGATTTTGGCGACAAGGCTATGGAGTTAAATGCATGGACCTGAAAGACTTTTGGCAACCAGGGGATGTGATGGTACTCACCACATTGGCAACCAGTGGAAATTTTATAAAATATTTGCACCCAGAAAAATCCATCACCATAGCAAGGTTAACTGCAGCTCCCTCCCTCTATTGCTCATATATTCAACATTGCATCTGCATTGCACATTTATAGAAAAATAAAGCATCTGCTAACAGGGCTTTGATCGAATTACATGGGCTATGGAGTTAAATGCATGGACATGAAAGACTTTTGGGCTGCGATAGATTCAAACGAAATGAAAGTTAAATCTCTTCTAAAGCATCTGCTAACAGGGCTTCGACCGTATTACTTGGGCTATGGACTTAAATGCATGGACCTGAAAGATTTTTGGGACTGCAATACATTCAAATGAAATGAAACTCATACCTCTCCTCTCGTCCTATCTGTGTATGAGAGATGATCAGCCACAGAGTTCGGAAATATTTTGTCCAATTCATCTATAGATGCTCTGCTCTGTACACTTGACCATAATGTATGGATAACCCCATCTATTTTTCCTCAAAATAGTTCTATCCTCCCTTTCATCCTGATCCTTTTGATTCAAACCACTGTGGTTCCCATTTCTCAAGAAACAACAACAAAAACACAAATATGTAATATCCAAACACAAATATGAGATACCCAGCTCAGAATTGATGGAGTTTTCATGGGTTTAATGTGAATTCAAAACAAAGGTAAAAAACCCACCCACCTAAGTTCAACCGGCAAAGACTCCAACGGGACAGACAGAAAGACAGGGAATTAGACCTGGGACCAGACCACTCTCTGCAAATTCCATATGAATGCGACCATATGAGCAAAATTCAAATGAAATAAAAAGCATACCTCTCCTCTCGTCCTCTGTGTGAGAGATGATCAACCACAGAGTTCGGAAAATGTTGTGCCCAATTCTGCTCTGTACACTAACGGGGCATACAGACAGATAATTAGACCTGGGGCCCACACCACTCTGTGCAATTTCCATATGAATGCGACCATTTGAGCAAAATTCATTGTATCTGCTCAATCTCAATGTCATTGCCTGTCAAAAATACGAAGGAAAAACCAAAATTAAATGTCAAACACTGCAAATAAATCCATAATTTCTTAAATTACACAATTACACAAATTAAGGAGTCGTCCATTACATCCATAATTTCTTAGAACCCATGACATGTATGCCCAGAACATTACCTTAATCTCACCTCCTCTTTTTTCTTTTCAGTTTCTTCAAACAAGAAATCGAACATTTCATTTTCATTTCCAAACCAGAAATCGAAATAAACATAAACGTTCATAGAAAGGAGCATAATAAAATCAAACAGTAATAGACATTAACGAAGCCAAAGAAAAGCAGAGCATGGCCATGCTCAATCAACAAAAAGCGAGCATAAAATCGTATGCAGAACAGAACCAAAGCAAGTGAAAACAAATGAAATGTGAACAGAGGAAATAAAACTCCAACTCTTCCCTCTCCCTATATATCCCTATACCCGGTAGCACTTGAAGCAGAGGCTCATGGTGGTCGGACTTCCGAAGAAGCCACAGTTGTTGGCACAATGTATGAGCCCTTCTAGGACCTGACACCCGGATCCTCCTGGTTACAACTCTCCTCAGCCATTATATTCAAGAGCTCTCGAGTTCGAATCCAAGGCAACAAACAAGGAAAAGGAAAAAGCCAAGAAATCACAAAAGCACTTGCAGATCTGCGGAAATTGCAATACGTCGGCGTCTCAGCACTATCTTCATAGG